>CM035435.1:58819667-59392167 GCA_020310875.1 Ceratopteris richardii
CAAAGAGATAATATATGCATAAGTATGCTGGTTTTCTCTGTACAGCTTGAATTAAGAATTGCTGGCATAGCTCAAAAAGGCAGCTTTTATGGAGAACAGCTACCACATAGGGTGATATCTTCCACCAGACTTCTTAAAAGACATGATGAGAAAAGTGTAGAACTTGTTAATGAACTACGGACACCCTCCTCCTCAAAGAAAATCCATGATCAGGAGAAGCAATACCAGAAGCTCTAAAGTTAAAGGCCTTTTGGCAAGCTGCATTATTGAAGTTGACAATGGAAAAGACCTTTGCATGTGTTTTCACTGTTTTTCAGGTTTATTAAAAAGCATCATGATTTAGAAGTGGGTGGCTTATCATTGTGAAAGAGACACAGGCTATTCTAAAGCCTCTGTTATTTAATGATCTAACATTATCATATTTAATAATAGCTAGGAGATCAGCTAATGATGTCCTTGAGACTTTTAGCCAGCCATTCTTTAAAGAAATTAAAATATACTTGATCAGGTATTCTTTTAATGCAGAGTACTTGATATGCACAACAAGAGAAGTAGCTAGTTACCTTTAGCTATTCAAGCTTGTTCAGTGGTAAGCTGAGGAGATGATTGTGATTAAGTGCCGCTGAACTTGTACTTAGTGTGTCCGAAAAGAACGAACACAGCTCGTTCACACTCTTATTCATGTTTTTCTGCATTGGGCTTCTGGTAGCATTGACCGTCTCTAGACATTTATGCATCCAAGATAGCTAACTGCAAGTGAAAAGGATGATTTTCAGTGTATTCCTCTTTGGATTGAGCATTTAGGGAGAACCAGTGTATCCTTTTTCTATTCCCAAGTATGGATAAACGTGAACATCTATACTTTTTCAGTAGACTTCTGCTGCTCATGTAGAGGAGGCCGTATGTATGTAAATGTGTGTAATGTGTATATGTATGTATGTATGTGTGTGTATGTATATTTATGTATGTATGCATGAGGAGGCTCTATGTATGTAAATGTGTATAATGTGTATATGTATGTATGTATGTGTGTGTATATGTATGTTTATGTATGTATGCATGAATGAAGAGGAGGCTCTATGTATGTAAATGTGTATAATGTGTATATGTATGTATGTGTGTGTATATGTATGTATGCATGAATGAAGAGGAGACTCTATGTATGTAAATGTGTATAATGTGTATATGTATGTATGTATGTGTGTGTATATGTATGTTTATGTATGTATGCATGAATGAATGGACGTATGTCTACATGTACGTACGTACATGCGTCCATATGTGTGTATGTGCGTATATGTGATGCTACCCTGCATCTTTATATTCTTATATGCAGTATACATTTGCATGCCGGTGTACTTATAAATGTGCAAGAGTACATGGAATATGCATATGTAAATGCCTATATGCACCGATTCATATCTACATAAACAATTCATGACACAAAGTTGTTTGATATTGTATGTTGGCTGGCTTTAGTTGCTTACAAAACAAGACTGGATATTGAGAAGGCTATGGAGTACTAAAGTCAACATAGCAGTAGTGAAGAGGACAGATAACAGAAAAAAATGGCTCAAACTACGAGAAGGTGCATGTGGCCACTCAGGACCGTCCCTAGAATACCCCATTTGGGTCTTGTATTCATCTCCTTTTGGCCCTTCAAATGTCACCACACTTGGCATCCCAATGTGTTTTCTAGAATCCCAAGAAAGCGGAAAGCTGGTGAGCATCAGTGTGGAAATCCTTAACAAATATGGACTTCCGTCCATGCAATGTGCATGCACGTGGAGGTTTTTGAGTGTGGTCTATCCTCCAGGATGGCATGAGCTTTAGTTGGGATTCTCCTCATATTTTGAGGAATCATGAAATTGCATCCCAAGGGCTTGACCTTTCTTTGCAGCCCACCCCAAAGCTGTTATTTTACTAAAAGCTTCTTGGCTTCATATGTCACAGTGGTGTTGGGCGTTGGAATTGAGGGAATCATATAAAGCCCATTCTCTCATCATATATACAATGCGTCACTTTGGGCCCTGAGAACGCATGTGCATTTAATAAATGTCACTTTTGTTGGGTTCCAAGTTGCATAGTAATAAGGGCTTTGTTACTTCAATCTGTGGCACTCTGACTTGAATCATGGCGTAGAAATTTCTCATTGGAAGCATAAGAGTTTCTGGTACTATGCATTTAAAAAAAAGGGGGGAAGGGAGGAGGGGTGGATCAATTTATTTTCTTTTTTTTTTTTGAGAGTACAAGGAATTGGAAAGACACTCACAGACCCGACCTCGTAAGGTAAAGGCACCCATCTTAGCGGAACTCATATATATGTCCAGCCAAGACTTGAACTCAGGACTTCCTCCTAGAGACTCGAGGCGTCAAACCACTAGGCTACGCTACGCGGGCAATTTATTTTCAGTTCGAGCTGAGGATAAACCTTGGAATGATACACTTAATGATGCATAGAGCACATGCAGGTATGGAGTACTAGAGTTCTGGAATGTGAGTTGGAAGCATAGTGGAGGTGCATAACTTCATCTCATGGAGAGAAGGCAAAGAACTTAAGGAATCTTTGAGTGATGCAATTTGCAGGAGCATCTCTTTCCGGCTGTATGAGTGCCAGCTTTCAATAGATCACCGTGAAGTATGAGAATGTCCTTCACTCTCTCCATCTTAAGAGGACATGGAAGGACAAGTGGACATATGATGGAGCACACAAAGTGTCTTGTTATTATGTGAAGGTAATTATCATATTTTTGTACATCAACAGAAAATATGTAATCCAGGAGATCATATAAAAGATCTTGACACGGAATCTCTTATCCTTGGAAATAAAGGAGGACGTGACGATTGGATAAGGTGATATCAACAAGTACTTCATTTCCTTTAAAGAGGCACTCGCTGTCTGGGTCCTCAATATGATGGCTACATGTCTAGTCTTGATTACCATTCAAAGATCCTTTCTTTTCTTTTATATTTTCTTCTTCAACTCTGTGTACCACCAGACGTATCCTTTTGATAGTGCTCATATACACAAGCGTGCACATGAAAATATAGATGGAGCGCCACAAGTACAATTAATGAACAAATTGGTTTAAGGTATATCCACCTTTCCTCATCATGTTCACATAACAAAGAGAGTAACAGCAATGATAATAATGGTAATAAAAATATAGTAATCTTCTTGATGATAATGCAACAATGATGATGCTAATACCAAAATTGGTGAGTAAGAAAATGATGATGATGCTAATACCAAAATTTGTTCATATCTCTAGAATATAAAAGTAGAATTCTCAAACTGGACTTCCCATGGAGTCAGTTTTGACCGTGAAATTTGAATGGTTTCTACTTCCAATGTTAAACTTCGAAATTAGGACCATTAACCCTCCCAGAAAATGTATAGATGTGAGATATTGGGAGGCTTCGGTCTCACCAAACATAAGCATAGGACTGGACGTCATGGATTAGAGCATTCATAAAGTCCTTAATGTACAAGAGAGTGAATATCTCAATGCAGCAAGCCCTCTTTGGAAGTGGCCCCCTTCCAATTCTTTACACAGAAGTTGATAATTACTACATGCACAACATTGTATCCATTATAGATAATGGATTCTAGAAGGGTCCAGCACAACAAAATAGATGTTCTTCTTGATACTATTCTATTGCCCTTAAGTAACTGAAGCTGAAACAACACCATAAAGTATTGTGCAGCTTGCAGAAATACTACCGACTCCCTTCCATGTGCCTTCGATAGATGTGTCATTCAGTCAGATTGACGGCCCTATGCAATACAATGCATGTGGGACCTTTCTCCTGCTACACCATGTGAAGGTTTGGTCTTCCTGGCTTAGCAGCATGATCCACGAATCCTCTAGCGAGTTTCCAAGATGCTTCTTGGGTTTGGACCCATGTGCCTATGCACGAGCAGCATGAAATCCAGCTCCTTTGCTCTTGAATTGTCTTTTCAAAGTGTATATAACCAGGGGTCCCACCCTCTTTTCAAGTGCCACATGACAGGAGGGCGCCTCCTTGGGCTGCTCCCAAGCAATGTGTAATTATCTTCACTCCCTTTGCAAAGCCTACCAACGACATGACATTAGACTTGAAATCCACTCTCTGCCTTTCCATGTTATATATGCAGAAGCTTTATACAATCGTGTTACTTTCTCCAAGTCCCCCCTCCATTCATTGCCACATGCCTGGTAAGGTACCCTATTTAATGGTTTCTGGACGAGAGAGAGAGAGAGAGAGAGAGAGAGAGAGAGAGAGAGAGAGAGAGAGAGAGAGAGAGAGAGAGAGAGAGAGAGCATGGCACAAAGTATCCTTGAACAGAATGGCACAAAGAACTAATTGGCCATGAAGAAAGGTTTCTACCAAGTACTAAAAAGAGCCATCCATGTGAGGAGACAGAAGACGTACATATCCATGCGAATGAGAATGTAGAAGCTCAAGAACTGGCAAAGACAGATGTCAAATAAAGAAGAAAAAAACAATGCTTTTGTGCGTTGAATTTTTATCAACAATTCCTGTAGACAGCTTGATTAGATTACTTTTACTTTCTGCAACCTAACTGCAGTGATGGAAAATATTGATGAACTCCCATCTTCATCTTATGCTTATGTTTATACAAGTCGGAGAATCCTCCTCAAAATATAATTCCCACTTTCCTTTTACAAAGATATTCGTGTTTTATACCTTAAACCCTCTACAAATACAGTACTTCATCCATTCAAGTAGCTGAAGAATGGACAAATTCTTCAGCATGTTCTATAAACTGAACTTGAAAGGGACCAAATTCTTGATTATGATTATGATTATGATTATGATCAAGGGGGTATTGAAAGGAAAACCATGAAGAAGTTTACAGATGGCAGCTAGCAATAGAATAGACCTATGAACTCATTTGCACTGATCATCATGTCATCATGAAGCGCTATTCCCCTCATAAAATCCATTCTCTCTGTTTTTTGTGTCAATTTTTCTTTTTGGGCCAGCCAAGCGCTAAAGAAAGTACAGCTAAGAGACAGAATAAGAAAACCCATCTCACCCTCCAACGCTTTGACAAGACACCTATCACCATGAATCTAAGACAAGTTCAAAAGCGTGACCCACACTGTGAGTCACATCGACCAGCTCCTCCATCCAACAGGTTCATAGGAACTTTGATAGTTGTCAATGCAGGTAAATCTTGTAGGCCTTAAAGATACTTAATGACGTTATGAATTCCTGAGCTTGAGCCCTTCAGCACTCAGCGGAGACAGCTATGGCTGTAGAAAACAAAATGTGCCTGTCTGGAGAAATGCTTGCTATCAGAAAATCTGTTTATGAAGCGATGGAGAAAAGTTCATTATTCCCCAACTTTCCAGCTACATAATATGAGAAGGGGAGAGCATTTTTGGGTTGCCTGAAAAATATCAAAAGAAAATGTTAGGATATGTAATATGGACTGCTGGTATAAGCGGCTCCCACATCTGATAGGTGAGGCCATTGATCAGAGGAGATGATGTGGTTATGGAGATGGGTAGTTAAAAATCATCAGTCAAAAAGCTTCTCGGAGTCATCTATGAGCAGAAAAAGTCTGGCCTCTCTACAGTGGAGTCTGGACCATGTAAAGGAGGTACGATTACCTACCTGCGGGATGAGGCAATATAAGATGAAACATTAAAGGTGACTACAGGAGGGTAGATGATGGATATGCCGTGTGCAACAGTTTCCCAAGTGAGTTGAACAAATGAGTGTGAAAATAAATTGGGAAAGTGTCATAGAAAGGCACAGAGAGAGAGAGAGAGAGAGAGAGAGAGAGAGAGAGAGAGAGAGAGAGAGAGAGAGAGAGAGAGAGCTGGGCCTCTGACTTCACGGGAGTACCAAGAAAATGTATGTGGAGGCGAGCATCAAAATCTGGAAGAATGGGTCTGCATGAGCCTCCGTACCTTCAACGAAATATGTCCTGTACCTTAAATTTTGATCCTGTAAAGAGCCAATTTTTTTGTCGCACCCTCTCTTCATGGACACCTCTTGATCTTGTCAAACTAAATCTAAACTTCTAATCCGTCCAGCCAAGCACAGACTACAGAAGATTGGCGAGGACAAAAACGGAACTTAGAGTTGTTTTATACACGGGCTGCCAGTTCAGCAATCTTCTTTTTTGTAATGGAGGTTCGTCAAGCGTCTACTCCTCCGAGTTTTAACTTTGAAAGTTGAAAGAACAACTGTACAAACGAATGGACATAGTACCTATGGGACCTCCCTGTATCCCACAATGCAGGGGTTAGACAAGATTACAACTAGTTTTCCACTGGTTTAGACCATCACCTATCCAACCCGAGGGATTGAACTCTGGACCTCTACCTCAAGAGACCAAAGACTCAACCACTAGAACAACCAGTCCAGAAATCTTAACCGAAGCCAAACGCAAGTTCAATTACCTGGACCAAAGACGCCTCAAGACATGACCGTCAAGCAATCAAATGCCTTTTGGCAGATGTGTTTCCAAGCGTGTGATAGTGGGGAGCTGATGGAATACATTTTGAAGAAAGAACATGGAAGAGGGCTAGGAAATTGGATCATTTCTGAGATGCCTTTGTGGAGCCCTAGGGTTGTGACTTGTGAACCAATGGACTTTCATGGCTCAAACCAGTGGGTTTTGGGTCACTACCAATGGATTTTCAGGCCTCGAACCAGTGGGTTTTGGGTCACTACCAATGGATTTTCAGGCCTCAAACCAGTGGGTTTTGGGTCACTACTAGCTTTCGGACTGGTGTGCTCACGTTCTCGGATTCTCATGTATTGTGCCCATTCAAGGTCAATTGAGTCATTCCCCCTCCTGTGAGGTCATGGGTTCAAGCCTCATGGGCTACTTTGGTAGGACACCTTTCATCCACATGTAATGGTGAGAAGTGAAAACCAGTTCTCTTCGAGATTTGTGGGCATTCGAGGCCTCTCATTGCAACCAGTCTCCTCGTCTGGCCTCAGGGTTGTCCTCACCTAGACTCCACTCTTAGCAAACGTTCTGGTTTTCTTCATTCTTAGTAGATGCTAGGCATTCAAACCCTACTTGTGTGGGATTCAGAGGGCCCATGAGTGCTATTCGCTTCAATGATGTACTTTCCAAGTAATTTAACCTATGAAAAGAATAGATGATTGAGCTTTCTTTTTAAATAAAAACTCAGAAAGTGTGGAACTTAGATCTAAGTCCTTTAGAGAGATGCACCTTATGATGCTCAATAACTTCTAAAGGAACTGGATTCTCTCTCTCTCTATCTCTCTCTCTAGAGGATCAATTTCCCAAGTACAACGTATGTCCTTTTGTAATGAGTTCATTCCAAGAGTATATAGGAGACATTGCTTCCTACTGTTTTTAAGTATAGCAGCAATCATGAACTACATTTTTTTGAGTATGCTAGCGTTGACATTGGAAGGAATTCCAACGCTTCTCATCAATACAACACAGGCCTACCATAGCCATCTCTTTCTGCATCATCATGTAGTGTTTGTAGGTAAGGCAAAGAAAAGTAGTTTATGCCATAGCCTCTAGCTAGGGACACCAACGAAGCTGAGTACACCTTTTGAGCTTTTAGTGGTCTTTATCCTTCTGCTTATCTTTCAGTCCTCTTGGAAATCAGCAAGATGTACTTTCTCTGATACGAAATGAATTTTCTCCGCTGAAAGAAAAGAGTCCATTTGACTTGGCATTGAGAGTTTTCAATCAATCTGTTGTCAACTTGTCCTCATTTACCTTGAAAGAAAAAGGGCATTGAGCAAATTATTAGTAAAAAATAGATACTTAATGGACCTTATTTAGACATATTCCTTTTTTTATACAAATAAAATTTGTTTTCTCCTCCGAAGGATTATGTTTGCCTTTTTCCTTTTATTTTTTTTGGAAGGTGGAATTATATTAGTTTTGTCTCTCTTCATTCTAAAGAAAAAAGGAGTGCAAAGCACATTGGTTAAGTTGATAGCTCTCTAGGATATCCATAAAAGCTCAAGCACCCACAATCTCGGATATGACAACCTCAAGTGTACAATGTCTACTTGTTGATTTCAGATTTTAAGCTCTCAAAGCGCCAAACTTGAAATAAGAATAAGAAGAAGACTAAGAAGAAGAAGAATAAGAAGAAGAAGGAGGAGGAGGAGGAGAAGGAGGACGTTGATGATTACAAACATATTAAGCTGTGTTCAAGTCTTAATATTGTAAAGATGCATAGTGTAGCGAATACCACATTATGCAAGATAAAAGTTATTCTGATACAAGGATACCCATAAAAGCTAGCTCATGGTTATGTAATCATAACAAACATCTTTCTTGAGGCAATCATCATGAGAATTAAATTGCGCAAACAATTCATTAGGGCAAAAAAAGACTGAAAAGGGTCCGTTTCTAATGACATATTAAGAAAATTGACAAATAAGGTCTTTCCACATGGACAAAGATATAACATTCTTGTCTCTTTTAATCCTACCAAAAAAGGCTTCTTTTTAGTAAATATGTTATAAAAGCACCGCTAGGGCGATGGAATGTCTTGTATTTAGTATACAACTTTTTTGTTTTCATAGTAAAAAAAGATATTTTTGCACACCACACAATGCAAATCTTTAAATTTCCAAGAGAGAACAGATTTTTGAAGATACAAAAAATTTTTGGGTTCATATAATTCTATAACATTACAGAAGAGGTTTGAATAACGATTGCAAAACAAAACTATGAGAACTAAGAGATAGAAGGAAGACACAAAAAAATGGCACAAATGAAGTGAGGAGTTTATGTAGGTCTCTAGGTTGTGTTGACCATTGGTGCCACATGGCACCCTCCGATTGGTCCATGTCATTCGACCATTGGGGATTCCAACATATGTTGCCATGCATCTTCTTTTCACTAGTCCACAACATTTGATCGTTGTAAGTTTTAAGGTGGGGTTGCCATATGTCACACTCTCATTGGTCTACATAATTTGATCATTGCTATTCTCTCTTCCCCTACAAATATTAGGTCCCTTGGCTTTTGCTCATGTTCTACCTCCAACAAATTTGCATCCATACTCTAGCACTCCTACCTTGAATTCAAGCGATTGCCTGTTTGACCATCTTTGTCTGCTTCTATTCGCTTGAATTGGTCGTCTCTTGCATTAATAGGAAGATCCCTCAAGGAGTTTGAGATGGAAGAGAAGAATCCAATTCCCAATGTCTCTCCATCTGAAAAACTATTGGAATTTCATGGTTCAAGAGGGCTTGAGAGTTAAGGACTTTCTAGGTGCAATGAAAATGTTCAATCCCACTTTTGATTTTCATGCACTTGTGGAGAAAGCTACCCTTAATCCTCATCATTCATAGATGTTGCCAATAGATATAGGCAAATTTACCTCTTTTTGTAATGATTATGATCGTCTATGAGACATGGTCGATTTAAGCCACTAGGCCCATCTGAGACTTTCTGATGAGATTATTCGCTTGAATTGATCGTGTCCTAGATTAATTGAACTTCGTGAGTCTTTTGGTTGGCTCCTTATGCAAATACTACTTATGTACAATATAGAATAAATATGGAATCAACTTTGAAAGATAGTGAATAACTTATTCTCTCTGAAGGCTCTATCTAAATATATGGGCTTTTCCTGATTGCCATTAAATGCATACAGGGATTAAATGCATACAGGGTGCTGCTTCTTGAGAGAACAATAGCATTCAGGTTATTTGGCTTTGCCACAGGGCTCAATGCTTCTAGAGCTGGTTATTTCCTATGTTATTCTAGTTATGCATTGGCTACAAAGTTACAAAGTTATTAGATGTAGAAACTATTGTTGGCTACATGAGGAGAGAGTATCTCAAATATAGAGGATATTTTCTAGATTCAAGCTCATTCAAAAGACTAAAGGAAGAATAATGGCATTTCATTTCACCAAGATCATGGTTTCAAAAACTTTATATACATCCATATGTAATTTTTGGCCAAAAGAATATTAAATGGTATTCCCAATACTATAGCTTGACATTGGAATGAAATGTCATTCTTTTGTATTTAATCCATCTGTCCTAAAAGGATTTTCATCCTTTTAGTGATATTTTAATGACATTATCTATATAGTTTATCTGTTGATAATATCTAGCATGTGCTCCTTTTTAATTGTCTTCTAAAGAACTAATGGATTGCTTTTTATGAATCTGCCTCTTTCCCTTGTGCATGCAAAGAAGCTCGTTCTTTCTTGATAATGAGACTTTTCCATGTCCTAAGTGTTCCATGTGGCAAGTGTTCCCTTTAAGGCCTATTCATGAAAAATGGAATTACACAAGATTTTGAGACAGTGCTTTGTATCCCAATGTTTTACTTTTCGAGTCATTCACACACTGCAACATGTTTTTATCTCTTGATTAGAGTACTAAAAATTGATACTTTAATATTAAGCATAATTATATTATGAATGGACTATCAAACTTGGGCTCAAACTTAAGAAGCGAACAAAGTAAGTAATATAAATGGGACTTCAATAATTCCCAAATTTCTTGAATAGGCCTTCTTTTCTACAAAGAATGGACCATGTAGAAGAAGATTATGTTGTAGAAACATACAGGTAAAGATCAATGGTGGACTGAGTAGTCTCTTTGAAACTTACCAAGTAGTAAGTTATGTCTTCGACACTCCAAGCCTCTCTGATTGCCCTTCTTAATTCAACCACATACATATCGGAAGTTACTTATTGCCTCATGATCTTCAAACATTTATCTAGTATGACCCACACCTCCTTTTTTTTTTGCTATTTCAAGATTGCTTTTTACATTTTTTGTAGTCTCGCAAAATTGTTTCCAACAATTCCACATTGCATTGAGTTGTTTTACATCACTGTTGATGAAGAATCTTCTTACTTTTGCACTTCCATTGATGCATCATGTAGTACATCACTTGTATTTTGTGAACGCTTTGGATCTTTTATTAGATGAACATCACCACCATGAAATCTAATTTCTGAAAGCAAAGCTTCACTTTTTTTTAATGTATTCATCTAAAAGAGTTGTAGGCTTGATGAAATATGCATAATCCAAGTGAAGACAAACCAACTTGTCAATGATCCTTAACTCTACGTGCAATGTACATATGTGTATATTACTCAATTCTATTGGTTATGGGATCCCAAATCATGGCAGAAGATGAGTAATTTTGTAGATTAAAATTTTGTCTAGAAGGAGCTTCCCCTAGCCTCAGTTCTAGCAATCCACCCTCTTGTAACTGGACTTTGCATGAAATACAAACAAGGGTACTTAGAATTTGCATGCCCACTTATACCAAACATGCATTTTAAATTCTTTAAGTCTCCACTCACATGCCACTCAATTTTAAAATTTCCATTGTGGTTAACAATCAACAATTCTCTTGAATGATGCCTTTGGATAACATTTGGAATTTCTGTCTATAAAAACAACCACTTAAGTGTTTTATGATTCTCATATGGAACTTGAGCACACCATACCCACCATAACTCCATTCTTTATTGTACTTTGAGAGATGGAGTATCTAGCTTCCCAAGGCTATAGTCCAAAGCTCTATTCATTAGTGCAATACTTATTCTCTCCATCTTTTGATGTATTCTAAATTTATCTTCATCAAATTTTATTACAAATTTCAAAAGGTCAAAACATTCGTGTTCTTTTATAGCATATAATTGAAGCATGTATGTTTGAAGTCTTATCATATCTATCCATATATTGTTAAATGCATTGTAAGTGAAATGTAAAGTTTGTTTTCCTACCTCATAAGGCATGTTACCAAGAATATGTTTATGATAACCAAATATAGACAAGATATTCTTATTCAATCATAGCCGATGCTTTTTGACATGCAATCCAAAGCATTTTTACTTTATTAAATTCAAGAAATTCACACCCAAATTTCAAAATTTCTCTATAGCCCTTTCTACTCACTTCAACACCATCAAAAACCTCTTGAATTTGTGATGATTCTAACAAAAAATTCATTTCTTTTATGAGTTTTTGAAAAATAAGTTGTTTTAAGCGTGCATTTTCATTTAGTTTCAATAATTTTAAAACATCATGCTGACTCATAATTTCATTACAAAAATGTGTGTGCTCAAAACTTCTCAACATGTTTAAACCTAACACATTTGTTACATGATCTCTTACAATTTTCATTCTCTTTTTCTTCTAGCCAGATTTTTTTTTTTTAGTCAAATCTAAAAAAGGCTTTAATCATTTTGAATGCATTGTCACTCCTATAGGAGTTTCTTTCATTTGTTTAAAGGCTTCTAACTGAGAAGAAAAATGCGACAACTTTTTTCTAGATCCTTTTGATGTAAATTTCTCTAATGTAATATATTTTGTAGGTAGTTTATGTATTGCATATAGTTCTTTGAAAACTACCAGAGCCTTGAGCAATATCCACGTAAGCCATCATCACCATCTCCTGCAAGTCTAATATCTTAATATGCTTTTTGCCTTCTTTGTGTAATCCATCAACTTCACAAGATTGTAGAGCTCTTTGGAATACCTTTCTCATTGTTGCATACTCATGGTTGATTGAAATATTGATATGGAACTTATCACATAAAGGCTGGCTAGATGAAAGTTTCGTGACAGTGTTTGGATTGAGGTTCTCCATGGAAAAAGTGTCTAGAATTATGAGAAATAGATAAGCAGGTATTGTGGCTCAGTGATGAGTAGCACCTCCTTTAATGTCAATCTGGGAAGACATGAGGATGGTATGAAGACCTCGAACAAGTGATGGCACAAGTGTGTGAGTGGGAAGCACACGAACATGCACACACATACACACACATGCGCACACAAGGCAAGAAGAAACATAGAAACGATAGAGTTCTTTAGATTACTCAAAAAAAGTCTCATATACAAGCTCCAATCACTAACAAGCTAACCCCAAAAATGAGCTCTGTAGCTCTTTTTATAGTTTTTGACTAGCTTTGGTCCTGTACAGACTAATGTCCGGCCTAGTTAAAAATTAGGTTCCTAGGCTATTTTGGAGGCTCAAACGAGCTCTAAAAATCATGAAAAATGATACATAAGTACTTCTAATACTCCTCAATCTCGAGGAATCCTTGGCTTGAACAAAATGGAGTTGGATTTACCCAATAACGATATTTACAATGTTCATGTAGTGATGAAAATCACTGTTAGAAAGAGGTTAGGTTGGAAAAATTGACTCGCCTATTTGTCGGATCTTCGTTGACTGCTTTGCCTACTTGTTCCTTCTCTCTGCTCTG
Organism: Ceratopteris richardii; assembly: GCA_020310875.1. Lineage (NCBI taxonomy): Eukaryota > Viridiplantae > Streptophyta > Polypodiopsida > Polypodiales > Pteridaceae > Ceratopteris > Ceratopteris richardii. The sequence continues at coordinate 58,832,888 of CM035435.1, forward strand.
AATCCCTTCATTGGCTTCCCTGTCATGTAGGTCTTTGAGTGCCCTGACTGCTACCAACAACCCCCCTCTCTCGCGTCTATCATCTGTGATAGACCCTTGGTGTGTTGAACATTTGACATAGTATTCGACAACATCGGTAGATAGGTGATGCTCTTCTAGCCTCAACCCCTTTGCTAAATCTGTTAGTAAGGCATCCCAATCGACGGGCCCTGGAATGTCCAGATGTGGTAGACGCAATTGTTCGGAATGTACGGTTCCAGTGAAAAGTTGGAGAAGCTGCGTGGGTCTGGGAATGAATATCTCGGAATGATACTCCTAGAACCCTGTAATGAACATCTCCTCAAAAGTCTGTTTGTAGCATGTTGGGAGGTATTTGATTCTTGCGTGCCATGCATATATCACATTAATGGAGGGGGTTGTGCTCATGTCATATACTAAGTCGAGATTGCCTGCAATGAAACTGACTCCTGAGAATGTGGATCTTTAATGTTATTGAAGGTTCAGAAGGTGACCAACATTAATTTGAATATTTTAATACACATCTGTGCCATCACATCAGGAATGTTTCGCAGTTTGACTCCCCAGTGATGGATGGTGGATATCATGTATGCTACGGTGGCCAGTCCGCGTGGTGGTGCTAGATACACATAATATAGCCATTTCGCATAGCCTTTAACATTCTTCACAGTGATGGCAAAGTCGGTCCATGTGCATCTTCTAAGTACTAGGACGTAACATGGATTGTACTTGATGAATAATGGCATATTATTCCATGTACGAACCATTTTTGGATAAGTTTCTAGGAGACGGAGCCTCCAAGTGGGTTGGAAGATGGAACCTTGTGTAGCACTTTCAGGTATGTCGTCTGGACCAAATTGGGTGGCAAAAATTGGGGCCTTGCCACATCATCGTCGAATTTCTGCATTATAATCTGCTGGGAGCATGCAATAGGGCACATATTGATCATCATTTGTGCCTATCCATCGGTGATGGGACATGCGTCGGAAGTATTCTGATTTTATAATGGTATCTTCAATTTTAGACATTGACTGAATTTGCACCACCACTCTATCGTCATGCGTATTGGCCGTTTTTTCGAGCGTTTGCAGCCATTCTGCGGCTTTGACTTCAAGTGTGTCTAATCCTTCAGATGTTTGTTGGCCACCCGGCATCGGCATAGGAACATAAGGTTCCTCATATGACTCATCTACTTCTATGGGCACCAACTCTTCTGGTTCTGGTTCTATGGTTGGGGAGGGCTGTCTTTTGTACTAAAGTAATTTTCCTTGAAATTCAGTGACCTATTCTCTTAGTGCATTCACCTCTTCCGTAGTTGTTGTAGAATCTATGACCTTTGTTTGTGCTTCTTGCGCCCCTAGCTATTGGCAAAGGGTATCCCGTTCTTTTTCCAAATCGTCATGCGCTACCAGAAGATCAACATAGCTTTAAAGAATGGTTTTCATGGTCTCTGAAGGGACAGCTTTAAACCTTTCTGGGTCGATCTCCTGAGGGCAACCTTCCATTGCTGCCTCTAGGTTCTCTTTGTTTTGCTTTTGAAGTCGTTTGTTCTCTTCTAGAGCCGTGGCCATGTGCTTCCTTAGTAATGTTAGATTACAACGGACTTTGACATTTTCAGACTGATAAAGTTCAAGTAAATCTGCTAGTTTTTTAACTTTTGAAGATTTTGATTGCTGAGGAGCCTCCAATAGGGTCTAGTGGGTGTGTTTGAGTGTAGTATAACATTGGTTGAGGGCGGTGTTTTCTTCTTCTAGGGCTATAAGCCATTTCTATAATTGCTGGTGGCCCGCAATTATATTGCAGTGACAATCTTCCAAGGTTTGATACTCGTTGTGCAGCTGATATGTACATTGGTGTAATGTAGAAAAAAGATTTATTCACATTAAGGGATGATGGGAAAGTGGAGGATGCAGGGGGAATGGGAAAGGGGAAAGGGATCGTGAATGAAGTGGAAATAAGAGGTGATGTGGGGGGAGGTGGTATAGGAGATTGTGGGAGTGTGGGGGGGAGGGAGTGGTGTTGTGGCTGGTGATGTTTCGATGCTCTCAACAGTGCGTGTGACCATGTAAATGCGAACGGAGGATGCGGTGGATGTGATGTTGGTGAACAATGTTGTGAATGTAGTTGTGGTAGTCCCTCCAAGTTGGTTGCTAGAGGAAGGAGGAATTCCTATAACTTGTGTAGTTGTGGTGGAGATTAGGGTGGTGGTGTCGTGGGGAGAAGTGAAGTGTGCCATGAGAGGTGAGGAGTGTGGTGCCCACAAGCAAGCCTTAGGCACCCAAATTTGTCTGGATTGTGGGTCAGCGTTCATCGGCTTCTTGGGTACCCAGATAGATAGTCTTTTTCTGGGTGATTGTTGGAGAAGCATTGGCGCTCTACGTCGATCGCTAGAGTAGGGTTTGGTTGGGACTTCTGCTAGAGTTGATTGGGGAAGTTCACCCTTCTATACCCATGTCTGCTTCACTGGTCGAGATGCCTTGGTTGGGGGTGATCTTTGGGTTAGAGCTGCTACTTCTTTGCTTCCTTCTGATCTCCAAGATTCCATGTTTTTGGTCTGAGACTTCCTTTGGACAAACATGGAGTTCCCCTTGCACGATCTTGTCTGGTGAGAGGATTTTCTGCATCACAGAGTGTTGAACAAGAAAAGCATATTTTTCCATGATAGTGCTCCTAGAGGGACCAAGAGGTGATGCCTTTTCTACTTTCTTGAGTGCTTGATTTTCTAACTCGATGGTGATGCAATTTTGACCTACCCAGACCTGAAGAAGTCCACTTCTTAGGTTCAGGTTGACTGCATGATCATATATACAGTCTTGATCCAAGACAAGAGGTTCTGTGAGATCCTCATCTTGACACATTAGTACCTTAACTATCATTAGAACATCTTGAATGTAGAGGGGAAGCTCCACCTCACCCATGCAAGGGATTTCCACACCTCCCAATCCTATAAGGTATGCTTCTATAGGATTGATATTTAATTTCAACTCTTGGCAGTAAGAAAGTCTAACTGCACTAGTGGTTCCACCTGAGTCAATCAAGCCCCGTACAGTCTTTGCACTATTTCCTTGTCCTACCTCTAAGGTCACAAAAGGACGTCGATCAATTATTTTATGGGAGTTAACATCTGAGACCTCACACATAGCCATATGATAGCCTGCAGCTACATAAGCATCTGTCCTAGGCTGATCTCTACCATGTCTTCTCAATTTCATTCTTTGGATGCATTCTAATGCTTCTGCCTGCGCTTCTTCTCGGACTCGTTTTTCTTCTTCCTTACGTTTCTTGGCAGTGTTGAGTCGATTTAGCATTTCCTCAGTGAGGGTTTCTTGATATAGTTTGACTCTGCATCCACTAATATAACTAGGGAGAACATCACCTTCTAAGGTGGCTAATTGGACTGCCCCACTTGTTGATATTCTATTAATAATCATGGGTCCATAGCCACACTTCTCTAGCTTTCTTGCATGTTGTTTCAGGGTGTACACTAAAACTAAGTCTCCTGCTTTCAAGCCTTTATCCTTCACATGGGCATCGAAGTATGCCTTCTGTCTTTTCTTAGCTACATAAATCCCTGCGGTTGCTCTGAGTCTTGTTTCACCTAATCGTTCAAGATCAAAGATCCTTGAAGAGAACTCATGCCCTATCCACTCATGCTCTTGTGCTACTCTCAACGTAGGTATCAAGAAGTCCAACGGTAGCACAACATTTTGGCCGAATACCATCTGAAAGGGTGTGGCTTGGAGTACCGTTTTATAGGCGACTTTATATGCCCAAATAGCATGGTGTAGCTGTTTGTCCCAATCAGAGCGTTTATTATTCACTAATTTGGTCAGCACGTTGCATAGAATTTTATTGGTGCTTTTAGCTTGCCCATTAGCATGTGGATGATAGGAGGCAGACTTCTTGTGTATCACCAAGAACTCTTGGAGAAGATTTTCAATGACTTCATTCAAAAAGTGAGTGCCTCTATCACTTACTAGCTCTATAGGTAGCCCATATCTAGTGAACACATTCTCAAATAAAAACTTAGTTGTCATTTGAGCATCATTCTTCGTTGTGTCTTTCGCTTCTACCCATTTAGTTAGATAGTCTATGGCCACAATGATATATTCAGCGTGTGAATTCTTAGCTGCGGGGTTAAGAGGACCTACAAATTGCATTCCGCACTCAGAGAATGCACATCCACCCATCATAGGTTTCAAAGGCATCTCATCTTTATGTATGGGGTATTGAGCTCGCTGACAAACATCACATCGCTTCACATAGGTATGTGCATCCATGTGAAGGGTTGGCCACCACAATCCTACAAATAGGATTGCCTTAATTACACGGTCTGGTCCAAAGTGTCCTCATGCTACACCTTGGTGAGTAGTTTCCAAGATCTTAAGATATTCACTCTCATGGACACATAGTCTCAGATATCCGTCTTTTCCACGCTTGTATAGCTTATCACCAATGACTGCATAATCGAGGGCTTCTTGTTCTAAACTTCTTCTCCTAGCCAGGGTCATATCTTGAGGGAATGTTTTTGTCCTCAAGAGGGCTGTCAATGGTTCACTCCAATCTAGTATTGGAGACACTTGGTACAGTGTAGCGTGCTCCATAGGTGTTCTAGTACGATAGACTGGGCATTCCTTGCACAACTTATGGACATCTGCTTCCATAATCAGCCAGTGCACTCCGAGTCTCCTTAGTATCTGTAGCGTTCTTTGCCTTGAGTAGTGTTGCTCTACTGCACCCACATGTGCTAATTGCAACCACTTCGTGTACTCCTCCTCTTCCACACAACAAGCTAATATCCCTTGATCTATATGCTTGTACATACTTCCTGCCATGATATGGTACTTTTGGGCTTTTACTACCTCCCTATCTTGAGTATTCATTACTGGGTGTTTGGGTCTATATGTCAATACTGGCACTAATGTCTTGGCCCACTGCGGTACCACTTCCAAATTAAACAAGTAAGCATCAAGAAGATCATCAGATACTCCTTGTGGGGCCTCTCCGGATGTGAGCCTCGAGAGGTGGTCTACTCTCAAGTGAGCCTTGCCTTTCCTCACTACCACTTCAAAGTCATATTCCATTAGTAAGAGAAACCATCTTACTAATCTACTTGTATTGCATGGCTTGCATTAGGAAAAAAGGTGAACCCTGGATGGGCCTTTTAGCTTAAGGAGTGATTAGTGATGGACCAATCAGAAGAGGGTGGTGGCCACATTCTATACCCTATAAAATACTAGGCTGAAGGGGGAAGAGGGGAAAAGATTCCTCTATGTTCAGGGTTGTCTTCTAGAGAGAGAAGAAATCTCGTAATCAGGCTAGGCCCAAAAATTCAAAATTTTTAAAAAGGTGTAAAACTCATCATAATACCTTTAAATGACCTCCATATCACTTTTCAGGGTCAAAAGTGCTATTTTTGACTTCTAATTCAAAATCCGTGCATGCTTTTGAGCTAAAAAAGTGACATTTTTCAAAATAACTCAAAAAACTCTACTTTCCCTCTTCAAATTCCCATTTTCATACCCAAAACCCAAAAATTCATATTTTTCACCTCTATTCCCTCCATACCATACAACAGAAGCGTTGTTTCTCCTCCTACCATTCTCCCAACTTCTGCAACAATGACAACAACTCTTACTCCCATGGAAAGCTCCAGAGCTCGTAGGAGACCAAAAGAAAAAGTTCACACAATGACGTGCCACAACATCAAAACAATGGAAGGAAGTTGGCTACCACAAGAGTGTTGCAAAGGTGCATGGGTGTACATGCAGCCATCTGGACTTGGTCCGCATCTTGTTCGAGATCGTGGAAATTTTGATCTTCATTGGAAAGGTAAGCTCTTAGGCTTCAAGCAGCAAATACATGGTGGGATGGTTGCTATTGTACAACATGTCTTCACAGTTTCAACCATGAAGTTAGAAAACTCCAATAGAATTAGATATCCAATCCATTGTGAGTATTTCTATTTTTTCAATGCTTCATGGTGTTAAATGTCTTAATTACTCATCTCATATGTTTTTCATTGCTCAGTCATATTTTAGTGGAAGAGCAACCACTTCATAGTCTTACAGGAACTTTCAAAGCATTACATGCAGACATTGGGGCATTAGTGTTTCCAGATGTACCTCCTGCTAAACTTATTCGTGAAAGGATCTTCTTTTACACTCACAAGTACATTGTCCCTTCCACAGATGGTGAATATGGAAGGTTGGAGATTATCAAAGTTGATTCTCTTCTTAGTTTAGAGTGGCCAAAACCTAATTTTTGGTCCATATCATCTTTCAAGCGTAAGATGGTGATGGACATACATAACTCTTTGAAATTCACACGAGTGTCTAGATCAATAGGTCTTCATTGGACTCTACCAATCCATTGCTTTGTTTTCATATTTCAAGGCATTCCTTTTGTAGAAACTCCTACAATGTTCCTATGTAAAGATATTACATACGAAGTAGTAGAAGGATTGATAGGGGAAAAATGGGGTTGTGTAGAAGGATTGTCAAAAGGGGATAGATATCGTTGTAGAATTGGTGACAGAGGTATAGGGTTTTGCTTTTTTAAACATCACACCTCTTTGTACATTAGATTTTATTATGATTGTTGGATGTGTAAACTAGGAGAGTGGATACCTTTGCAAAGCTCAGAGGGATCTTTAGCTTCATTTGAAATTAATGTGAAGTTACCAAACAATGATATGGAGCTGGTTTTAGTTAATCAACATTGGAACTTGGCCAACTTGAGAGAGCACTTACTTATCATGGGATATGATGATCTTCATGATTTCAAATTTCGAATACGAGGGAACAAGGTAAGAGTTGTATTCCATATATACATATATATATATATATATATATATATATATATATATATATATATATATATATATATATATATATATATATATATATATATATATATATATATATATATATATATATATATATATATCTTATTTTATCACTATTGTTCATGATTTGAAAATGTTTTACTCTTTTATGAATTGTCCACAGATTGGAAAGAGATTGGAAGACAAAATCAAGGTTCTTGCAGATTGGAGCATGGATGGAACTGAAATTTCAATGTCATAACTCTTTTTTGTAAAGATACTGTGAAACCTATAAACAAACCTATTTTTGCAATGAAAAATTTTTCACATTTGCTTCAAGGATATTTTGGCCACATTCTACTTGTATATGTACATTCTCAAGGTTTTTCTTGAAAGAGCATTCTTATTGTTTATTTTCTTCGATGTGATCTCAAATGTCAAAGTTTTTCTTTCCAAGACTCTTATGTTTTAATTTAAGGAAAAGTCATTTCTATGAAAAAGTGGGACCCATCACTTAAAAATTCTAGAAAAGTTATAAATAGGAGTCCTCTCTCCTCATTTCTCACTTTTGAAACTACATTGAGTGATAGAGCAGTTCGCATTTGCAAGCTATGGCTTCCACCTCTGTACCTATGAAGAGCGCACGCCACAAGTTTCTAGAATTTTTGGAGGATTCAGATTATAAAGGTCAACATGACCTATATGATCTTCTCTCCAAGGTTCCTGACCTCCATGAAACCGTGCAAATGAATGCCGATGCTTTGGAGGAGCTACTTCAATATATGCAAGTTCATATATTGCGTTTCTCCATCGAAATACCACCATATCATGGAACCTGGGTTCCATGTGACCTTCTCCCCTACATTCACAAAGGTGATGAGGCATTTGCAAAACGATTGAAATGGTTCTAGGTAATTGCAAAGGAAGAAGGGCATCTTCTTGATGAAACTGTGCCACTTATAAGGAGATTGAATAGGAAACGCAAGATGGGTGCAAAATATCTTTCATTCATTGCTGCCACAATTTTCCTTGTGAATGAGGAACCAGAACCAATTCCTCATGAGATCCCTCATCTTCTTACAGGTGGTTTTGTCGATGATAGAAAGGAACCACCTCAAGAACCCTTGAATCTCCTGTTAGAGAGAGAAGCTATTGAGAAGACTTATCCTCTTGGTGTGGATGATAAGTTGAAAGAAGTGCCTAAGCCATCCACCTCTTCGGAGCCAGAAGCAACTATTCCAGAGGTGGAGATTGAAACGTTTTCAGTGGTTCTTGTCGAGGGACAAGAATATTTGTTTTTACATGATGTAGAGAAGGCATTCAGGCTACAGCTGGATGAATGCCTAAGTTTGTTTTGTACTTTGTTAGAGTGTCCTTTGGATAGTACATCTGACTTGTTGGAGAAAAAGTGTTTGCCATTTGGTGACTTAGTGGCCGACACAATAAAATTGGTTTGTAATGACATACTTACAAGTGAACATCAACATATCACAGAAGAACAATTTAGTAATGCACAAGAAAGGATATTGGAATCAGAAGTTCCCGCCTCACCAGTAATCGAGCAGAGTGGGATGTCCCACTCCAGCATTAATTTACATCTTCAAGAGAGAGGAGAAGAAGAAGATAGAGTTCAAGATGTAAGTATTTTCAATTCATGTCATTCATTCTTACAAACACATGCAAATACTAATCATAAAACTTTGTGTAGGAGGTGATTGAAGTCGACAAGTTTGAAGCAAGGAGTGGAGTTAATCGAGTGGCTCGTGGAGGTGGCTCATCCCTTGCAAACTACATTGGGAAACTTCCCAAAGAACATTTTGTAATTATCCATAAAGAGTTCAGTCCACAGGGCCACTTCATGACATGGTGTCTAAAGGCCTTAAGTAAATTGCTTTGTTTACCAACCATTATGCAGGGGAGTAAGTGTATCTTTTTAGTTAAGAAATCCCTTGTAACTACAACCTTAGGTTCCAACTTCCATGGAAAGGTCTTAGGTCAAATAGGTATATCTCTAGGTCTAGGAGTTAGAAATGTTGATGAAATATCAACCTCAATTTTGACTTACACCCTACCCATGGCTTTGGAGCGTCGAAAGAGAGTCATTGAGAAACTCAAAGACAATTGATGTAAACAATTGAATTAATATCAAATTTTCACTTTGCTTTATTTACAATTGTCTCAAGTCTTTCTTTTTTAGTATATTATCTAAAATTCTTTTGGACCTACATGTGATGTATTGAGCATGACTTCTTTACTCTCATTTAAGGTCACCTAGGGCATCTTGAGGCCAAATAAAGCCCTGCCACAGAAACACGGGAGAAGGCCCTACAAAACATTTGCAAGGCCTTCTCCCGCGTTTCTGTGGTAGGGCTTTATTTGGCCGCAAGATGCCCTAGGTGACCTTACATGAGAGTGAAACTTCACTAGATGGATATTTTCAAGAATGCAAATGTTCTAAGTTTCAAAATGCTCTACTCATATGTTTCAAAGATGTGTTTTTCATGTATGTATTTGGAAATTCATAGTGCAAGGTATAGGGAGGTCAAAGTTTGTCCATGTTCATGAACCTTCATGTGAAAATAGTGCTTTTTTACAAAGAAATAAGCCCTACCATAGAAATGTGGGAGAATGCCCTGCAAAACGTTCGCAGGGCCTTCTCCCGCGTTTCTATGGCAGGGCATGGTTTGAGCATTTAATCAATAGACAATGATCAAAATGACAAGATAAGAAAACAATCACTGATATATGAGAGATTATCACAAGAAAACACATGGAAATGTATAATGACTGCTCATGTTTCATTCTAAATAATGAGAATAGAGGAGAAGTGCTCATGTTTCATTGAAAATGGCAATATTTACAAAAAATCTCTTGTCTGTAGAGATCAGTTACAAAACTTAGCTACGATCACCCCTAATTCTCCTAGCTAACTGTATGTCCTTTGGTTGTATAGTGACTCGCTTAGCATGGATGGCACACATGTTGGAATCCTCGAGCATTGATATCAAATATGCTTCAGCTGCCTCTTGTAAAGCTTCTAAAGTTAGAGCTTGGATCCTTAACCCTGCACAATACCTTTGTAACTCTTCTTTAACCACCCTTGCAAAGGGTCTTCTAGGTATCAGAAGCTCAGCTGTCTTTTGATAGTGCCTTATCTCTGCAAATGCCTCCGTATATCTTCTTCTTCGTTGTGGTGCTCTAGCTTGTGGTGGTGGTGGTCTTCGTTGGACATTTTCCTGTGGTCTTGGTTGGGGTGGTCTACGACAGGGTTGAAAGACTTTCTTCTTATGTTGCACGCGTCTTGAGCTTTCTCCTTGTTCAGGATGTTGTTGCTGGCTTTGCTCCCTCTCTTGATCATTTGGTATGGCCCCCTGATTTGTTGGTAGAGTCTTTCTCGCTACAGTAACCCTATGATTTGTAGGTATTTCTTGGTTACCCCATGGTGGCAATGTTTGACTCTCCTCACTTGATTCTGAACGTTGTTGAGACACATCCTCATGCGATTCATCAAAATCATCATCAGAAACTACCTGTCTATGAGCACGCTCCTTCACCCTTGTCTTTGTGGGTCTCTTTGGTGATGGAGGCTCATCATATGATGATGGTGGTGATTGGGGTTGATTTATGGCCTCTTCCCTGGATTGCCCATGTTCCACTTGTTCATGCAATTGTTCACTCCCAGAGGTATGACCACCACCTGTTTCGTGATGGGATGCAGAGCACGAGACACTACGTCGCCTTTTGTGGTGATTCATCCATGGTGGCTTCTGAGTGCCTTGCACATAGGTAGGAAAGTTAATGGGATTCTTCCTTGCAGTTTGCTTTGTTCGTGCCATCCTCTATAGTGCTAGAATGTTGAAATGAGACAATGAGTCTCCTTTTATAATGTTTCACTTAAAAAGGTTCTGTTCACATCTGAATGGACAAAAAATAGTTAAAAAATTAAAAATTACCTTAAAAAATTGCAAACAAGAGATTAGTGTGTAGCAAACCTTATGAATTATTCAGAAAATGCCATGAATGTATTAAATGACTTCACTATTGTGTTCTTGTAGCCCACCATTCAGCATGACGTAAAGGTCCCAATGATGACTTCCATTTTTCACTAGCTAAGTTGTGTTGATTAATTCTTACAAGTTTTGCAACTTTCGACTCCTTGGCTCGTTCCATTGCATATGTACCTGAAAATGCAGTACGATAAAACCAATTAAACATCTCTTCCATATAGTTTGATTGCATTGCACCACCACCATGTCGTGTGTTCTTGAAGTAAACACCTCTAGCATTGTAATGTGACTTCTCCATTCCTTGTGTACTAAAAATCTCTAACGAACCATATCAATGCATAAAAAATGCTCCATGTGCAAATAAAATATGTTAAAATGATATAAGTACATATAACACAATCTTATCAACAAGAAAATTGAAAAAATAAGAAAACTTACAATGTAATGTGTAATATTGCTCTCTCCCCAAGATAGGATGAAACACTTTGCAAACTCCATTAATGTATCTTGAAACAACAGACAATCATTTTTGTTGGAGCTATTAAGACTCATTAAGCCTACCAACGTATCTAAGCATGACCAAACCTTCTTTCGCCTATTGCTAAGGTCAATTTGAGAATCATTATCAGTGGTGATCATGCACAAGTCTTTCCATAGCTCCCTGCATTCATTTTTCTTAGGGCTCACACCTCTTTTGAAACACTTTGCAAACTCCATTAATGTATCTTGAAACAACAGACGGTCATTTTTGTTGGAGCTATTAAGACTCATTAAGCCTACCAACTTATCTAAGCATGACCAAACCTTCTTTCGCCTATTGCTAAGGTCAATTTGAGAATCATTATCAGTGGTGATCATGCACAAGTCTTTCCATAGCTCCCTGCATTCATTTTTCTTAGGGCTCACACCTCTTCTTCCCTCTCATTGACACTTGTTGCAAACTATTTTGCGATTCACCAGGTTTTTTGACAACTAGAGTTACATTACCACCATGGCAACCAATCAAATTACGCAACTCTTCCAATTTTTTGATGGTTTGTACAGATTTATCAATTGTCTTCATGGAAAATGCATATTCTATGTGGAGCTTCAATAATCCATCAAATATTCTCATGAAAGCATGCAATGTGCAAAAGTGAACATTAACTAATGGAAATGGAATAATGGGATTCCAATCTTTATCTAATGTTTCACGGTTAGGTATTTCTAACATTGGACACCTTAACAAAGGTCTATCCCATTCCGTGGAAGTAGGTGCATCTATGTATTCATCTAAGCTAGATAGTACTTTTTGTTGTCCCTTTGTTACTTTATAGCCTCGGGTACAAAATGGACATGGATAACGAGCAGATGCACCTTGCTTGCAACCTAACATGCATTTGATAGTTTTTAAATCCCCACCCAAGTGCCAATCTATCTCAAAATCACCAAAGTTTTCTATGTGGAGCTTCGCACCATGAATTTGAGAAACTATTACTTTAGTGATCCATGGGGTCCTACTAAAAATCCATGAAAGAACATCATTGGATTCTTTAGGTACTTCAATAGCACCTAACCACCATATTTCTTTCTCAGATTGAACACTATATGTAGAGTTAGAGCTAGAGTTACTACTTTCATCAGATATGGGATTTGTCATAGCTTCATTCATGAGTGTCAAACTCAATCTCTCCAGTCGTCATTCCTTTATGATCTGGCATTCATCTAACTTCAATATAAACTTTAATTTGGTATTACAATCTGCATAAATTACCAAAATTTTTATAACATCAAAATACAATGTATATCAAGGTAACAATAGTGGACATACCTGGTATAGTAGATTTGTAAAATTGAAGCATTGCCTGTTGAAGCCTCTCCAAATCCACGAACATGTTGTTGTACTTTGTGTAAGGAAATCCATTTCCAGTTGCGCTTTTCAACTCTTTTTTGGATGTAGATAAATGATAAATAGACATAGGCATAATATCCTCTATATATAAGTAGTTTCCAAGAATACTAGCTATATCTTCATTGGACATTGACTTCTTAAGCGATACCTTGTAAGGAGATGGAAACATATTCTGCAAAATACCTTCTCTATGTAATGAATGCTTCAAAAGGTTGTACAATGCACTGTATCCTTTAGTACTAATTCCTGCTTCATCACATACCATCTACACGTCTCTAGGAGTGATAATATCTTGTAACTTTTTTGTGACATCTTTAATCACTTGCTTCTTGATAAGGTTTCCTATTCGTGACTCCAAAATACTAACCACCTACTTGTTGGTCAAACAAGAATTTAATAACTTGAATTGATCCTCTCTTGTTGATGAAGCACTAACATCTTCAACGAATGACCTACATAACAAGAAAAAAATAAATAAATATATATATATATATATATATATATATATATATATATATATATATATATATATATATATATATATATATATATATATATATATATATATATATATATATATATATATAAGTCTTCCAAAAAGAGAAACAAATACAAGCCAAACCTTATCGCAAAAACTCATCGTTTGCGTGCTCCACCACCAATTGAAAGAGAGTCAAAGGATGTTAATGATCATCTCCTACGTTGCATCCCAAGTGGAGTCTCTCTCAAGTGTTGGACATTGTTTTTTAATTTCTCAATTGTTCTCTCCTTTTCTTCCATATGCTTTTCAAGCTCTGCAAGCTTTTCTTGTAAAGATATGATTGTGCTTTCTAAAGTGACCAACCTTGTATGATTTAGTTGATATTGTTGAATCCAATACTTAGTAATGACAGTTGAATGTGTAGATAATCATTGACAATAACCTAAGAGCCCAGCTTTATCAGCACCGATGAACTGAAGTAAAGCTAAGAGGTTATGGAATGTTGGATGGTAAGAAGACATTGGATCAGGAGGGTATAATGAACCATGAGTCCAAAGATCAATATTCTTTTCTCAAGCTTCACGATGCTCATTTTGAGAGTTCACATCATTGTTGCATTGTGTATTTGGAGCAAACTCTCTGGGCACATGAACATGGATACTTGTTGATGCTGGGGCATGATGACATCCTAATGTGAGGTTTGTAATAGGTGTCAACACCATCTTTTCCAACAATTAGAAAATAATGAGAAAGAGACCAGAAATTTGTTTGGAAGAGATGCTAGAGCATGATTTTCTCAGGAAAATTTTGTTTTCTTGGATGTGGATGGGTCATAGTGTGTTTTTCCACTGAGAATAGGCAAAAATGATGAAATTTTGAAGAAGTCATTTTTTGGGTGAAGAGTAGTTACGGATTTGATGATGTGGCACTCTACTTTTGGAGGGATTTTAAAAATATTACTTTTTCAAAAGGAAAATTAAAAACTAAACTAAAAAAAAGTCACTTCTGACATATATATTAAAAAATGAGCCCTTTCAAGTAAATAAACACTGAAATTGAGACTTTGAAAAAAAATTATTTTTTTATTCCCATACATGCTCGAGTTTGATGATGTGGAAAGTAGATTCCCTTTCTCTCTCTCTAATAGAAGAGAGAGAGGAGCCTAGTAAGCCTTAAAAAAAGCCTATTCCAGCCTACTAAAAAGTGCCCTATTAAATGCACTTTGTCCCCTTAAAACAACAAGAGAATTAGGCTTAATTCCTAAAAATTAGGGATCCTTACAAGGCCCATGCAGGGTTCACCTTTTTTCCTAATGTGTTTACCAAGTATAGTAGAGCTTGATGATCAGTAAAAAATTTAAACTTATTTGCAAGCAAATAGTGCCTAAACTTTTTAACCACATATACCATGCCTAATCCTTCTCGCTCAGTGGTGGTATAGTTCCGTTCAGCTGCATTCACTGTCTATTAGCAGAGGCAATTGGAAGATCCATATTACCTTCACCCGTGGGTTGTGCAAGTACACACCCAATAGCATAGTTCGATGCATCCACATGGACATGGAATGGCTTGTTCCTATTTGGTGTGGTCAAGATTGGTGCTGAACATAATCGCCGTTTAAGCTCATTGAAGGAGTTCTCACATCCTTCAGTCCACTCAAAGTTAGTTAGAAGGGAGTACCGAGGCTTTGCAATGATTTCATACATATGAATGAATCGGCGATAGTATCCACAATGCCCCATGAAGGCTTGTACTTCCTTGACATTCTTGGGCCTAGGTAGCTCTGCAATAGCTCTAACTTTTTCCTCATCCATGGATATGCCGTTCTTTGACACTATGTGTCTTAGAATCTTGCCTTGTCTGACCATGAAAACATACTTTTCTGGGTTCATGCAGACTTGATATTCTCTACATTTGTCAAAGATTTGCGTGAGTTTAGGTATATGTGTCTGTCTAATGTTGGAATGAGCACACAGATCATCAACATAGACTTCTAAATTCTTCCTCAGGAATTCTTTAAATACATGACACATCAGCCTTTGAAATGTGGTTGGCGCATTTGTAAGACGAAATGGCATTACTCGAAAGGCAAATATGCCCTACTCTGTGGCAAAATCCACCTTATGCTGATCTTCCGGAGCAATGGCTACTTGATTGTAGCCAGAAAATCCATCAATGAAGTTGTACACTTCCTTGCTTGCTACTCTTTCTAGTAGATGCTCCATAATAGGAAGTGGATAGTTATCTCGAATGGTGGCTGCATTAACCTTCTTCAAATTAATGCATACACATAATTTTCCATTCTTCTTGGGCACCACTACAATGGGGGATACCCACTCTATGTGCTCAATTTCATAGATGAATCCAGCTTCAACCAAATGGTCTATCTCTTCCTTGATCTTAACAGCATAGTAATCGTTATATGTGTATGGCTTCTGCTTAGAGGATTTTTTTTGAGGTCATGGGAATTGTATGTGAGCATATGTCACGGTCTACACCTTTCAATTCCTTGTAACTCCGAGCGAATACATCTCTGTATTCTCTTAACAAGGCTATTACCTTGTGCTCTTCTTCCTCCGTCAGGTCATGTCCTATGTACATGCATCTTTCTTCTCCTTCTTCTATGGCTATGATAATTTTCTTGGTGGTTTCTTTGTTATCATAGGCCTCCCATGATTGTGCATCGTGTTTAGGCATTCTTATCATGACTCTCCTATCTTCTATCTCATACTTCTTAAAATTCTCGGGGAACTCAAACAAAGATTCTTCCTCTTCTGATGTGGTTTCTTTCTTCTTTATTTTTTTGCCTTCATTTTTGGTGGTCACTTGGGTGGTTACCCTCACATCAATTGTAAGCTCTTCATGTCTCTGAGGTTGAACCTCTACTTTGTAGAAATACTCCTCATCTGATGCAAAAGGTGGGTCCATAATAATTGACTCTAGATCGGAGTCGCTTGCGTCCTCGAATGCATCAATGCTAGGTTCACATTCTTCAATAATCGAATCACACATGATTGGCTCTATTGTGAAGATTGAAATGTCATAGCCATCCTCGTCACAGTGAGATGTCCATTGTTCTTCATTGATTGCTACATCCATTGTTGCCAAAATTTCCACCCAACCATGAGGTTCAAATTCTTTGTCTGGGAAAACTACAGGTGCATAGGCTGGGTCTTGAATTAATCTATGAGTTTCCTTCGCACCTACCTCTCTCGCTTTCTCTCTTTTCTCTTCTTCTACGGTTACCTTGCACATCCATAAATGGGTGTCTTCATGCATCCATGAGGTTCCTCATCCTATGGAATGCACTGACTCTTTATCATCCTTAGCTCTATGGATGGGATTCCATTGAATAGGGGGTACGTCTCGATGAGAGTAATCCTTGAGATTAACTTTGGTTGTAACACCTAAGTGTTGCAAATACAAAGAGTTGGTTCCCCAATCTTGTACCACTTGCAATTGCCGCATAAATGGTCTTCCCAAAATCATCTCATAGTCCTGATTTCTGCCAAAGTCACATATAGCAAACGTACGCTCAAACTCTACACCACATGTAGTGAGAGTTATTCCTTCTAGTAGTCCGAAAGGTCTCTCTATGTGACCATCGGCCATGTGCAATTTCATTCTCGTTGGCTTGAGTGCTGGCTTGCCCCAATGCTTCCATAGGGATGTGGTAGCAATTGCCACTCCTACGCCTGAGTCCAAAATTGCCTTGGTTGTGTATCCTTGATGGGTAATTGGAAGATAGGTATTTCCTTCTTCTCCTTCGCTCATGTCTCCTATCTTATCCAAGGGTATTTCTGGCATTGTTCTATGAGAACCTGCATAGGAACGAGGTTTTCCTACTTCTGGCACTTGATTGGCTACGTGTTTCCACAATTTTGGCCTAACCTTGATTGAATCTTCATTCCTTATCATGACCATGGGTGCTCTCATATAAGTAGACTTAGCTTCCCATGGGCCTATGAAATGGGGTAGTTCTTGTAAGGAATTAGACTCAAAGTCTAATGTCTCATTAGATTGGGCACTCTCCTGCTTCTCATAAATGGAAGGAATGTCTCGTGGGAATTGATCATATGCTTCATCCACAAGTTCAATGGGGTGAGGAGCTTCACTTTCCTTAGCCCATTTCTCTTCTTGAATTTCCTGCAGGAATTCTAGTGAATACAGATTCATAGAAGAAGACGTGTTTGGTTCAGTGGAGTTAGGCACATAAGCTTCCTGGGGGGGAGTGCTTATTCCTTCACTTGCCTTGTCCCTTCCTTGGGAGATGGCTTCCTTGCCAGATCTTGCAATTATACTCTCTAATTTCTCCAACATTCCATCAAAGTGCAACTGTGTCTTTGCTGAGCAAGAGTAGTTGAAGAGAGGACTGGCTTCAAACATGGTCTTAGCCAATGCTATCATTTTAGCACAAAGCTTTGTTCTTTCTATCTCCAGATCAGCTTTAGGTAGCATTTTTCATGATCTATCACATTTGGCCCATCTTGGATTCTTGCCTGATATGCCTTAAGCATCATGTCTATGTCCTAAGGAGTGGGGTAAGCTAAAACCAATCCTACTCTAGGGGGTGGTGGAATTGTATGAGGTGTCACGAGGAAGGAGATAAGGAAGAGAGCTCACACACACACACACTCTCACTCTCAAGTAGAAGCACACACAGAGATTGAGGCAAGGAAGAATGATCTTCTTCTTCTCCTTCTATTACATAAAAAGGAATGTACAAGAATGACCTAAAAACAAGAATACAACAAGTGCAATATATAAAGATCAATACATAAGGAAAAACCTAATGTCCGTGAATGAGTGAGCTGGCAAGGAACAAATGTGCCATCACTCTCGGTAGATAAATCTAGTAAAGCTCAATGAAGTATCCATGACATATACCGGTGTGACCACTATACATGTCAGAGAAACGAAAAACAGGTACGTGTCATCCTGGATCATCACATGTTGAGATTGATATCTTAGCACTCCCCCTCAAGCTCAATGCCATATCCTGTAATCCAAGCATCTCCGGAAACTTCTTCAAGTTCTTAGCTCCAAGTGCTTTGGTGAAAATATCAGCAACCTGCTCATTTGTTCTCACATAAACAAGATCAATATCACTTGCTAATACCTTCTCTCTGATGAAGTGATAATGTACCTCGATATGCTTTGTTCTAGCATGGAAAACTGGGTTCCGTGCTAATTGTATGCTGCTAAGATTATCACAATATATAGTGATAGGCTTTTGCACTTCCACACCTAAATCTGCAAGTAACATCTCCAACCATGATGCCTCACATGCTTCCATTGTAGCACCTTTATACTCAGCCTTTGTACTCGACAAAGCAATAGTGGGTTGCTTCTTGCTGCTCCATGTAACAGCTGCACTCCCAAGTGAGAATAGAAAACCACTAGTGGATCTTATATTTGGAATGCTACCAGCCTAATCTGCATCGGTGTATCCATAAACCTGCAAATCTACATCAGCCTCATAAAACAATGCATAATCCAAAGTAGCACTCACATAACGTAGAGTGCACCTTAGAACATCCAAATGTGGCTTCCTAGGAACCTGCATAAATTGACTTTCAAGTCCAACAGTATAGCTTAGATCAGGCCTTGTTATTGTGAGATATATAAGACTTCCCACAATTTTCCTGTACATAGTAGCATTTTCCAATGCTTCACTTGATGTAGTATCCAACTTCAAATTTTGATCTAATGGCATAGAAATTGGCTTACAACCAGCCATACCATACTTTTGTAGCATATTCAAGGCATATTGCCTTTGCGACATCCATATACTTGTTTCTATATGTATAAACTCAATGCCCAAGAAATAGCGCAACACACCAAGATCTTTCATGTTGAATTCCTGCATAAGAAGTTGCTTTACCTCTTTGATGCTTCCTTCATTATCACCACCTACATACAGGTCATCAACATAAATAGCCACAATAGTGATGCGATCATCAGCCTTCCTTGCATATAGTGAGTGATCTTCATCACACATAGAAAACCCAATGTTAGTTAAGTAATCAGCAATCCTTGCATGCCATGCACGAGGGGCTTGCTTCAGCCCATACAAAGCCTTTTGCAACCTGCAAACAGATTCTGGATACTTTGAATCTTCATATCCGTGTGGCTGGTCCATATATCCATATATACTTCTTCCTCTAACTCACCATGTAGGAAAGCATTCTTCACATCCATCTAATGCAATGTCCATCCTTTTGCTGTAGCTAATGCAACAAGTGTTCTGACAGTAGAAATTTTAGCTACATGGTTGAATGTTTCCTCATAATCAATGCCATATGTTTTTGCATATCCTTTAGCTACCAATCGTGCTTTTTCCATAGCTGTTTCCCAATATGCAATTCCAATTGCATCTTCAAAGCAAGAAGGTTCAGCATCTTGTATTACCTTTGTCATGTAGGCACAATGATGAACCTTGTTACTATTATATGTCAATCGTTGCACTGAATTTCGCATCCTCCTAGATCTTCTTGGTCTTGGGTCACTTCTCCTTGTATCATCTGCATGTGCCCTTCTTACTCCTGGAGTCTTCATAGAGGGCAATCCAAGTTTCTCATCAAGACTCTTTTCTGAACCGCTTGAATCTCCATCAACATCTTCAAAACCTGCACATGTTTTATGACCAGCAGAAAGGTTTTCTTTACCTTTCTTGGATGTATTTGATGAATTTTCTGGACTGAAATTTCCACGTAATCTTCCACTCCATGGATTTGAGTTGAAACTATTGCTTGGTGATGCATCCGGTCCACTCAAAAACTGAGATTCTGCACTTGATTTTTCAGCGTTTTCTTTGTCATTTGGTTCAAGACTCAATCCTTCTTTGGCATCTGCATAGAAGTTGGACATTTCATCAAATACCACATCTATGCTCACCTTTACCTGTCATGTGAGTGGGTTATAACATTTATATCCCTTTTGCTCAAGGGAGTATCCAATGAAGACACACTTTTCTGCTTTTGGATCAAGCTTTGTCCTCAATTCATCTGGGACATGTACATATGCAATACATCCAAAAACTTTCAGATGTGATAAGTTTGGCTTTTTACCTGTAAACTTCTCTTCAAGTGTAACTTGATATACAACAGCAGTATGCATAGCTTCTGCCCAATAACAATGAGGCATATTCTTCTCAGCCATCAAGGCTCTTTCTATTTCTGTAATATGTCTATTTTTGCGTTCAGCAACGCCATTCTGTTGTGGTGTGTACCTGCATGAAAATTGATGCCGAATTCCATGATTTTTTAGAGAATTGCTGAACTCATTTGACATGTATTCACCTCCTCCATCGGATCTTAATGTCTGAATGTACTTCCCTATCTGCTTTTCCACCATAGCTTTAAAATTCTGGAAGTGAGTGAACACCTTGCTCTTCTCTTTCATGAAATATACCCACACTTTGTGTGTATGGTCATTAATGAAAGTAACATAAAACCTGCAACCGCCCATAGATGTGGTCTTTGATGGACCCCAAACATCTGTTTGTACTACTTCTAGTACATTCTCAGTAACATGCTTGTCATGTAGAAATGATGCTCTTGACTGTTTACCTAATTGACATGTTGCACATACCTTTTGCATTTTTGCAACTTTGAAATTTGGTAGTCCATGGACAATCTCCTTCGACTGCATCAATTTCAGCCTTTGGAAGTTTGCATGTCCAATCCGTTTGTGCCACATCTCTATATCTGCAATAACTCCTGTGCCTTTTGCAAACATGGCTGCATTCATTTCAGGAATCTTCACATTTAAGGTGAACATCCTACCCACTTTGTTTCCTTTGGCAACCAATCGTCCATCCTGCTTGTACTCTTCTACATATAATCAATCAGCATTGAACCTGACTTGTAATCCCTGGTCAACCATTTGCCCAATAGAAACCAGATTCTTTGTTATATTTGGAACATGCAGCACATCAGCAAGATGTTTTACCTTCCCGTCCTCCATAGACAATGCTATGTTTCCTGTATGCTCAATAGGATGCGATGTATCATCACCTGTTTCAACATATCTAAGAACTGGCATTTTCGGCAAACTACTAAACCATTCTGCATGACTAGTCATGTGATTTGAACCACCTGAATCAACATACCAGACATTAGCATTCAATTTTGAAATACCAATAGGCATCGTATTCATCATGTGATGTTGAACCATAATTAGCTTCTCAAAATCATTTGTGCTTGTGAATGCATAGTTGTTTTGCTGCCTTCTGTTATTTTGATTCTTCAACCTGCAAACACATTCAAAGTGTCCAAGTTTACCACAATTCCAACACCGTTTACTATCATTACCTGAATCATCTCTTTGGAAATTTCTACGACCTCTTTGGCTCCCCCTGCCTCAAAACTATTCTCTTCCTCATGCATGATTCTGTTGTTGACCTTGGTCTTGGTTATTGTTTCCTCTTCCACTCTACCTCTGCCTCTTCCTCTGCCAGAGTAGAACACCTGCTCAGAACTGGGCTTTCCTTGGGAGTTTGAATCCTCACCAAGATTCTTTTCATCAATAATCAGCATAGATAATAGATCAACAAAATTTGGAATATTTTCCATGGTCTATATGGAAGTTTTGAACTGCTTATATGTAGCTCCTAAACCACGAAGGCACACTTCTACCTTATCATCATCATCATCTACATTCATGCCAATAGATGCAAGGGACTCATATATGCTTTTGATTTTCAAGGTATAGTCACTTATCGACATGCTCTTCTTCTCCAATGTATGCAACTCGTTCTTGAGTTGCAATTCCCGTGCCTTTCTATTGGTGTCATACAATGTGACCAAACTGTTTGAAGCCTCTTTTGGAGTCTTGGCATCTTGTATGTGTCCAATCATGCTATCTTGTATGCTAACAGATAGCCAGTACATTACCTTTCGTGCTCCTTGATTCCATTCCTCATATGCTCTTACCTGATCTGCAGTCTGATTCCTTTCTGGTAACTACAGAGCATTTTCATTCTCTCCTTCAATGTTCTTCTAGTAGCCTTTTCCCATCAGGAAATTCATCATTCTGAATCTCCAAGCATGGAAGTTGTTCTTGTCCAGCTTATCGCTCATAAGCTGACTCATGCCATCTGCGTTTGCCATTTTTGCAGTAATTCACAACACTGCAAAACACTACAAGCAGCACTTCTGCTTGGACACTATCGCACTATGACGTGACAGTTTGATCTAAGAAAAACACAGTTTTTTTGTATCAACAATACACGGAATTGCTTGAAATTCTAGATCTGGAATATATGAGTGTTGCCGAACACAACGCAAGTTACAGTTTCTGAAACTGACCTAGTTTTTCTGTAGGCCCCACCTTGCGAGCTCAAAATGGAGGTCGAGATGGCTCTGAAACTTCGATCTAACAAAAAGGATTGACCCTAAAGGGATGACTTACGAAAATATTTTGAGGTCTTCTACCTTCACGCCGATTTTTGTAGCAAACGGAGGTCATTTGTAAATCGCATTTTCTCCACGCCTTGCTGCATACTCTTCATCGTTGCCTTCTCCAAGAGCTCTCTACAGCCATGCTGGCTTTGATACCATGTCATGAGGAAGGAGATAGGAAGAGAGCTCACACACACTCTCACTCTCAAGGATAAGCACACACACAGATTGAGGCAAGGAAGAATGATCCTCTTCTTCTCCTTCTATTACAAAAAAAGGAATGTACAAGAATGACCTAAAAACAAGAATACAAGTGCAATATATAAAGATGAGTACATAAGGAAAAACCTAATGCCCCCAAATGAGTGAGCTGGCAAGGAACAAATGTGCCATCACTCTCGATAGATAAATCTATTAAAGCTCAATGAAGTATCCCTGACATATATCGGCGTGACTACTATACATGTCAGAGAAACAAAAAACTGGTACGTGTCATCCTGGATCATCACATGTTGAGCTTGATATCTGAACATGAGGTGGGTTGGAAGGTGGCTAATTAGGTGGTGATAGGGATGACGATGTTGGTGGTATGTGAGAGTGTGTTTGAGAGGTGAGTTCAACAATTTTGGCTTTTGTTTCTCTTATGCTCTCTTCTAATTCGCTCATCTTCTTAGGCCATTGTCTTTTCATCCTTTTCCGGCTATCTTTCCAGGCTCTCATCCGTTTCTTGGTTATGCTCTCAGTTTCACTAACCTCGACACCCTTTTCTTGGCCTAAACCTTGCTTCTGCTGCAAAGCCTAACCTTTTGTGACCACTTGCACTGGTGCAGTGGAAGTTACACTTCCTGTAGAGTCTAATACTAACCCAATAACATTGATAGGAGTGATTTTTGTCATATTATTGGGGTTCTTTGGGTAGTCTTGTAAGAGATGCTCCTTTTCGCAATCTTGACAAAAGCCTTGAATTGTCAAAGATTGGGGTTGTGTAGGGGCAGGCATCAGGCAATCACAAATGAGGTGATCTCCGTGACATCGGTAGCATGGTCCTCTAGGAAATGGGGGTCTTACCTGCCTAGGTTGACGCCTAGGGTTGGGGCTTGCGTACATGATATTTGCATACTCTCGCTCCCAACTAGGTTCACTCGGTTCTTCACAATCATAGAACTCATTATGCTCAGGTGACTGCATGTAGTAAGCTTGGGGGCTATCAATGTGGGTAGAATCGAAACTATGATCATTGGGGTCACCTTCTGAGAGTAATGGAGTTACTAGCACTATAGCTATATTTAGATTTTCTTCTGCACCTACATACTTCACTGGAATCACATTAGCTAGAGCAAGGGGTTGTTGTGCTAGAACTAGTTGAGGTCTCTACTGCCCTTGATACGATGACAGATAGGGTTGTTGGGGCCTACCGTACTGCTGTGATGGGTACTGGTTCTGGTATTTGCCCTGTTGTGGGTATGGTTGAGGGTAATTTTGTCGACAGTTTGTTTGTTATAAGGGCATTCTTGTGCGGTGTGGTTGGTGTATTGTTGCTTTATGGTGCAGTACTGGCTACTAGGATCCACTTGGGGTTGAGCCATTATGGGACATACACTTGCCATATGGTCACCTCCACAAAATATAGCACCGCCTCATTGGGGTAAATCGGGGTATCTGTTTGCTTGAGACACCTAATTTCTGAGCTACCTTCTCTGCGAGTTCCTCAATAGACGTGGATTGTCTGGAAGAGAGGTTGGTAGAGCTATCTGAATCTTTGTAGATCTTTGAAAGCTCCATCTCCTCTCCTAGATTATCCTCTATGTCTATTAACATGAGTACACATTCTTCTATGGTTCTGGGGTCCTTCAGGTACACATATGGTCTCAACTTGGTACTCAACAATCCATCTAAGAATAAAGCCACCTATTTGGCTAGAGTGGGTAACTCAGGAACAAGACATCTCTCTAGGTATTGCCTAAACCTTCTTCCTGCCAATCTAACCATCTCTTGAGGTTTCTTCTTGAAACTATGAATCAGTGAGGAAGTATTATGTCGTATACCACTCTTAGAGAATTTGGTAATGAAAGCCTCTAGAAGTTGGTCTATGTTCCTGAACTACCTCTCATGTAACTAGGTTGAAACCATGTAAGGGCTGTGTTCTCAATGGTTAGAACAAAAGCATTGTACTATGTGAATAGGTCCTCAACTTGTCCAGCTCTCAAGACTTGCCTAAATTCGGCCACATGATCGTATGGATCTCTAGTGCATCGAAGTAATTCTTCATGGACTTCACCAGTTGGGTTGCTCTCAAGGTCCTAGTGTGTTCTCTAGGTCTTGGCAACGGAAAACCATCAGCTTTCCTTTGGTTCCTTGGGTCTCTAGGTCTCTCAGTTTCCACTGTATCTATCTCCATTCTCGTTCTTTCTCTTCCCAATGGATTGGCAAAACTTACTTCTGGCCGATCTCTACTTCTGTCCCTATGAGCTCCATGATCTTGGGATGTCCCAGCTCCTTGGTGACTATAGGAGACATTAGATCTTGGATGGGGAAAAACAAACTCTCCCTTCCAAGTGTAGGCATGCCTTCCATGTTCTGTGACCACGAAGACCCTTTCTGCAGTATTGTCTAGGTAGGTCACTTTGCTTGGACTATCAGGGTCTTTAAACTCATAGATCGTGAGCGTTCCTACCTCATTCGGCTGATCAGGCTTATACCTCTAAAAAGCTTCATCAGTCTCTCGGTTAAAGAGCAGGTCTATGATCTTATTGTCCTGGGGAACCCACTCGGGATTGATGATTCTCGTTAGGACTGATTTACCTCGAGGGGTCCTGGGCTCTCTCCCTATGTTCCCTTGCTCTATGTCACCTATGTTCGTTTTTGGAATCACATTTCCGAATTCGTCTGTCCTATCTGGGTGATTGGTGACTACGTACATGGTTCCTTCTTTGTCTAGGTATGCACCATTTTCGAACTTGACTGCTAGATGTTCTAGTCCAATGGGTTGATCTGGGTTTTTGATCTAGACCATGGATCTTCTTAGGCCGTCCTCATAGATGCACACACCTAATCGGTTGGTCCTAAGGTATTCCAATTGCATTTTGTAAGGACCTCAGAACTTTTGTAAGTAGGCCAGACCTGAACTTCCTATGGGTCTCTCCATTCCGTGAGACATCTCTGATTCGCTAGTTTCAGAGCTAGGGTAGTGTGGGTGAGCACTCAACTCCTGGGCCCAAGATCTAGCGGTGTGAGTGACACTCGCCTCTGAAGACCTAAGACTTTGCCTATCTCTCCCTAGGTGCCGTCCTGATCTAAGGTTCATATGCATGAATGAACAATCCCAATTTTTACCCAAAGTACAACTTTGTTGCTGATTCTTTCTTATCAACCACTAGATTCTTTTTATTTTGTTATCGTGTTTATTGTCTTGTCTGATTTTGCATCGTTAGGAATACTTGAATGAATTTTTGCACTTGGATTTGATCGCTATAAAATTAGTTCTTTCCTTTAAAGTTATCGTCATATGCACAGGTTATCTCTTGAGTTGAACTTGATTACTTAGATAGTCTTCAACTTGTCTCGTGCCTATTGTCACCCTAACTTACTTCCAATACTATGCGTTCTTAGCCTAAGCTAGGAATTGACTAAAGGAGTTAAGAGAATTTCCAACCTCAAGTTCTTTGCCTTTTGAGTGCTAGTTGAGCCTAGGACACGCTCACCCAAGCTCTATGATCACCTTGCTAAGGTTGCTTGAATTCCTTGCTTGTGCACCCGAACTTGCAAATTTTACTAGTTAGAAATGGACTTGCCCCCAATGGATTGACAAACAAAAACAATCTTCAACATTCACTGAGAAGTACAATCCCTTTGCTTTTCTTTTTTGCCCTAAACAGTATTCTTGCTTCCCTAGTACTGACTGATGTTCAACATAAAAATACCTATACTAGACCTGAAGAAGTTATGGCTAGTCAGGCACTTAGGAGTTGAAACAGGTGAAACAGGCACTTAGGGGTAGCTCATAGTGTCTTCTAAGGCTTAGTTATGCTCCAATAACCCTTAGTTCTCCAATGTGGCTATCGATCACGATTGATGGATCAGTCACGATTGACATGTGGCCCGAAAATTCCATCAATCGTGGTCAAACAATCATTGACTGAGTCGATCACGATTGAGAGGTCCGTCGGGGCTCTCGATTGCGATTGATGGATCAATTGCAATCAATGGGTCGGTCGCGATGGACATGTGGCATGCAAAGGCTCTGTCGGTCGTGGTCAATCGATCGTGGACTCTGTCGATCACGATTGACAGGTCTGTCGGGAAGTATCCGTCGTCGTTTGTGAGTCACGATTGATTTGTCAATCGCGATTGACAGAAAATAGAGGCATTTCAAAATTTTAAACACACTTTTAGGATTCCCTATGCCTACATATCATGTTTATGCACTTAGTTTAGCAAAATAGTCAATTTTTTTGTCGATCGCGATTGACAGAAGTCAACGCCTCAGGACCTGCACAGTCAAAAATTTACCTGTTGGAGTTGGTACAGCTGTTGGGGATGCTTATTCTTGAAGAAAATCTCAGAAAACACACAAAAGCACAAGCATGTTAAAAGTCAAGCTTCAAGCTACAAATTCGTGGGGAATATTTTATGGACATGTGGAGCAATCAAAGGAAGCCAAAAGCCACGAGATTCCATCAAGAAAAGTCACTCAACCACTCCCCAATTCATTTGAACTAAGTCCTCCAAGTTAGGAGGCTGATTTGGAAAGGTAGTTCCTAGATTTTAGGGACACACTCCTCACTATAAAAGGAGCATGTATCCCGACTTCTTTTGGGCCATCTTCTTAGATTTTTAGCTCATGTAAAGTGAGCACTAAGTGCTGGAGTTGTGATAAGCAAGCCCCTTGTTTAAGCTAGCCCCTTGCTTGCTTGTTTGTTTTCTTTTAGTAGGCATATCTATGTGTGTGCGCAGGTAGTGTTGCAACTCTCTAGCCCTGAGTTGTTAGCATTGGTTCTCCCTCATATTATATCCATTTGATGTAACTCTTGTCTCATTGGATAGCTATAAGAGTCTATTTTATGCTCATCAATTGTCTTGAGCATTCTCTGAGTAGTCTAGGAGCAACATGCATTTTAGTGAAGTTGTGTGATTGATATCTCTCTTTGTGTGTAGGCTCTATTGGAAATATTTTTCTCTCTATTGTAAGGGCTGGTTCTCCTTCTCTATTTATCCATTTGCTTTGATTTTGGTTTCATTGGGTAGCTATTAGAGTGCTCTAAAGTTGATCCAAGTTTGAGATTCATTCTCTGTATAATCGTTGAGAAAAGCTTGTTGGAGTGAAGTGAGGTCTCTGCTTGACTAGAAGTTGTGAGCATTCAACTAGCTCATGTTGTAGACATTGTTTCTCTTTGTGTAAGTATCCATTTGAAGTGAAATTTCATTTTTTGGAAAGCCCTTGGTGTCTACTAGAGGTCTACAAAAGCTCACTGGAGTTGTCTGCATAAGCTCGGAGTAAGAGCATTTTTGGTGTGCAGAGGTCAAAGAAGGATACATGTGGAGGTCATTCGCGCTTCGCCGTTGCTTAGGGGTTGAGATACTTCCCCCATCAGTGGTATCAGAGCATTTGGGCATCTTGGAGGTATCCCATACAAGCAAGAAGACCTCTTGGAGTTGGTGGTTGAAGATTTGCATCAACAAAAGCTTCTTGGAGGTAGCTCACATCAAGGGGGAGCTATTCTACTCAAAGTCTCAAGAGCAGAAGGTGTCCATCTAAGGAAAGCTTTGGATTGAGGTAACCTCAGAGCCTCATTTTCATTTTACACACATTGGAGTATTAGCCAAGGGCTAGGTCAAGTATCAAAGACTAGATATGGGAGACTTCAACACTCAAATTGAAAAGCTAGACAAAGGGAACTATCAACCATGGAGATTTAGGGTCTCCAACTATCTTATGGGCAAGGGCCTTTGGGGGTTGATTAGTGGAAGTGAACCAAGACCTGGGTTGGATGAGAATCCAACCAATGACGAGAGAAGGGCCTTTAGGGAATGGAATGAAAGAGACAAGAGGGTTTTCTTTATTCTTTCCCAACACATTAGCAATAGCATGATCGGCCATATCCAAGACTTGGATTCAAGCATGAAGGTATGGGAGACACTTGAAAGGCTTTATTCAACAAACACCAAAGCAAGGAAGATCCAACTCAAGAATGAGCTCAAAAACCTTAAAAAGAGCTCAGGGAGTAGCATAAATGACTACATACTTAAGGTCAAGGAGTTATCAGATGCATTGGGATCCATTGGAAGCCACGTAGACAATGACGATCTTGTGGCTTATACTCTCAATGGTTTGAGAGGTGATGAGAAGTGGAAACCCTTTACCACTTCAGTTTATGTAAGGGATAATCTTCCCGATTTTGAGCAATTGGTTGCTCTCATGGTTACCGAAGAAATGAACATAGGTGGAAGTTCAACTAAAAGCAAGGATGCAAAAGTTTTCTATGCAAGTAATCAAAGGGGCAAAGGAAGACGAGGACAAGGAAGGGGCAAAGGAAGGTTTGGAGGAAGGCAAGGCCACTCAAGCAATCAAGGACATGAGCAAGGCAACTCATCACAAAGAGGGAGAGGAAGAACAAGAGGAAGAGGAGGACGACATCAACAAAACAGGAATCAAGATGGCGAAGGATGTTACATATGTGGCAAGTTTGGTCACTATGCTAGAGATTGCTACCAAGGAGGAAACCAAAGCAGGTATAATCAAGGTTCTTCATACAAAGGCCAAGGTAATTATGCTTCTACAAGTTCAGAAAATGACAATCTCTTGATGATGCACATGAATGGGAATTCAAGCAAAGTAGATAACACTTGGTATATTGATAGTGGATGTAGCAACCATATGAGTTGCAATGCTTCTTGGTTTACTAATCTACATGTTCCCAAAGGTAAAGGACATGTAGAAACAGGTGATGATACAGCCCATGAGATCTCCCATGTTGGAGATGTAGCTTTGGATGACAAGGAGGAAGGAAGATGTCTCAAGGATGTCTTGCATGTACCTACTATCACAAAGAACTTGGTGTCCGTTGGGCAAATGGTTGAAAGAGGCTATCAAGTAAGGTTCAACAAAGGTGGATGCTTTGTGGAGAACCCTAAGCAAGGTTACAAGGTCATAGCAAGAGGAAAGAAGCAAGGGAGACTCTTCACTTTGGAGGTAAATTCTCATTCCACTCAACATCTCTACTTCACATATGGAAACAAGAGGATTTCGGAGTTGGACTTGTGGCACAAGAGGATAGGTCACATCAACATACAAAGAATGAAGGAAATGCAATTCAAGAGGCTGGTTGAAGCTCTTCCCAACTTCCAAGGACAAGGTATGAAGCATTTATGTGAATCTTGTCAACTAGGGAAGCAAGCAAGACTTCCATTCAAGAAGAGTGGCTACATAAGCCAACATCCATTGGAGTTGATACATACAGATGTGTGGGGTCCAACCAAAGAGCAATCCATTGGAGGTAACAAGTACTTTGTCACTTTTATACATGATTGCACAAGGATGGTTTGGGTTTATTTCATCAAAAACAAATGAGATGTGTTTACATGTTTCAAAGCATTCAAGGCAATGGTAGAGAAGGAAACAGGTACATATATCAAGAAGCTAAGGTCCGATGGAGGGGGACAATATTTCTCCAATGAGTTTTCTGATTTTTTAATGGATCAAGGCATCAAGAGGCAAGTAACATGCAGGTACACACCCCAACAAAATGGAGTAGCAGAGAGAAAGAATAGATACATTGCCGAGATCGCTAGAGTAATGCTTAATGAGATGAATGTACCTAACATGTTTTGGAGTGATGCAGCAAATACCGCTGTGTATCTAATGAATAGGGCTCCTACCTCAGGGATCCATGGCTTGAAACCATATCAAGCCTATTATGGTAAGAAACTTGATCTTTCCCACTTGAAGATATTTGGATGTACTTGTTATGTACATGTGCCAAGTGAATTGAGGCACAAGCTACAACCAAAGGCAGAAAAGTGTGTGTTTTTAGGATATTCAAATGATCATAAAGGTTACAGGTGCTTCAACCCAAACACAAAGGACTTGAGGATATCAAGGGATGTAGCATTTGATGAGCTACTCCCTTGGTATAAGAAGTATGATTGTATGCAGGACTATGAAGAAGAAAAGCATGGACATGATGAAGAACAAATCGACCTAGAGCTAAGCGGCCCAAGGTGTTCCATCAATGAAGATAGTTCAAGCATGAACTCACCATGGAGGGGGAGATCTTCATCAAGCTATGAAGCACAATCAATCAACAAAGGCAAAGCAACATTGGTGGAGTTGGATGAAGAAGGTAATGAAATTGAAGATGATGAAGGACACATGATGGAGAAAGAAGCCACGTCAAAGAAAGAGATCAAGTTCCCAAGACAAAGGAGGTTTATTCCTCCAAAAGGTGAAGAAAGGAAGTCTTCTAGAGTTAAGTATCCAACTCAAAGGTTTACTTATGATTCATACATGGCAACTCATTATGCATATATGAACAAAGTAG
Organism: Ceratopteris richardii; assembly: GCA_020310875.1. NCBI lineage: Eukaryota > Viridiplantae > Streptophyta > Polypodiopsida > Polypodiales > Pteridaceae > Ceratopteris > Ceratopteris richardii. The sequence continues at coordinate 58,864,051 of CM035435.1, forward strand.
TAGAAGATCGTGAGCCCGATTGCTATGAAGATGCAAGCAAGTACACCGAATGGAAAGAGGCAATGCAAGAAGAGATCGACGCACTTGAGGAAAATCAAACATGGACTCTAGTGCCCAAGAAGGAGAACATGAAGGTAATAGGTAATAAGTGGGTGTATAAAGTAAAGAGGAATTCAGATGGATCCATTTCTAGGTTCAAAGCAAGATTGATGGCCAAGGGTTTTGCACAAACTTATGGAGTGGAATTCGAAGAGACATTCAGCCCCGTGGCAAAGATGAGTACCATTAGGACACTCATTGCAATGGCTTCTAGCAAAGGATGGAAGCTCTTCCAATTGGATATCAAGAATGCCTTTCTCAATGGAGACTTGGAAGAAGAGGTATACATGGAGCAACCACTAGGTTTTGTTCATAAAGAGTTTCCACATCATGTTTGTAGGTTGAAGAAGGCACTTTATGGCCTAAAGCAAGCTCCAAGGGCTTGGAACCAAAGATTGGTGGACTATTTGATCAAATGTGGTTACAATCAATGCAAGGCAGATCCATCTCTCTTCATCAAACAAAGAGGAGAACTTGTAGTCTACATGTGTGTGTATGTAGATGATCTTATCATTACAGGTAATGATACAAAGGGCATTGAGGAGATCAAGGCAAAGCTTGGAAAGGAGTTTAGAATATCTGATCTTGGAGATCTTAGGTATTTTCTTGGCATTGAAGTTGTATACAAAGAAGAAGGTATTATGCTCATACAAAGGAAGTATATTCTAGACCTACTTGAGAGGTTTGGGATGCTACATTGCAAGCCTATTTCAAATCCCATGGAAGTTAATGTAAAGCTAAGCTCCATTGATGGAGAGCCATTAGAGGATGTAACTTTGTATCGATCTATTGTAGGCTCTTTTAATTATGCCACAATAACTAGGCCTGGCATAGCATATGGAGTTGGAGTGTTATCACAATTTATGCATAGTCCAAGGACTACACACTTGCAAGCTGCAAGAAGAATGTTACGATATCTCAAGGCCACTATAAATGAAGGATTGTTCTATTCATTTGATGATGATATGCAGGTCAAAGCTTATTCTAATGCGGATTGGGCCAGTTCCAAGGAGGATAGAAGAAGTACAAGTGGTTACCTAGTCATGCTAGGTAGCAAGATCATCTCATGGATTTCAAAGAAGCAACCCACGATGGCATTATCTTCCACCGAGGCTGAGTATAGAGCTTTGGCTCAAGTCACATGTGAGCTAATGTGGATTAAGAAGTTATTTATGGAGCTTAATTTGCAGGTTGACACATGTCCAATTTTTTGTGACAACATGAGTAGCATTCATCTAGCATCGAATCATGTCTATCATGCTAGAACCAAGCATATTGAAGTGCACTATCACTTCATAAGGGAAAAGGTGATATCCAAGGAAGTTTCAGTACATCATATTGGTACCAAGGACCAAGTTGCCGACATGTTTACAAAGGCTTTGGATGGGATGAAGATTTCAAAATTCAAGCAATGCATCAACATGAAGGAGCTTGGATGAAGACGAAGAATTGAAGCTTGAGGGGGAGTGTTAAAAGTCAAGCTTCAAGCTACAAATTCGTGGGGAATATTTTATGGACATGTGGAGCAATTAAAGGAAGCCAAATGCCACGAGATTCCATCAAGAAATGTCACTCAACCACTCCCCAAGTCATCTCAACTAAGTCCTCCAAGTTAGGAGGCTGATTTGGAAAGCTAGTTCCTAGATTTTAGGGGCACACTCCTCACTATAAAAGGAGCATGTATCCCGACTTCTTTTGGGCCATCTTCTTGGATTTTTAGCTCATGTAAAGTGAGGACTAAGTGCTGGAGTTGTGATAAGCAAGCCCCTTGCTTAAGCTAACCCCTTGCTTGCTTGTTTATTTTCTTTTAGTAGGCATATCTATGTGTGTGCACAGGCAGTGTTGCAACTCTCTACCCCTAAGTTGTTAGCATTGGTTCTCCCTCATATTGTATCCATTTGATGTAATTATTGTCTCATTGGATAGCTATAAGAGTCTAGTTTATGCTCACCAATTTTCTGGAGCATTCTCTGAGTAGTCTGGGAGCAACATCATTTTAGTGAAGTTGTGTGATTGATATCTCTCTCTGTGTGTAGGCTCTGTTGGAAATATTTTGCTCTCTGTTGTAAGGGCTGGTTCTCCTTCTCTATTTATCCATTTGCTTTGATTTTGGTTTCATTGGGTAGCTTTTAGAGTGCTCTAAAGTTGATCCAAGTTTGAGATTCATTCTCTATATAATCTTTGAGAAAAGCTTGATGGAGTGAAGTGAGGTCTCTGCTTGACTAGCAGTTGTGAGCATTCAACTAGCTCATGTTGTAGACATTGTTTCTCTTTGTCTAAGCATCCATTTGAAATGAAATTTGATTTTTTGGAAAGCCCTTGGTGTCTACTACAGGTCTACAAAAGCTCACTGGAGTTGTCTGCATAAGCTCTGAGTAAGAGCATTTTTGGTGTGCAGAGGTCAAAGAAGGATACCTGTGGAGGTCATTCACGCTTCGTCGTTGCTTAGGGGTTGAGATACTTCCCCCATCAAAGCACACAATCGCTCTCTCGCTCTCTCTCTCTCACACGTGAAATGAGGGGAATGAAATGGGAAGGGTGATATGACCAAAAACTAAAAATTTTGTGAAGGTGGAGATGAAGGTGTGAGATGGTGATGATGATGATGGTGACGATGATGATGGTGATGAAGATGGTGAAGAAAACAAAAGGAAATAGATCAAAGCGAAGAAAATACCTATGACTCCAATGTCTCAACTCTACGTCTTACCATCACACGCTCATCCTCAAAGCTCAATCTCCGGCAACGGCGGCAAAATTTGGTGTGGCTCAGTGATGAGTAGCACCTCCTTTAATGTCAATCCGGGAAGACATGAGGATGGTATGAAGACCTCGAACAAGTGATGACACAAGTGTGTGAGTGGGAAGCACACGAACATGCACACACATACACACACATGCGCACACAAGGCAAGAACAAAGAGAGAAACGATAGAGTTCTTTAGATTACTCAAAAAAAGTCTCATATAAAAGCTCCAATCACTAACAAGCTAACCCCAAAAATGATATCTCTAGCTCTTTTTATAGTTTTTGACTAGCTTTGGTCTTGTCCAGACCTAGTGTCCGGTCTAGTTAAAAATTAGGTTCCTAGGCTATTTTGGAGGCTCAAACGAGCTCTAAAAGTCATGAAAACTGATACATAAGTACTTCTAATACTCCTCAAGCTCAAGGACTCCTTGGCTTGAACAAAATGGAGTTGGATCTACCCAAAAAAGATATTTACAATGTTCATGTAGTGATGAAAATCACTGTTAGAAAGAGGTTAAGTTGGAAAAATTGACTAGATCTTTGAGTGCCCTAACTGCTACCAACAGATATGCTTTGGAGAAAAGAGTAAAAAAAGTGTAGAATGTCTAAACACACAATATACAAGTCGGAGAACAAGAGGGAAAAATTCAAATGCTTTGAAGATGGCTAGAAACTTTGAGGCATATCGCTTTTCATGATTTTTAGACAAACTTTCTCTCTTTTCCAAAACTAATATATTTGTGTATGGTACATTTTAAGTGAACCTACGCATAATTTATTAAAATTATTTGACAATATTAATTTAGATTAAGCACAAATTATTGAAATTCTCATATGAACCTTTTTTGCCATTTTTCACCCTCATTTAAGAAACTCAACAATAGAACTCCTTTCAAAGAATGATTTAATCAAAATGAATGTGATTGTGAAAAGAGAAGAAGTGAGATATCCAGGACCTAAAATCAAAGAATTTCCCTAGAAGGATTAATGTTATGATAATTAGCATTCTTGATAGAATCATAATTAAAATCAAACCTCTTGAAATTCAACAAACACAATCTAAGAAGTTCCCCTTAAAGAGAATGATACTATATTGCATGATGTGAGTATCATAAAAAATTGCATAGTCTACGTAGTTTGCTCGATGTCAATCTTGTTATGTTTACAATCTTCTAAACATCAAAGTGAGTAGGTAGAAGTGATGGAAACTTTGATGATCTTCAAAGATCAAACACATGTTGCCAAACGTATTCTAGAGTATATCTCAAGAAAGAGTAACTTGAAGTTAGAGTATCAAAACCTCTTCAAAAAACTTGCAACAAAGAGATGTGTGATACTATTTTACTTGAAAATTGATATAGCAGAACTCCCAAATGAATGATGAATTAAAAACACTGAAAAATGTGAGGAGTGATTGCTAAAGTATAGAGATGATATGATCCTAATGAAAACCTGCTCCAAATCAGCCTAAGTAACTCTAGAGAGCTTTAATAGAACATTTAAGCTTCAATCATATGCATTTCTATCACCATAGTACTTTGGAACGTCATTCTCAAAACTCTATGTCAAAATAGATAACCTATGTGTACTCATCAACTTGAGAAAACCTTTTATTTATGGAAGAGAGCACTAAGATTTTTACTCTGAGTTCATAGCCTCATTGCAATTGACGTGAGATCTTTTGCACACTTTCACATGAAGTTTTGGGTGAGCTCTACCAAGTTATTTCATGAATCTATAAGGACTACACTGAGAGCAATATGAATAAGAATTCAAGGGAGTAATGCCGACTTTTCAAGGAGTTGAAGACACACATACATAGTCACCTTGTTCATAACCCAAGATGTGATACTCAGCTCTCATACCCGCAAATAAAAGCTGAGTGTATAAGTATACGTTTTTCACACATGATTTTTGGTTGGATCTACCTAGAAGTGATCCATACTTTTAGGATTTAATTTGAATTTGAATTCAAATATGGTCACGAAATTTGGCTCTCAACATGACCACAAGATTCTCTCAAAATATCCTCTTTAGACCAAGGTAACTTACTATATCAACCACAGAATGCATTCAATGTATACAAGCATATGTATAAGCTTTTGCGGAAATTCTCATCTGACGTCCTAATACATAGAACAAGCACTTAGGCTTGCTTCATGCATCAACAGCTCCCCATGAAGCTTAAGATGCTTGAGTCTTTAGTCCTTTGATATTTCTTGAAGTCCAATCATAGCTTTGAATTTTCTTATCTTCACTCCATCCAATGCTTTGTTCATCATTTTTGCACACTATTTTTTAGTGGATAGACATGAGAGTTCAATTTCCTTGCTTGTGATTTTCTCCCTAACATAATGATAATGAACCTAAATGTGTTTGGTTTGCATGATAAATTGGATTTGTTGCAAGATGTAAGGAGCTTATGTTGTCCCCAAATATGTGAGGAATGTAAGACTTCAAACCCAAATTTGAATGTAATGTCTTGATCCACATGGATTCCTAAGTTCCATTTGCCAAGCCTCTATATTTAGCTTCAGTAGATGAAAGAGCAAGAGTGGGTTGCTTCATGGATGAACATGATATAAGCTTTGTACCTAAAAATTTCATATAATTTGAAGTACTCCTTCTCTCATCCTTTGATCATGCCCAATCTGCATTAGAGAAAGCTTTTATATGTACATAAGAGGTATATGGGTAAAATAAACCTTCATTTATGGTCCCCCTTCAGATACTTGAGAATCGTTTTAGCTTCTTCCATGTGTTGCTTCCTAGGAGTATGCATGAATTGGCTCCAAACACTTACACTATAGCGAATGTCTACCCTATTTAGTGTTGCATAATTTAAACTACCCATCAAGCTTTGATAGCTTGTAATATCTTCAATTAGATCACCTTCATGAGTACTTTGCTTTGAATTTACTTCCATGGCATTCTCAATTTTGAACTTCCTAGCATGTCCTTGATATATTTCTTTTGAGTGAGATACATATTCTTCTTTGTGTATGGTACTTTTAAACCAAGGAAGTAAGTGAGCTTCCCTAGGTCACTGATCTTGAATTTGTCCTTCCTTTGTAGCTTAATCCTTTTGATACCTTCAGCACCATCACCTATAAGTATGATATCATCTATATATTCCAAAAGGTATATGACTTCTCCATGTCTCCTCTTGATAAAGACCAAAGGATCTGTTTTGCTCACAATGAAACCTTTATCCCCGCAAATATATATGCCTATGATTCCAAGCTCTTGGGTCTTGCTTTAACCCATGTACAACTATCCTTAACCTACATACATGGTCAGGGAATTGTGAATCTTCAAACCAAAGGGGTTGAGCCCTATATACCTCTTCAAATATCCATCCATTCAGAAATTCATTCTTCACATCCATTTGATAGTTCATCCAATCCTTAGTAGTTGCAATGCTCATAAGTACTTTGATTGTTGGCATCTTTGACACTGGAGAGAAGGTCTCCTCATAGTCAATGCTATGGTTCTAAGCATACCCTTTGTTGGCAGTAGTCAGAGGCATAGAAGATGCAGAAGCATGTAAAGACAGAGCATAACGAAGAAGCAGGGAATCAGTCGAATCATTTTTTCAAACAAATATATTTTATAAATACTTTTCAAAACCTTCAACAGTGATTTTCATCACTTTTGTAATATATGTAACATAGAAAAACCCTTTTTGTAATTTATAGCTCCATTTTGTGCAAGCCAATGAGTCCTCGAGCTTGAGGAGCTTAAGTAGAATGAGCGTACCAATTTTGGTTATTTTTAGACACCGTTTACCCTTTCAAATAGCATCTAGGACCTATTTTTTAACTATGCCGGTCACTAGATGTGAAACCGGTCAAAACTAGTCTAGAATCTATAAGAGAAGAGCTTAGAGCTATTTTGAGCTTGTAAGAGTGTTCTTGAGTAATAGAGTTGATTTCCTACCTTCCATTGTGTCTTGCTTGTCTCTTCGTTGTGTGTGTGTATGTGTGTGTGCATCTCTATGTTTCTCACCTTCACTCTCACATCATCTCATATTCACAATCTTCATATCACTCCTATCTCTTCCGTGGATTGACATTAAGGAGGTGGAGCTTCTTAACGTGGTTCTCACCATTGTGCGAGAGCAACACCAAATTTGGCATCGTTGCCGGGGATCGAATCTAGGACGAATGTGCGATGGTAAGAGTATAGCAAGAAGTGGCATTGGAAGGTAAAAAATTCAGTTTTTGTTGTTGCTTTTACTTAGTTTTTAGTGTTTTTCACCTCCCCCACACTCCATCTTCATCACCGCATCATCATCTTCCACTCCAAAAAAAACAAAAAATTCACCATATCCACCCATTCTCATCATTTCCCCTCATTTGTGCATGCGAGAGAGAGAGAGAGCTTTTGTGCTTGCATGTGGTGTTGTGTTTTTGAGTTTTCTTGCAGGTACAGTGCTCTAGTGCATCAGGAAGGCTGCAAAAAGGTAAAATTTCACTTTCTGCCAGAAATCTGCCGTGGGTGTCAGACCATCGCGATGGTCTGCCAACTTTGACATTTTTGGTATGCGAGTTCACGAAGAGGTAGGCGACACTAGCGCTTGCATGGATCCACAAACGCATTTGCAAAATCATCATTTTGGTGGACCATCGCGATTGGCTCGGACCATCGCGATTGTGTCACTCCATCGTGATTGGCTCAAGCCATCACGACAGCTCGGCCGGACCATCGCGACGGTCTCACACCATCGCGATGGCTCACTTGATCCATCGCGACGGTTCACTTGGACCATGGCGACGATCCCGTCGACCCCACGCCATCACGATTGGCTCATGCCATCGCGCCGATGCTACCACGTGGCAAGCTAGACCATCGCGACGATACCCTCAAACCATCGCGACTCCTCGAAATTTGAACCATCGCGATTGGCTCATGCCATCGTGCTTTGCGACCATGCGATGGGCTCACGCCATCGTGATTGTCCCGTTGACCGTTGACTGACGCCATCACGATTGCTCACCGATTAGACCATCATGACGATTCATTCACACCATCGCGATCGTTCACATTTACGCCATCACGATGGTTTAGTCACACCATTGTGATTGTTCACATTCGGACCATCGCGATTGTTCACCTCACGCCATCGCGACAGTTCGCTTTTTTGGACCATCGCGATTGTGCCACGCCATCACGACGGTTCACCTGGACCATCGCGATAGTCCCAGACCATCGCGATTGTCCACCCCAAACACAATTTTTAGGGTTTGATTTTTTGACCAATTTTGGGGCTATTTTTTGAAAATTTTTGGGTGATTAGACTCATAGGAGACCCCTTAGCTCATATTTGGAGAAAAACATGTTTGTCAGTTTTTACCCTCGAGGACCTGAACGCTCATATCTTTTTCATCGGAAGTCCGTTTTTCGAGCTTTATAGCTCGTTAGAAATCTCTTTACGAGTACTACGTGACCTCAACTATTTTTTTCAAAGTGGATTTTTAGAGAGGCTAATTTGAGGTTAACCTTATTGGGACTAGGAAAGCTAGGGGGCAGCATTGAAATTTTGGGCAAAAGGGAAAGGACCTTTAAGGGTGTATATACTCAAGTGCTTGATCATCCATTTGAGAATTGGTCTAATAGTGGGATTTTACAGGTCTAGCAAGGGCAATCAAGGGCAACCAAAGCAACGCAGTGAAGAATGCAGGGCTTGGGAAGCGCGGCTTCTTGGGCATCAGAGCAACCAGAAAAGCTGACTTGAGGTTGGAAGATTACTCAACCCCCTCAGTCAATTCTTAGCTTAGGATAAACGGTAGCATTGTGGATTAGATTAACGACGATAGGAACGCCTCAAGTTCAAGATATTTAACATTTTCAAGTCCAAGACTAAAGTAAAGGTGTGTGATACGAAAACCTAAAGAAAAGAACTTAACTCTGACGGAACGAGAACTCAAAAGTACCACGGAAAGTCGATTCCTGGCGCTTACAGTAAGACAAGACAAGAACTTAAAGACATTTAAAAAGAAACAAGCAAGAAAGATCAAAGAATCATTGACGATCTGAGCGTGTATTGAGTGTGCAAGGAAGTAAATTCATGAACCTTAGATTGGGCAAACACATAGGTAAGTCAGACCGACGAAGCCTTACATCATCAGAAGCAAGCGTAGGAACTACTGCACGATCGTGGGCACAACAATTGAATAATAATTATCCCTACGAGTTGAGCTCAGACACGAGTGAATCAGAAACGGCTTTTAGTACAGAAAGTCCAGAAGGAGGGTCAAACGTAGCGTATCTAGAAAGACCCGAAGGACCCTATAGGACTCAACTAGAATTTCTCCGAACCAACCGCTTAGGTGCTCGCATCTATGAGGATGGTTTGCGAAGACAAGTGGTGCAAATGCACAATCTTGATCAACCCATTGGATTGGAACGTCTAGTGGTGAAATTCGGGAGAGACGCATACATAGACAAAGAAGGAACGATGTACATCATAAGTACGCAGCCAAACAATACCAATGAGTTTGGCGTAATTCAGTTAGAGACGGAAGCGAGAGCCCAAGGAAAAGAACCATTAGAAGAACCTAGGACACATAGAGGGAAATCAGTATAGACACGAGTACTAGTTCCAAAATGGTTCCCTTAGGATAACAGAAGCATAGAATTACTTGTAAATAGAGAAACTGATGAAGCATTTTGGAGGTACAAAACGGAACAACCTAGTGAGGTAGGCACCATCACAGTTTACGAGTTCAAGGACCCGGATACACCTAGAAAGGTTGTATACCTGGATGAAACTTCAGAAAGAGTGTTCGTGGTACCAGAACATGCGACAAACACATATACATGGAGAGGTGATTTAGTCTTCCGTCCATCTTGAGCAAACGTAAACGCAAGCCAACAAGGGGCAGGAACATCCTCCGCCCATGCTAATCATAGAGAGAAAAACAAAGAAAGACCGGAAGTGAGTTTCAATCATCCCATACGGAGAGATAGAACCACCATAAACATGGACAGAGTGGAAAGACAAAGAATGCCAGGTGGTAGAGACAATTTTCCTCTACCTAGACCACGTGAACACGCAAGAATACTAAGACCCACTCAGTTAGTAAAATCCATGAAAAACTACTTTGATGGGACAGGAGATCCCTATGATCATGTTGGAGAGTTTAAGCAAGTGCTACGATCAGAGCAAGTTGAAGACATGTTCACACAATATAATGCTTTTGGGCTAACGTTAAAGAATACCGCTTTAACTTGGTTCCAACCATTGCAACAAAGGCAATTTAGAGACATCCATCACTTTTTAGAGTCATTCATCACAGAATTCTCTAAAAGTGGAATCAGGCATGACACGTCTTCATTGATTCATAGTTTCAAACAGACCCCTCAAGAAACAATTAGACTGGTAGGACATTGGAACCTAGTTGGGAGCCCAACTATGCTAACGTGATGTACACAAACCCGAATCCGTGGCCCCAATTGAGACAACAAAGACCGCAGGGCCCTAGAGGACCATGCTTTAGGTGCCAAGGATATCACTTCATAAAGGATTGTCCACATCCTCTGATAGCACGACAATCACAATACTATAACGGACAAGGCTTTTTTGCCGACTGTGGTAAAGAGCATGTCATAAAAGATTGTCCTAAGAACCCTGCTAATGCTTCAAGTGTGACACCCATCAATGTTATAGGTATTGTGCACAATGCAGATGGATCCAACCCTACGTACGTGCCTATCCAAGCTATAACCAGAGCCCATGCGCTCTTACAAAATCAACAAAGTAATCAGGAGAAAGTAGTTGAAACTAGTGAAGTTGGAGAATCTAGCAGTAAAAAGACGAAATCTTGGAAAGACTCCAGAGAAAGAATCAAGTAAAAGTGGAGTAAAAGGATAACTGAATTGGAAGGAAGTCTCAAGGAATCTAGAGCCAAAATCCTAGAATTGACTCCACAGGAATTGAATCAAGAGAACCTAGCGCAAAAATCAGGATCAGTTTTAGCAAAACCCATACCAGAAAACCTAGACATCATGTTTCATGCGTATCAAGCTAGATTAAAAGAAGGACCCCAGATAGCGAAAATGAGTAAGAACTACCCGAGGGCTGATCTAGAAATTGAGAGAACTAAACTTTGCATGAAGATGGTAGAATTAGCACAAGCTATGTTTGAAGCCTCTAGATATCTTAATTTGAACAGCATGGCAAAACCGGAATTACACTTTCAAGGACTAATGGAGAGGCTAGAATACTTGATTGATAGCAAAGAGAAAAAGGATCGGCATAGGAACCCTATTGCCCCAGAGACACAGGAAAGGAATGCACCATCTCTGTCTCAAGTACCAAACACCGAGGGTGAAGACGATTTGTCTTCCATACATAGGTATTCACATGAATTCTTGAGAGAAATCCAAGAAGAGAAGTGGAGAAAAGAACAGGGAGCTCATCCTCCTATTCAAGAAATAGATGACCTGTAGGAGCAATTTCCCCAAGATATCCCCTCTATCTATGATGATGTAGAGGAAGAGCAACTGAGTGAACACACAGGTTTTGAATCCAATTCTTTGCAAGAATTACCTCAGTTCACAGGACCTTGGGAAGCAAAGTCTATTAGTATGAGAGCACCCACGATAATAGTGAGGAATGAAGAATCAGTGATCCCTAGAAACACGGAAGTGATAAAGAACACCAAAGCTCAATGTAATCTCACCCTAGAAGAGTTGTTGAAGATTAAACCAGAATTGTGGAAACATGTAGTAAATCAATTCCCTGAGCTTGCTACTACTCCCTCTCAGATAGGAACACACAAGGAGGTACCAGAGATACCCATAGAAAAGATCAGAGATGTAAGCGAAGGAGAGGAAGGTAACACTTATCTTCCAATAACCCCTCAGGGCTACACCACGAAAGCCATCTTAGATTCAGGAACCGGAGTAGCCATCGCTACCACCGCTTTATGGAAACGTTGGGGTAAGCCAGCATTGAGACCCACTAGGATGAAGCTAAAAATGGCTGATGGACACATAGAAAAACCATTAGGCTTACTAGAAGGCATATCTCTCACCACTTGTGGTGTGGAATTTGAGCATACCTTTGCCATTTGTGATTTTGCAAAAAATCATGCTTACGAGATGATTTTAGGACGACCATTCATGCGTCAGTTGCAAATTGTACAAGATTGGGGAACTAATTCTTTGTACTTGCAACATTTAGGAGTGACTACTAAACTCAATCTTAAAGACTATTCCCATAGAGCTGTACCCCCAATACAATGGAATACCATCCATAAGGCACCAAAAGAAATAGAATATGTGCACTCATTAGAGTCAGACCCCTCATGGTTGCACGAGGATACTCATCTATGGATGTGTAAGGTAGCAAAACAAGAGGAAGAACGGTTAGAAGCCAGGACCTTAGGTTCAGAACAACATCCACGAACTCTTCAAGACCCAGCTTATGCACCTGTAGTATTTCCAGACGAAGAATTCGAACCCCATGGTTGGGCAGAATTCTTCGTCTGGAAATCCTAGAACCCCATGGTCAAAGAATGTAATCTCTACGGACGAAGAAAAAGTGAAAGTAATCGCCAATCTACCTAGACCAAATAACGTAAAAGAGGTACAGGCATTTATGGGTCATTGTGGTTATTACAGACGATTCATACACATGTATGCAATCATAGCCAAGCCTCTGTACTCTCTTTTGACCAAGTTTGAATGGACAGATGAATGTGAGAATTCATTCAATGAACTTAAACGACGTTTGTGCTCAGCACCTATACTGACAACCCCGGATTGGAATAAGCCATTCCATGTACATGTGGATGCATCCAACTATGCCATAGGATGTGTGTTAGCACAACCCACGAATGAAGGTAATATAGATCTCCCCATAGCTTATGCGAGCAGACAGTTGAACGTAGCAGAAAGAAATTACACCACTACGGAACGAGAAGGATTAGGAATGATCTACGCAGTAAAGAAATTCAGACACTATTTGTTGGAAAATAAGTTCAAATTCTTTACGGATCATCAAGCATTACTGTATTTAGTCAATAAGCCATGTAACACGGGAAGATTAATACATTGGTTTCTATTACTCATGGAGTATGATTTTGAAGTAGTAGTCAGGAAAGGAAAGACACATCTCAGAGCTGACCACCTCTCGAGACTAACCTCAGGAGAAGCTTCTCAAGGGATAGCAGATGAATTACCAGATGCATACTTGTTTAACCTTGAGATAGCACCAGAATGGGCTAAGTCGATAGTTCCTATTCTCACGTATGGACCCAAGAATCCTAGGATAAGGATCAAAGAAGGAGAGATTACCAAGTCTTAGAGATACCAAATCATAGCAGGAAGTATATATAAACAGGATAATCAAAAGATTCTTGCTTGTTGTGTAGATGAATCAGAACATGCAAATTGGTTGCAATTAGCACACATAGGTGCATTAAAGCAACATCATTCAAAACATCGTACTTTGCAGACTCTGCATAGACTATGAGTATATTGGCCTTCGATGGAAGCAGATGTCTACAAGTTGTGTAAAGAATGTCGTGTTTGTTGTGAAAGACCACTAGTAGAACATGCTACATTATATCACGTGTCTCTCACACCAGAATGGAGTGAACCTTTAGTGACATACTTGAGGACGAAAACATTCCCTCAAGGAATGACCTTAGCACGACAATGAAGTCTAGAGCAAGAAGCTCAGGACTATTCACTTATTGGCGACAATCTATACAAAAGAGGATGAGACAGATATTTAAGACAATGTGTTCATGAGAATGATTATTTGAGCGTACTAGAGACTGCACACCAAGGTGTTGCAGGAGGTCATTTTGGCCCTGATAGGATCATCAAAGCGATCCCCTTTGCAGGATTATGGTGGCCCACTCTTCACATGGATGCGCATACCTATGTTAAGAGATGTGATGGGTGCCAGAGAACTCAGTTTCCTACTCGCAGAGATGAAATGCCATTGACACCCATGATGGGAGGACATGCATTTTCTAAGTGGGGTATAGACTTTGTAGGACCTATTAACCCCCCTGCAAAGGTACACATGTTGAATACATTATTGTCGTGACTGATTATCTTACCAAATGGGTAGAGGCAAAAGCCACGAAAAAGAATGATGCACACAGGACTTCAAAATTCTTATTTGAAAATGTCTTTACAAGATATGGATTGCCTATAGAGTTAGTGAGCGATCGAGGAACTCACTTTCTAAACCAAGTCATTGAATATTTGTTACAGGATTTTATGGTGATTCACAAGAAATCCGCACCATATCATCCTCAGGCCAATGGTCAAGCTGAAAGCACTAACAAGATCCTTTGTAACGTACTGACGAAACTCGTGAACAACAAACGTTCAAATTGGGACAGACAGTTACACCACGCTGTTTTGGCATATCGAGTGGCCTACAAGACCATACTCAATGCAACTCCCTTTCAGATGGTTTTTGGTCAGAATGTTGTGCTTCCTTTGGACTTCTTGATACCGACCCTTAAGGTTGCACAAGAACATCAGTGGACCGGCCATGAATTATCAACAAGAATAATGGACTTGGAACGATTAGGAGAAACCAAGCTGAGAGCAGCAGCAGGAATATACGCAGCAAAGAAACGACAGAAAGCATATTTCGATGCGCATGTGAAAGATAAAGGCTTAAAAGAATGAGATTTAGTCCTAGTATATATGCTGAAACAACATGCACGGAAGTTAGAAAAGCGAGGTTATGGACCTATGATCATTAAGAGACTCTCGACAAGTGGTGCAGTATAATTAGCCACCCTAGAAGGAGACATAATGCCTAATTACATTAGTGGCTGTAGAGTCAAGCTATATCAGGAACCTCTTACCGAGGATATGCTTAGACGACTCACGTTGTCAAAGAAGCGTAAGGAGGAAGAAAATAGAATACGTGCTGAAGCTCAGGCAGAAGCTATAGAACGCATCAAGCTCATGAAGCTAAGAAGGCAAGGACTAGGGAGAGAACATTATAACCATCGGGAAACAACACCCAGATACCCCATGGCCATGTGTCAAGCAAAGTCAAGTACTCATCCTAGCATAGTGGATAGGAGACCATTCATTACAATTAGGGTAGAACATGGCAACCCTTGCCAAGAGCTCAGGGCTTTAATTGACTCAGGGCTCGTTGTAGATTGGATCCTTAGATCAGAAGCGAGTGATACCGCTTGACTTCCCTAATGGCATTCCGACTGAGGTAGGTAACCCTAGACCCTATGAAATGCATGCGACAGAAGACCGGAAGATCTTTGGTCAGATAAGTCATGTTACATCTACACCAACCCACACGGGCTTGGGGATGGACAATTGTCAATCAGAAGGATGTCAAGAGATTTTCCCTTGGGCTTCCTGCAAACTAGAAGGGGCAACCGCCCAACCGCTTGGTCAAATGGACACGATCAATGGTCAAGTGGGTTGCATCAGTGGACAAATGGGGACCATTGCAGGTCAGGTAGACTTCATTAGTAGCCACATGGGCAAAACACCCTACAGTGCCCATTCTTCCACACTTACTACGGACTGGCCTAGATTAATAGTACGAAACGATGCACTTCCTAATGGGCAGGTTTCTCAAGTGTTGGACCTCCCTTCTTTTCCAAAGCAGAGTGTCCATCCAACCTCTCAACCTCAACCACAAAGGAGTGAATCACAACAGAGGAACCCAGACCGACGACAACATCAGATGACACAAGGAAGAAAGAAACAATATCAGCTTCACAAAGCAAGAGGCATGAGACAAATATGGGTGCCAAAAGGACAAAAACCACCAATAAATTCCACCAATGTGGACAATGACAGGAAGAAGTTACGACAGAATCAGAATCAATATCCAAAGCCTTTTCGACCTTCTTCTACGAGTACAAACATCCGACAGATTTGGATCGCCAAGAAGTACCTTATGAATCAACCCACACCCACGCAGATTTGGGTACCCAAACAATGTATTATAGCTCAACCCT
Organism: Ceratopteris richardii; assembly: GCA_020310875.1. Taxonomy (NCBI): domain Eukaryota; kingdom Viridiplantae; phylum Streptophyta; class Polypodiopsida; order Polypodiales; family Pteridaceae; genus Ceratopteris; species Ceratopteris richardii. The sequence continues at coordinate 58,879,875 of CM035435.1, forward strand.
CAAGCCATGTAATATATAACCCTCAGAAATCTCTTCACCCCTCAATACCACCACATCCAATATCACCTTTTGTCCCTCAACAGAAACATATCACCCGCGCAGAAACTCTTAGGAAATGGATACCGAAACGTATCCAAACGACTTCTCCGACCCCCTTATCTAACATTACTCCCATCCCAACTAATCTACAATCGTGTAATAAGTCATTCACGACTGAACCTTGTACAAATCCACACACTATAACCCAACATCACTTGTAATAACACCTTATCAAGAAATGTATGCATCATCTGAAGCATGTAGGTGTCTAGAGACCTGCATTAGTTTTGCAACAATCATTCCATAAACCACATCATGACACTCGGCTACAAGGGTTACACATCGTATATGGAAAGGGATTGCGGTCTCACTTTAATGGGATCATGATTAATTTCCATACTTATGTGTTAATCTTTTGTAGCAGATCTTCTACGCACTTGCATCACTCATCATGCAGGCAGAAGGACCATCTGAAGCTGGCGCCAGCATACCTATGGCCAATATTGGTGAACTACTAGCTGAGCCCCATCCTATGGCTCAACCACCAAAATTTCAGGGATTTCCAGGACCTATGCCAATTGGCGACCCTCCTAGGGATTATACTGAAAAGATTCATCGCAATTCTCACTGGTTTCAAGGTCTAGCAGGCCCGTTAGCGGATGCAGATTTCATTTTTGAGGCCAATTTGACGTTTGATCACCGTACTTGGGCCAAGTACCAATTTTTCTCAAGAGAATTCAAAGGACTACAGAACACAGAAGACTTAACGCATGTTTGGGCAAGAGCAGGCTTTACAGAATATTTCAGTGATCCTTTGCCTAAACCGGATTTCCACAGATGCTACTACTTGGTAACAACATTGATAGCTTCGGAGAACAAAGATTTGCCAAGAACATTTATTTTGCCATCTTTGGTAAATGATCCGCCATATAAGAGGTTTTATTTGTCTAAAGATTTGATTAGAGCTGCTATTAAGATACATGGAATGCATATGTCGATAGAGCGAGAAAGGCTAATTCCAGAGCCTATGAAACATGGGGATGTTACTAAATGGGAAGATATTTCAGCAATCACACCTGAGCTCTCTAAACCATTGAGGATATGCATGCAACATTTTGCTTTCCTCACTCAAGATAGATTCACCATGCCTTACAAATGCATCTGGTTTGGTTTATATTTAGCATGTACTGGACCACAAACAGTTGATCTGGCTAGCTGGATAATTGATCAGCTATATTTAACCCAACATAGATGGGATAGAAAGAAGGTAATCAATGGATGTTGCGCTCTCACGCGCATAGTATATATGTGTTTGGCATACGACTTGCTGATAGAGCGTGCAATGACCAGCGAGGAGTTGAAAGCATTCAAAGGGACGGCAAAGAAAGCTAGGAAGGCTAGCAAAGGACGAGTAGGAAAGCGCATGAGAGGAACCATTCCATGCCTACAAGTCCCAAAATCACCGTCACCACAACCCTCTCCATAACAGTCTCCTACAGAATCCCCTGTACCACCTATTCGCATACGGTTATCATGACCTATCGTTACAAAAGGCACTACCAGTGCAGTTACCTCACAGGCAACATCAATCTAGGAACCTACCACCACTGCAGTAGAAGTTCCCACCACCATTGGTGCGGAAGCGTTTTCTTTTCCGATACCTAACCTGGAAGCAGAACCGACGGACACAACATTCGATTTTGAGATGCAGGATGTGTTTTCAAATGAATTTCAATTTTCAGAAGGACAAATATTTTCTCAAGAATATGAACGTCCAAGCTACCCGACCACTCCTCCGGACCAACCACAAGGACAAGTAGTATCTAGTTCCGAGGACAAAAGAACAGAAACCGATGAAGATGAGGGCGATGATGAAGCCAGCCAGGGCACTCATGAATCCCAAGAGCATGTACAGACAGACGAACAAGGACAACAAACTGACACCTAGGGTGATACCAGTACGCATGAAGATGAAACCTTTGAAGCAGCAACTTATACGCTGGCCATCAAAAAGTTGTATCGTACTATGGAAAAAGTTTGGGCGCGTAAGAAGTTAATGGAGGAAGAGAGCCAAGCACTTATAGAACAGGAACTTGTCTCAGGCGGCTTTAAAGAGGTATACATCAAAGGCTTCAGGGAACTTGTCAAATCAGTGGGATCCACCGAAGCCTTAAGATATTTGCAGAGGAAACCATTACCGCAGTATGACCCTCGCAGAGTTCGCTTACTAACCAAACCTGGTGAATACATTTGTGTACCGATAGGAGCACAATCTTCAGAACAGGCGAGGGAAGCACGTCTCGTCCCTGAAGGCTCATTGGTAGAAGACACCATTATCGTCCATTCCCCGCCCCACACTACTACTCTACATACCACCGTTGTGACCAAAGTACCCGCTACCCCAACTGCTCCTCTTTCACCTCCCGTATCTCCAATCTCCCCTGTACATCCACTCTCTTCCTGACCATCCACATCTTTGGATAGCACTATAGCAGAAGCCTTCTTTACTTCCATTCACCCGACAATTCCCGCACCCACCCAACCTAGTTTCCCTCCTCGGACATCCACCTTTCTATCTAGTCCAATTTTCCCTCCATCCTTCCCGTCCTTCCCCACATCTCCAAGACCCCTTTTCCAATTCCCACCTCCATTAACCTTCTCCCCTGTTTCACCTCCCCGCCCAACTGTAATTCCTCTTTCCCCTTTCCACCAAGCAATCCAAGAGAACCCCTCTGTAAATTACTCTTCAACTTTTGTAAATCCTGTATTTACAACCACACATGCACCCACGATCACCCCACTATTCACAGTTACCGCACTTGATACTACATCCAATGACATGGGTATATCACCGCCCACCGCACCACCACTCACTTCATTCATGGCACCACCATATTTAGGCACCTCAAATTTTTCCACTGTCACCACTGCATCCACATTCCCATCCCCATTTCCCTTACCCTTTGCATCAACACCCACATACACCGAAACTGCATTCACTCCGTCACTAATATTATCACCCACTATAGACACTGCATTTCGACAAATGTTCACGTGTATGACTCAAGTAAGAGATGAGTTTGCATCTCCTGGAAATAATTATCAGACGCTGCAAAAGACAACCAATGATTTACAGTCGAAGCTCAATTCAGTGACCATCGAGAATGCTTCACTAAACACCAGATACCAAGAGCTACGAGAGTCTTATCATAAACTTGAACTAGAAAGTGAAGAAAAGACGAAAGAGGCTGTCACAGATATCGATAACTTGTTAAGGGCACAAACTATTCACAATGCAACGTTAACGAGAAACATGGGCTTACTCAGACGACACTTGGCAGCAGCGAAAGAAGAGAACCAGTGTTTACAAGAACAGAACAGAGAAAATTTAGAGGCTACTCTAGATCAACCAGACCAACCATTGAGCCCCAGCCGTTTCAAGGCCGTGCCCTCAGAATCTATGAAAATGTTGTTAGATGATCATGTCAGATTGTTAGATGAGTACAACAGCATGAAGAAGGAGTTTCAGAAGCTCAAAGATGAACACAAGATATTGCAGTTAAGAGCACCAATACAACAAGCACTACCAGCTCCTGCGGACCCATCTCCTGACATCCTAGAGGAACTCAATGCATTACGGGCCTAGGTATGAACGCTACAATCACAAATATCCATATATGAAGCACCCCCCACGCCAGACGCCCCACCGGAACTACCAGTAGAGGAAGAAACAGCCACTATTCTGGTGGAGGAAACTTTTGAAGAAGCATATGAACCCCAACCCATCCCAGGCGGACGAGTCACGGCTGAAGGCCAGACGACTTTCGAACTTCCAACTCCCGCATGGATGAAGACGATAGAAGAACTTGGAACAACCCACTCAACAAGGGTAGAGGCGCAGTTACATGCAATGGCAATGATAGAAGAAAGAATTTTACAATCTCCATACTTTGCTCATTTGGCCCCTTGCAGATACATATCAAGGCATGAGCTACAATACAAGCCTTAATTTATGTTAATGGCAGAATATCAATTGTCCATAGAAAAAGAATCAGGCAAAAAACCCTCTCATGTGACACAGTTCGAGCCAGAAGATTTGCCAATAGATGCGCAGCGCGGAGAAATCTTTCAACCAGATTGGCGCAAGAATTTATTACAAGAATATCCTCAGATGATGAGTATTTGGGTTAAGGCACCACTACACTTAAAGTACAACCCATGTTGGGGACCAGTGCCATGTCGCCGTTCCTGCAAGGCATTTGCTATAAAAGTACAGAACAACAAGCAATGCCAGGATTGGCTAAACTACCCATACTTCAGGCCACCCACCGGACCACCTACAGTCAGATACATGATGGAAACGATTCGCCACTGGCTCCCTTGCTTGAAACACATGGATGATATAGCAGCGCACATGGCTGTCAAAATATTTGACATGATGCAGATGGCTTTCAAAGTCTTCCGTCGCGTCAAGGCACCCCATGTGAACACCCTGGGTTTCGAGCATGGCAATCTAGATCTTGCATATGATATGAGTACAACGCCATCGCTCTGGGTGTGTTATGCCTGGCATTGCAGAATCAAATACCTACCGGCGTGCTATAAGCAGACTTCCGAAGAAATGTTCACAACCGGTTTCTGGGAATACCATTCGAAAGTGTTCATCAGCAGGCCTATGCATTTACTTCCATTATTTGCCTGTGAACAGATGGTATATTCCACGCATTATCGACTCCCCCCATCAGATGAACCGTAGCCCATTGATTGGGAGAAACTCGAGGCAGATCTAGCCCGAGGAATTCGCATATCAGAACACACCCTCTCTCAGGAACTACTCCAGAATTATATCCGATAGACCTCACAACAAGGTTCTGTTGCAGACGACAGAAGCGAGAGGGAGGGGGGTGTTGGCAGTAGTCAGAGGCATAGAAGACACGGAAGCATGTAAAGACAGAGCATAATGAAGAAGCAGGGAGTCAGTCGAATCATTTTATTGAACAAATATATTTTATAAATACTTTTCAAAACCTTCAACAGTGATTTTCATCACTTTTGTAATATATGTAACATAGAAAAACCCTTTTTGTAATTTATAGCTCCATTTTGTGCAAGCCGAGGAGTCCTCAAGCTTGTGGAGCTTAAGTAGAATGAGCGTACCAATTTTGGTTATTTTTAGACACCATTTACCCTTTCAAATAGCATCCAGTACCTATTTTTTAACTATGCCGGTCACTAGATGTGAAACCGGTCAAAACTAGTCTAGAATCTATAAAAAGAGCTAGAGAGCTCATTTTTGAGGGTAGCTTCTTTGAGTAGAGAAGAGCTTAGAGCTATTTTGAGCTTGTAAGAGTGTTCTTGAGTAATAGAGTTGATTTCCTACCTTCCATTGTGTCTTGCTTGTCTCTTCGTTGTGTGTGTGTATGTGTGTGTGCATCTCTATGCTTCTCACCTTCACTCTCACATCATCTCATATTCACGATCTTCATATCACTCCTATCTCTTCCGCGGATTGACATTAAGGAGGTGGAGCTTCTGAATGTGGTTCTCACCATTGTGCTAGAGCAACACCCTTTGGCCATAAGCATAGCCTTTTAGCTATTAATGGTTCCATCTGATTTCTTCGTAACTTTGTATATCCATCTAGACGTGGTGATTTTCATGGTTGGAGTCTTAGGTACCGATTCCCAAGTGTGGTTCTCCTACAAGGCTTCAATTTCTTCGTTAATAACACTCTTCCACTCTAGTTTTTCTTGGCCTCCTCATACGATTAGGGCTTTAAAGAGTTGAATTCCTCTACAAAATAGACAAAATGTTTAGTAACTAGTGATGTGTCATAGCCATACGTGTTTGGCTTCTTCTACTTCCTTGTAGAGCTCTAGATGGTTTGTTGAGAGGATTCTGCAATATCCCTCAACTCTTATACCTTTGCTTTGTGGAGTTCCATTAGCTAATCTCCTTCCTAGGAGTCTTCTGATCATCTTCAAAATCAATTGATGCTTCAACTGTATGTGTACTCTTGCTTGAGAGTGTTGGAAAATCTTCTTCTACGCCATGGTAGCTTGATCGTCTTGCAATCTTCTTCAAACCATGATTTGTTCTCATCAAATACAACATCTCAACTAACTATAAAGCCTTTGTTGCTAGGAGTATATAGTCTATAACCTTTCTGACTAAGGTCATATCCCATAAAGATACACTTCTCTTCCTTAGGATCTAATTTATCTCTGATTTGAGATGGTATGTGTGCATATGCAATGCACCCAAATATCTTGCAATGTTCCAATATTGGTCTCCTTCAATTCCAATTTTCATAAGGATTCACACCATCCAAAGATTTTGAGGGTAATCTATTTATCAAATACATGGCAATGGATACAACCAGTGTCCATAAGTAACTTTGTAGCTTCTTCTCATTCAACATGGACATTATTTCTTCAACAATATTCCTATTCCTCCTCTTTTCTACTCCATTCTATTCAAGTTTGTATCTGGTGGTGATTTCTCTCCTCATTTTTGTATCTTGCAAGTAGGAATCAAATTCATGAGAGAAGTATTCTCCCCCTCCATTAGACCTTAGTCTTTTTTTGACATATGTGATTCTCCACAAGAGCTAGATACTTCTTAAAACATTAAAACACTTCATCTTTATGCTTCATAAAGAAAAGAACAATACATCTGCTACAATCATCTATAAATGACACATAATACCTTGACTCGGATGGATGGCTCTTTGCTTGATCCCCAAAAGTCTATGTGGACAATCTCTAGAAGGTCTCCATGTATGTACCCTTTCTTTGTGAATGGTTGCTTATGAGATTTTCCAAATTCACATGAACTGCACTTGTATATCATGTGTTGCTTTGAAATATTTGGTAGCCCAAGCACACTTTTATCTCAACCAATTTGTTGAAAGGATCTCTCTCTCCAATTATTTGCCAAAACTCTTGATCTAATAGGGTTTGGGTACCATAATTGAACAAAGCAATGTTCTTGGTGTCTTGGATTCAAATGTGAACACTCGACATGTTTTTTCTCCCTTTGCTATCCTTTTGAAGCCATGATATGGATCCTCTACATATGCTCCATGCTTGGTGAATCTCACTTGCAAACCTTTCTCCATCATCTAATCTACACTTTTTAGGTTCTTTTGTAATGCTTGGAGCATAAAGAACTCTACTCAAAAGATTCATACTACCATTGGAAGTCTTCACATTCCCTATCTTCTCCACATGCTACCTTGTATCATCACCTGTCTAGACTTCATGGTTGTTCTTTGGATCTTCCACGTCTAAGGGCAAGGTTACATTCCCTGCTACATGATTTGATCATCAAAAGTCAATGAAGAACACATATCATATCTACCTTGCTTCATTGTTATATTCATAAGTAGAAGTGAATCCTCTTCAGCTTGATCATCTGTGTAATTGTTGTAGTCTCTCCTTCCTTTGTATCCTCCTTGTTATTTGTTGGTGTAGGTGTCATTGTTGTTATCCACCTCTGTTTATTCCAATCAGGAGTGGCCGGTATTGGTGTTGTGCACAAATGTCTGTTCATCTCATTGAAGGAGTTTTCACATTCATCATTCCACTAAGAATTTGTTAACAAAGAGTAAAGAGGTTTAGCTATGATCACGTACATGTGGATAAACCTATGAAAATATCTACAATGGCCCATAAATGCTTGTACCTCTTTAATGTTCCTCAGCCTGGGCAACTCCACTATGGCTCTTACTTTGTCCTCATCTATTGATATTTTGTTCTTAGAAACAATATGACCTAAGATCTTACCTTGACATACCATAAACAATTTTTTGGGTTCAATCAAACTCAATATTCTCTATACTTGTTGAAGATGTGTATGAGCTCTAGGATGTGGTGTCTTCTTTTTTGGGAATGAGCACATAAATTGTCCATATATACTTCTAACATCTTTCACAAGAACTCTTTGAAGGCATGACACATGAGCCTTTGAAATGTTGTAGGTGCATTGGTGACCCCAAACAACATGACACGAAATGCAAAGATTCCCCACTCTATGGTGAAGGGTAATTGGTTGTAACCTAAAAATCCATCAAGGAAGCTATGATCTTCCTTCTTGCAACACACTCCAATAAATGTTCAGTGATTGGAAGCAATTAGCTATCCCTAATTATAGCAGCATTAATGTTTTTAAGGTTAATACACACCCACAAACTTTCTATTCTTCGTCAGCACCATTATGATGTGAGACACCCATTTAATATGCTCGACCTCATGGATCCAGCTTCAATAAATTTGCCAATTTCTTCTTTTATTTTGGTTGCATAAGTGTCATTATATGTGTAGGGCTTCTGTTTGGTGGGCTTGGCATCAGCCATCATGGGGATCGTATGAGAGCATATTTCCATATCTACTCCCTTCAGGTCTCTATAGGTCCACACAGACACATGCTTAAAGCTCTACTTCTTCTTCTTCACTTAGGTCTTCCCCTATGTATGTCCATTGCTCTTCGCTCTCTTCAATAGTTACTACATTTTTTTTTTCTTTATTATCATATGTTTCTCCTGTGATGGCATCTCTCTTAGGCATTTGTAGCAAAATTTTGTGATATTCAACCTCATATTTCTTGAAATTATCTGGTACTTTGAACAATGATTCCTCCTCTGATTGTTTCACTACTTTTCTTTTCTTTTTCTTTTGACTACCTTCACTTTCCTCCCTTGAACTTATAGTTTTAATGTTTATGAGAGGTTCTTATTATTTTTGGGTAAATACTCCTACATTTTCTAGATAGTGATCCTCTGAGTCAAAGCAACTATCCATCGCAATGGACTCTAGATCATCTTTGTCCTCTTCTTCTTCCATGAACTCATTAGAGTCACACTCTTATAGCAAGGGTTCACACATGAACAAAGAGATATCATAAACCTCCTCATCACAATGAGGTTTCCATTGTTCTTCATTGACAATGATGTTGATGGTAGCTAAGATTTTTGCCCAACCATGAGGCTCTAATTCCTCATCTACAAAGACCATCGGTGTGTAGGTTTGGTCTCTAACCAATCTCGCTCCTTGAGAAGTTCCTTCTTCTCTCGCTTTTAGGCATCTTTCCTCTTCCTCTGCAAGCTTCCACATCCACAAGTGAGTATCTTCATGCATCCAAGATGGATCAAGAGAACTTACAGAATGCACAGAGATTGAATCCTCTTGCACCTTGTGTATAGGATTCCACTAGAGGGCTGGTACATCTCTAAAGATATAATCCTTCAAATTGACCTTGTTCATGAACCCTAAGTGGTGCAAGTACAAGAAGTTGGTTCCCAAATATTTTACTATTTGTACTTGTAGGAAGGTTCTTCCTAGGATCATTTCATAGATGTTATTTTTGCTAAAATCACATATAGCAAAGGTGTGTTCAAACTCTACACCACAAGTGGTTAGAGTTATCCCTTCTAGAAATCCTTCAGGTCTTTCAATATGGCCGTTAGCCATTTGAAGCTTCATTCTAGTTGGTCTTAATGTGGGTTTGCCCCATTGCTTCCACAAGGAGGTGGCCACAATAGCAACACCAGTGCCTGAATAAACAATAGCTTTGGTTGCATAACCTTGATAGGCAATTAGAAGATAAGTAATACTTTCTTTACCTTCACTCATGTCTCCTATTTTTCCTAGATGTACCTCTGGAATGTTTTTCTCAGATACTGCTTTTGACATATTGGAACCAAGTTCTTGAACTTGATTTGCCACATCTTTCCACAACTCGAGTTTTACTTTGAGTAGCTCTTCTAAGGTGAGATGACACTATAACTTAGTGTTCTTCATGACTTCAATGTTTCTTGGAACCATTGAGTCTTAATTTCTTATCAGTATTCTGGGAACTCTGATCTAAAGAGATACAAATTCCCATGGGCCTCTGATTAAAGGAAACTCTTTGTAAAGAATTAGATTCAAAATCTAATCTTTCATCTTCTTGTTGCTCTACTTGATCTCCATAAATAGATGGAATGTCTTGGGAAAATTGATAATGAAGATCATCAATTTTAGGAATAGGAGGGGGATTACCCTTATCCTTGGCCCATTTCTCTTTTTGTATTTCTCACAAGAACTCTTGAGAGTACAATTGAATTGAAAGAGGTGCTCCAACATCCATGGAATCAGGAACATAAACTTTTGTTGGTGGTGAGCTGTCTCTTTCAACAATTGGTTGAGCATGTGGAGGTAAAGAAACATGCAGCTTGTTTACCAACTATTCTAGTCTTTCTAGTAAGCCATGCAAACCTGGTTAGACAAAATTTGTTTGATTGGACAATTAATTGGCCTCCAACATAGCTTGAGCTAGTTCTACCATTTTCATGCAATTTTTTGTTCATCCAAGCTCTAAATCTGCTCTAGGTAACGTGTCTAGGTTTGCGGCTTTTGGTCCTTCTTAAAGTCAGACATGGTAGGCCTTGAACATCATGTCCAAGCCTTTTGGGTTTGGATCTACAAGAATAGACCATGGTTGTGGTCTATTCATAATGAGTGGTGGGGTCGGATGACATGGAGTGGATGGCTTTTTGGCATGTAAGGGGTTTTGAGATGCAATATCTACTATTTTTATTATTGCATCTCTTAGGCTTTCTTCTAGTTCAGATAACTTTCTAGCCCACTTACGATTGGCCTTGGTATCCTTCCAGGTTCTGGTTTCCTCTTACTAGGTTCTCATGATTCACTTGGCTTTGATTGTTCAACTGGTTTTGCCTATTTTAAGGCTTGTGCCCTAGTGACTGCTTGTATAGGATCCATGTTAACATTACTTGAACTTGAATCCACAACTAAGCCTACCACATTAAGTGGTGTAACCTTGGGCTCATTAGACGGGTTCCTTGGACAATCTCTCAAGAGATATTCTTTGCCACACTCGAGGCAAAAGCCTTGTATTGTGATGGTATGTCCTTCATCGGGAGCCACTGGGGACATTCGCAAATGAAATGGTCACCTTGACATCTAAAACATGGTCCTCTAGGGGCTTCTGGTCTCATTTTTCTCAATTGGGATCTAAGGTTAGGATTCATATACATGAGATTGGAGTATTCTGGCTCCCAATTTGGTTCCATAGGTAGTGTCTCATATTGATACAGATAAGTCTCACTATGCTCCGTTGACTCTGTGTAATAAGCATGGACTATCTTCATGTACATAGTCAGAGTTGTGAGCATGAGGGTCATTTTCTAAGGCCAAAGGGGTCATCGACACCAAGGCTCTATTAGGGTTCTCCTATGCCATTGTTGTTACCGTTAGCATCCATGTGAAAGGCCAAATGGCCACTGGACACTCCTTTGTATATGTTCTTTAATAAAACATATAGTGCGTTGGTCAGTCACAGACTATAAGTTCGATCGCATTTGTAAGACCTAAGAAGTCTACCTTCGTGCTCCCTGTGTACTGTGTCTTTTGCGTATTCTACAGGCTCTGTGCGGAGTACTGCGTGCGGCCTTAGGAGCTCGGGTTTCTACTCCGAGCATATCTTCGTGAAGCTCTCGAGAAGGAGAGCATACTATGGTGCATCACCATCGAAATACTTCAATTGCATACTTAACTAGGATCACATTGACAGGAGATGGCAGTTGGTTTCCTAGAGTTTATTGTGACCTATATGGTGCTTAGAATTGTTGTTGTAGAAACACTTTTAGGTGAGGGAAATTCAAATTTCAAATTCCCTTTATGTGTATAAATAGATGTGTCTTTTAGTCGTAGGATATGATAGAGAAGAGAGAGCCATTGAGCCTCATGGTTGAGCATATCTTGAGCTCACATATGATGAGTAAGTCCACTACATCTCCTTTGTATCATACATTCATTTTCACATATAAGTTGATATATTAGTTCATGATCATCTCTGTCTACTACTCTGCTATAAACTCTTCATTTCACTTATATTGATTGATTGATTACTCTATGTGTACTTGATCATTTGATTTAATTTAACTTGGTATAGTGAGAGTGATCAATCTAGTTGCTATATGAAATTTCATTACTTTTTGGCTCATTAGATTGTGAGTTATGAATCAAATAAGCTACCTATGTCTACACATTTTCTTCCTCTTGAAAAGTCGGGATTATGCCCCTGAGTTCTTAAACTCATTCCTCAATGTGTACTCACTCTAAATCAGTGAGATAACTTGGAATAGTTAGCTAAGCCTCTTGAGTTAGAAGTATCCAAAAGGTATTGGGTCAGTTGTTACCAGAGAGTGAGAGCTAAACAGTTTTTTGAGAGGTTCCAGTCTAAAAGTAGCAAGTTTTTCATAGTGCTTTTATGTGCAAGTTATCTATATTGGTAAAAACATTTGACAATGATGCTCCAAAGTACATAGTGGGTCTAAATGCATATTTTGAAAGCTAAATGAGCCCTTGAAGTCACATGGGAAATTGTAGAGCAAGATTATTGCAACACCAGCTCATCTCTGGACTATATCTAACCATCTCCTCATAGTGGTATTAGAGCTACATCAACTAAACATGGGAGATGGATTTCTTTCATCGATTGAAAAATTGGATCGAGGTAATTACTCAACTTGGCACTTAGAATGGAAGCATATCTTCAAGGGAGAAATATCTATGGTTACATTTTTGGAGATGAGATGATGCCAATCCTCAAAAGCAAAGGACAACCAACTCAAGAATAACAAGAGAGGTTAACCACATGGTGCTCAAAGGATGCTCTAGTTGGGTCTTACATTCTTAACGCAATCTCTAATTTTTTACTTCCACACATTTGGAGCTGCAAGTCTTCACAAGAGGCATGGAATGCTCTTGAAACATTCTTTCCCTCAAGTACTAAAGCTATGAAGAACCAACTCTGGATGGAGTTTACAACACTCAAGCAGGTGCCCAAGCAAAGTTGATAGATTTTTTCACCAAGACAAAGGACTTAGTAGATCCTCTTGGGAGCATTGGAGAAGTCATAAATGAAGAACAAATAGTAAGGCAAGTAATTAATGGAATCAAAGCATATGATAAATGGGTAGCTTTCACCACAGAAATGGAACCGAGACAACTCAAAAGGTAATCAATCCTCTTCCCTATACACAAATTAGATTAAGAGTAAGAGCAAAAGTAAAAGATCTAATGATGAGGGTAGTACCTCTCAAGAAAGCTCTACAGGTAGAGGTAGAAGTTCAAGGGGAAGAGGCAAAGGAGGTAGACAAGGTAGGGGGAGATTCCAAAGCTCCTCTCCATGTGCCATATGTGGCCTAACTAATCATGCAACTGAGAATTGTTTCAAGAACCCTAGAAATCAGAGAGGGAGAGGCTTCAATAAAGGAAGATATAGATGTGTAAGAGGAAGATCAAATAACTTCAATGGCTACAACAACAACAACTTCCACAACACAAATCATGAAGGAGGATATAGGGGAATAAGAGTAGAGAGCGAACACAAGAGGATTCACCTCTTTTGATGAACATGACCATCAAGCAAGGTAAAATAGATGAGCATGTGTTTATATGGATTCTGGTTGTTCAAATCATGTAGCAGGGAATGTGGCTCTACTCTCAAACTTGGAGGATCCAATAAATAGAAATGAGGTTTAAACAGGAGATGACACTAGACACTCAATGGAAAAGATTGGAAATGTGAGGACTCCATATGGTAACATGAATCTACTCAGCAAGGTATTGTATGTACCTACCATAACAAAAATTCTCATAAGTGTTGGGAAAATTGTAGAGAAAGGATTGCAGGTAAGGTTCACAAGGATTGGAGCCTTTGTTGAAGATCCGCAACGAGGATTCGAAAGAATAGCAAGAGGAGAAAAGAGAGATAGACTTTTTACATTTGAGCTCCAAGACACTAGAAATATAGGTATGTTCAATTATGGTAGTCACACCTCATCAGAATTAAAAATGTGGCACAAAAGATTGGATCATATAGGTGAAAGGAACTTGAAGCAAAAGTGCAGGGATCAAAGTGTGCTTAGCCTACCAAATATTTCCAAGCAACACATAATATATAAGTGTAGTGCTTGTGAGCTTATGAAATCACACAAACAACCCTTCATGAAGAAAGGATATATTCATGGTGACTTGTTGGAGCTAGTCCACACAAATGTTTAGGGACCTAGCAAGGAGCCATCAATTTCAAGATCCAGGTACTATGTATGTTTTATTGATGATTGTAGCAGATGGACCATCCTATACTTTATGAAGCATAAGGATGAAGTCCTCTGATGTTTCAAGAAGTATCTTGCCCTTCTTGAAAATAAAATAGGTAAAACACTAAATAGGCTAAGGTCAGATGGAGGGGGAGAATATTTCTCTCATGAATCTGATGCCTATCTCGAAGAGAGGGGTATCAAGTGAGAAATCACAACTAGGTATACTCTAGAGAAAAATGGAGTGGTAGAGAGAAGGAATATGACCATAGTTGAAGCTGCAAAGTTCTATGCTTAATGAGAAAAAATTACCAAATTATTTATGGGCAGAGGATATATCTACAGCCACTTATCTCATCAATAGAGTCCCATCAAAGGCATTGGATGGGATGAAACCCTATGAAGCATGGAATGGAAGAAGACCTAGCCTTGATTATTGTAGGATATTTGGTTGCATAGCTTATGCACATATTCCATCTCAAATCAGAGGTAAAATGGATCCTAAAGCAAAGAAATATGTGTTCATTAGATATGACTTGAATAAAAAAGGGTATAGGTTATATAGTCCAAGCAATAAAGGGTTCATTGTTAGTAGAGATGTTGTCTTTGATGAGAACATTCTTGGTTTGAAGATGATTGCAGGAAAAGTCAAGCTACCTTATGACCTAGAGGATACAGGAGTAATATCAATGCTTAGAACAACAAATGTAAAGCAAAGATGCAAGAATTGAGAGATGTTGTAGAATCTTCCCAACAAACAATAAGAAAATCAAGTAGAGAAAAGAGAAAGCGAGAAAGGTATGGATTCGACACTTCTCTGGTCACTAAGCATTCCATTTACATTGCTCAGGGTCTAAACTCAGAGGAACCATCAACATTTGAAGAAGCTAAGAAGAAATAAAAGTGGAGAGAAGCAATGGAAGAAGAGATAGAAGCTCTTCAAGAGAATCAGACTTGGAATTTGGCTCCCAAGAAGCCATCCATGAAGATAAATGGATCTAGATGGATCTATAAGGTAAAGAAGAACTTAGATGGATCAATAAATAGGTATAAAGCAAGGCTTGTGGCTAAAGGTTTTTCTCAAACCCAAGGTATATATTATGAAGAAACTTTCTCTCCTCTGGCAAAGATGCCTACAATCAGAAAACTCATGAGTGTAGCTGCATTAAAGAATTGAAACATCTATCATATGGATGTAAAAAATGCATTCTTGAATGGTTGGATTTCATAGGAAATGTACATGGCACAACCTCTTGGATTTGAAGATGAATCACATCCCGAGTATGTGTGCAAACTCAAGAAAGCACTATATGGATTGAAGTAAGCTCCTAGAGCTTGGAACCATAGATTAGTTACCTTCTTGCAGGACAAAGTATTTCAATCAAGCAAAGTAGATCCTTCACTTTTCATTAAGAAAAGTATACCTTCTTTCAATCAAGCAAAGTAGATCCTTCACTTTTCATTAAGAAAAGTAAATATGAAATGGTATACTTATGTGTGTATGTAGATGATATAATTCTTATAGGTGATGATGCTGATCGGATCAAGAAGATCAAATCACAAATGAAGGAGGAGTTTAAGATAAGTGATCTTGGATTGCTCATTTACTTCCTTGGATTGGAAGTAGTCTATACAGATCAAGGGATGTTCCTTATACAAAAGAAGTATATAAAGGATATGCTTGCAAAGTTCAAAATGCAAAAATCTAAAGTTGTAGGTACTCCCATGGAGGTCAATCACAAATTAGGTGCTCATGAAGGAGAACTTATTGAAGATATCACAAGCTATCAAAGCTTGGTTGGGAGTTTGAACTATGCTACTAAATGGATGCAGCAAAGAGGATATTGAAGTACTTGAAAGAAATGATAAATGAAGGTTTATATTACCCCTACACATTGGATTTGAATATAAAGCTATTCACTAATGCAGATTCGATAGGTTCCAAAGATGACAGAAGAAGCACATCAAGATATCTCTCATTTGCAGGTACAAAGCTCATATCTTTGTCTTCAAAGAAGCAACCAATAGTTGCTCTTTCCTCATCTGAGGCTGAATAAAGAGGGTTAGCAAATGCAACACAAGAAGCTATGTGGATCAAGACCCTATACACAGATTTAGGGTTGGATTTTGACACTCCAGAGTTTGAGCACATCCTTTGGCAACTAATCTAGCTTTTTACTCGCAAATTGATCCTTTTGAATTTCTTTTTAGCTTATAGACCAATCGACAACCTATTACCTTCTAATTAGCTTGCATTAGAACCAACTCCCAAGTGTCCATTTCTTTTAATTCTTAGATGTCTTCTTTCATAACCTTCTCGCAATTAGGGTCTTTTGCTTCTTCATAGGTTGAAGGTTCTTTTGAAATTGAATCTTTTGCAAAGTAATTGAATGCTTTGTAACAAATATAGAATCATATCCATACCTTTTAGGTTTTTTTCTCTTGTTGACCTTCTAGGAGTATGCGTGGAGCATTTTCCACATTCTTGTATTTTAGCCTTTCCTCTTGAATTCCATAGCTTGATATCCTTTTCCCTTACATCTTGGTCATCATCTATATCATTTCTTGGATCATGGACTTGTGTATCATGCTTACTACCTAATGAATGGAAATCAGAACCAAAATCATATGGTAGGTTTACATTCTATTTGTCTTCATCATACCATGGCTTGTGTTCTTCAAATACAACATCCCTACTTGTGGTGAACTGCTTGGTGGAAGGATTATAAAACATGTCATGCGTTTGAGTTGAATTGTAACGAGTGAATACGGCCTTGGTTGCCCTTTCATCAAGTTTACCTCTGATTTTTGAAGGTACATGCACAAGAGTTAAACAACCAAATACCTTGCAATGACCTAGACTTGATTTTCTACCATTCCATGCTTCATATTAATTCATATCTTTAAGAGATTTGGATGGAATTCTATTCATAAGATATACAATTGTTGAGATTGCTTTTGCCCATAAATAGTGTGACAACTTCTTTTCTTCAAACATTTTTCTAGCTGATCGAACTAGAGTCTTGCTTCTTCTTTCGACAATTCCATTCAATTGAGGAGAATACCTGATAGTCACTTCCCATTTGATGCCTTTATCCTACAAGAATTCATCAACTCTTTGGAGAAGTATTCTCCCCTTCCATTAGATCTGAGTTTCTTCAATGATCTACCTATATGATTCTCCACATGTGCTAGGTACTTCTTGAGGCATACAAACATTTCATTCTTATTCTTGATAAAGTATAGAATGGTCCATCTACTATGGTCATCAACAAAGGAAACATAATACATTGATCCTACCAATCAAGGTTCATGACTTGGTCCCCACACATCAGTGTGTACTAAGTCCAAAAGGTTGTTGTGGATGTAACCTTTGTGGTTGAATGGTTGTCTTTGTGTCTTCCCAATCTGACATGCATCACATCTATTGATCATGTGTTGCAAGGGCTTGCTGAGTGTTCTACCTAATCTTACATCTCAAAATATGCAATATTTGTGCCATGCTTGTCAATTAAGCAAACAAAGCAGATTGCCATTCAAGAAGGGAGCACATGCGAGCAATGGAGTGTAAAATCTCATACACATAGATGTATGAGGGACCACAAGGGAGCCATCTATTGGAGTTAATAGATATTTTGTCACATTTATAGATGATCATTCAAGATCTTTTGGCTTTATTGCATGAACTCAAAGTTAGAGGTTTTTTACCACTTCATGAGGTTCAAAACTATAGTGGAGAAGGAGACAGTGAAGTATATAAAGACTCTTAGATTGCATGGAGGGGAGAGTATTTTCCAAATGAATTTTTAGATTTTCTAAATGAACATGGCATCAAAAGGGAATTCACTTTTAGGTATACACCTCAACAAAATGGGATGGCAGAGAGGAAGAACAATATATAGCAAAAGTGGTTAGAGCTATAAATGAAATTAATGTTCCTAATTCTTATTGGGGTCGTGCAACAAATGTATCCATATTTATTATGAATAGGTATCCAACCTCAGGAGTACATGGGGTCACACCTTATGAAGCTTGATGTGGTATTAAATCCAACCTTTCACATATCAAGGTATTTGGTTGTGTGCTATGTTCATATACCTCAAGAATTGAGACACAAGGTAGACCCGAAGGCAGATAGCTGTATATTTCTTGGATATTCTTCAAAGAAAAAGGGTATTAGATGTTATAAACCTAGCAGAAAAGAGCTTAAGGTTTCCAAGGATGTAATATTTTCATGTGTTGCTACCTTGGTATGGTAGAGAAGATGTGTTACAACTTGAAGTTGCATATGAAGCAGAGAAGAAGTCTGAAGAGCAACAATGAAGCATGGAGATGAGTCATCTACCCACTTCGAGCACACCATCATAGGAGAGTAAGACATCATCTTGTCAAGGAAGGACAAGGAATGAATCTCATTCAAGTGAAAGAACTATAAAAGAGAAGGAAAAGGAAAATAATGAAGACCATTGATGGGTAGAGATGGACTCTACAAGTGATGAAGATGTGGATAAATTAGAAAATATAGGATTTAGATCATCCAAACTAAGGAGGAGGAGATTCCTACCAATTAATGGTGAGGTAAGGTCATCCAATAGGTATAAATACCATGTTCAAACGTTAACTTATGATTAATTCATTGCAAGACCCTATGCCTACATGAGTCAAGTTATAGCTTATGAAGAACCTAGCTCTTTTGGAGAAGCAAGTAAGCATAGGGAATGCATTGAACAAAATGATACTTGGACATTGGTGCCAAAAACAAACGAGATGAAAGTCATTGGCAGCAAATGGTTGTATAAGGTAAAAAGACATGTAGATGGGAGCATCCCGAGGTATAATGCGAGGTTGGTTGCCAAAGGTTTCTCTCAATCATATGGCACACACTTTGAGGAAACATTTTGTCAGTAGCTAAGATGTATAACATAAGGAGTCTGATTGCAATTTCAGCCTCAAAATGCTAGAAGATACACCAACTGAATGTGACGATTGCTTTCCTAAATGGAGAGCTTGAAGAGGTAGTCTTCATGGAGCAACCCCAAGGCTTTGAAGATAAGAGGTGTCCACAACATGTATGCAGGCTTAAGAAGGCTCTATATGAAGTCAATCAAGCCCCAAGGGCTTGAAACCAAAGAATTGTGGACTACTTGGTGAAATGTAGATACACTTAGAGTCAAGAAGACCGATCACTCTTTGTGAGGAGGGAAGGTAGCAAAACTATTTTTGTTTGTACATATGTTGATAATTTGATCATTAAAAGGGATGGTGAAGCCAAAATCAAGGAAATAAAAATGAAGATTTGATGTGACTTTAAATCTTTGATTGAGGGATTTTAAGGTACTTTCTTGGGATTGAAGTACTATACAAAGAAGATGGCATATAACTAGTGCAAAGGAAATACATTCTAGATCTTTTGAAGAAGTTTAGATTTTGTGATTGCAAGCCCATTTCACATCCATTAGAATTAAATGTTAAAGTAAGTTCTGATGAATGTGAAGAAGTAAAGGATGTGACCATGTATAGGTCAATAATTGGTTCTCTCTTGTATGCTACTATGACAAGACCACATATTGCACATGTACTTGGAGTGTTATCTCAATTTTTGCAGGCATGGACAATAGCTCATCTTGTTACAGCCAAAAGGTTACTTAGGTACCTCAAAGGATTAGTGAATGAAAGGTTTGAAATATGACAGGAGAAGCACTAATGGATGTGTTATCATGCTAGGGAAGAAGAGCATCTCATGTATGTCAAAGAAACAACCAAGTGTGGCTCTCACCTCGACCAAAATTAAGTATAGAGGCTTAGTGCAAGTCTCATATGAGCTTATGTGGCTCAAGTAGTTGTTTCTTGATCTTGATTTTCAGTTTAAGTACCTAGTTTTTTTTACTTCATAAGTAGCACATGCTTGGCTCAAAATCTAGTATTCCATGCAAGGTCCAAACATAGAAGTGCATTAGCACTTTATTAGAGAGAAGATCATGTCAAAGGATGTGAAGGTGAAGCATGTCAAAATAGAGGTCCAATATGTAGATATGCTTACCAAAGCTTTGGATGGTTTAAAGCTACAACAATTCAAGGCATGCATTGGAGTGAAGGGCCTATGCATTGAGACTTGAAGGGGATTGTTGAAACTCAAGTCTCGACCATGCAAAAGGAATCATCCATGAGTTTTTCAAGTGTAAAAATAAAAAATGAGGACCCAAGGTCGTGGAATCAAGCTAGGACCTCCACCAATGCAGAGAAAACTCTAGAATAGTGGAGAATATATCACTACTTTTAGGCCTAGTGGAGGGCAACCTTTTTCCTTTGTTGCGTTGGGGTGTTAGAATCATCCTCCATCAATTTTTGTGATCCTATGTTGGAATCTTTTCTTCCTTATTTTTGAACCCACAAATATTTTATACACTACATACCTAAAGAAATATGTGGTGGGATGCTCCCTTATGAGCTATCTTTGGGCTTCTATAGAGTGTGCCCTCTTATAACATAATAATTTTAATCTTCAAAGGAGGATTCTTTGAAGTCTTCAATGGCACTATGTTCATTAAGATCTGCCTTGAAAAGGAAGGAACAAGAGTGGCATGTGAACTAATCTTCATTTTTTTCTTCAGATTTTTGACATGAAGGTTATATGGCTCTCTTATCTCAACATGCCTCATGCTTATTGTCTACAAATGGTCTGTGTATGGTTATGATGGACATATGGATAAGTTAAACTTTTTGAAAAGTCTCTTCCTGATTATCTTCTCCCTCATCTTATTATGCTCTACAACCAACACACTAGATGCAATATCCCCTCTAGAGGCAATAATCCCATCCTTTGAATCTGAGCTTTTTGATGATTCTATCTCTAAGTGCTTAACCTTCTTCTTCTGGGGCCTCTTCTGAATTGGTTGCTTTGCTTTTTACTTCACTAATGTGATTTCCAACTCTCACTCTAGAAAAATATTTTCTTATATCTAGGATAGGATCAATTATCAATTTTTTTATTGTTTTCAAATATCTTTAAGCCTTTTTGGTGCACAACAATCTAGACATAGCATGTGCATTCTAAAAGTAGCATTTATCAAGCCATTTGTTTCCTCGACTAGAAAAATGATTTTGACATTTTCAAAGTCATCACCTTTGTAATCTATTTTATAGACAAGCCCATACTGAAGGTGCTTCATAATGGTTTTCCTTCCTCTCCCTTTGGCACCTAAAAATACTAGTAGGAGAGCTTTTTTTTCCTCAATGTACTCGAAGCACCACTCAAGCTCCCTCATATCTTGTAGGGGCTTGTATTTTCTTATCCCTTCATCCTTAGTGGGCTTGACAATGTTATGGTTTGTTGATGATGAATCCACTAGATTGTTGGCCCTCTATGACATCTTAGTCAAGGCGGTCCCCTTGGATGTTTCTCCCCACCCTATGGCTGCCTACTTTCATCCCTCTCATGAGCTTATTTATACCCTGAAATTTTTAACTGACTTTTCTTCTCGTTTTTCAAACTCTCTAGAACATATCAATATAAAAACTGTAAGCCAACTATTTGAAGCATCCAAATCATTCAAAGAATCAATGCCATGCACCAACTCAATGTAGAGATCATATGCTACACATCGACTTTTAGGCCAAAGTCAATGCTTGATATTGACATTACGCCAAAAGTTGATGGTTGGATTTGAATTTAGCTCAAATTCAATATCTAGCATCGAATTCCTAGATAAAGTCAATGCTTGACATAGAATTCATGCATAAATCTGATACTAGGCATTGAATCCAGGCATAAAGTTGATGTCAACCATCAACTTTACTCGAAAAGTCAATGCTTGGCATGAACTTTTGCACTTCCTACTCTATTCTAGCTTGCATCTTAAAGACTTAATATTTTCTACAAATTTTTGGTATCGAAAAAGTTTATATAAATTTCTTATTTAAATTTTTAGAATCTTTGTGGAATCTTTTTCTTATTCACAAAGAGGCCTACCTATGAGATTTCCTCCTTGCTCCCTTCTTCTCCATTTCTTACAGAAGGGTTTTTAAGCTAGCTTCTTTCCTCATGCAATATCTGCTCTCTGCTTCTCTCTTGTTTCTTTGCTCAATGTAAAATTAGATTGACTTTGCCTCCCCAATTTATAGATAATTTCTTTCCTTGAAGCAGATGTAATTTCATGTATCTAGGTGCAAAACGATTCAACTAGGAGTAACCAATATTTCTCAACTAGATATAACTAGCCTCATTTTGAAGTAACTATACTAGGAGTTACTGGATGTAGATAGCTTGACTAGTTCACTAAGTGAAAGAACGCCATTTATTGGACCCATGTTTAATACCAACATACATTTTGAGGACTAGTAAGTGAAATGAATGAGAAAGGTTGAACTTGGAACATAAATCACGAACATCTTTAACAAGTTCTAGCCCCTTAAACCTCACATATAAGCCATTTGCTAAAGAATTCTTGTGCATATCTATTCTTCACTCATTTTAGGCTAGACTAATGGAACTAGCAAGATCTTCAAGCCAAGTGGTAGTCTTCAATCCTCCACCTTTGCCTAAAAACTCTAGAAAGCTAGTTGTCATCCATTAGTTCTAAAACCACACTTCAAAGTTATGGAATCAAGGTGATTACATTTTCTTCTTCACATGGGGCTTAAGGGGCAGTAAAATTTTCTTCTTGACTAAAGAATTTGATAGAACGACAAAGGCATAATGAAGATCTAGGAGAATTCAAGATGTACCAACCTCTTGAAGCTTTCACTTCTTAGAGCAAATTTTGACAAATGTGAATAGTTCATGGATACCTTACACTTGGTAAGTAAAAAAAACTTTGTAAGGATCAAGGGTTTAGAAGGATATCTCATCAAATTTGAGCTCATTAGTGCCATCATTAGGGAGGCATTAATTTTGATGAACATATCTGAAGTCCAGATAGCATAGTAGTTCCCAAAGTCAAGCACAATAGAACTTATGTCACATAGGGTGGTCTAGAAAAGGAGTTACCCATTGCTATTACCATGTGCGCCACATTACTAATCTCAGAACAGTATTTCCACTTTCATAGGCCAAAAAGATACACACATCCTACATAAAACTATACTACATTGCATGCAATATGGCTTGGAGCATAAGACACATATAGATATGGATTATTATGTTTGGGATCATTTTATTGGCCAATCCACCATAGAAAATTAGAAATAATATCATGCATGCATGGCACACAAGTAATGACCACTATTCATATGAAAGCCATCCTCACATACATCCTAGTTTATCCAACAATTACACTAATCTCCATTACCGCAATAGCACCTCAAGAGGCTTCCATTTCAATTACACTCAATTCAACCCCATCCATCCCACCTATCTATTCCATCCCCATTTCTATCCTTGAAGGCAAAAATATTGTAAGTTATTTTTCAGTGTTACCAACACATCCATTTCACACAATAGATCATCATCATGCACACAGGACATCATCCCACATCATTCAGTCTTCACCCATGCATCTAATTCACATGATACCTCTTTATTTACATTTTTTACATCACCATCGACACACTGCACCATGGCCTTATCTTCCTTCTTTGAACCAAAAAATTACATCTTTGTCATCCCTCTCTCTAGCTTTTCATTAATCGTCTCCATTTTCTTCTTTATCGTTTCTCTTCATCTCCTTTTCCTCTCAATCAAATTCATCTCTTTTCATCTATTTTCCATCATCATCATCACATCAGACATCTCCTCTTCTCCATCCACATATATATCACCCATCTCATCCTCAATCTTAAGGTCCATCTCTCTCTTCATGAGTAAATCATCCAAGGTACGGATGCTCAAGAAGCACCTAATATTCTAATGGTTGTCCATGTACCATTGACAAAACAACATGAAGTCAGAATTGAAGCCATGATAAAGACATGCCCATGGGAGGGACTATAGTTGAACACCTAGTAGAAGATCAAGAGCAAGCTACAGAGATACAAGAAGAGGTACAAAAAACATCACCTCAAGGAATGGAAGCAAATCAACCTATGAAAGAGGAAGTAGTTGTGGTAAATGGAGACCCAATATGTAGGAGAGGAAATTGAAGAGGAATGTTAAGATCTCTTTCAAGGATTTATGAAGAGAACTAATACCATCAAAGATATAAAAGCTCAAGTAAAAATTGCTCTCAACAATAATGCAACATTAAAGTCACACATCTCCTTGAGAAAGAATGTTTTTATATTGTCATTTTTGGACACTATGCAAAGGGAGGGAATTATAATTGAGGATACATTAGACAAAATCCAGGGATAGACTTTGATAAGTGATGAATAGCACTTACAAATTCAGAATTTTTATTCTCCCAACATGATTTAAGGTGAGCAAAAGCTAAAAGCAATGATATGAGAAAGGCACGATTTGATCAAAAGGATCATTTATACATGAAATAAGAGGGTACAAACCCATTGAAAATAAACATACAGACAGAAAATAAAGCACCCAAGGTGCAAATTATAGTTCAACAACAGAAATTGGATAAATTCAAGAATAAATATGCACTCAACCCATTGAAATGCATGCACAATATGTGGTAACTCCTCTCGAGGAATTGAATTATGAAGAAGAGGTACCAATATAAGAATTAGAGGACGAAGAACAAGAAAAAGGCTCCACAATAGAATCATAAGTGGAAGACCAGGATCCCACTCTCCATGAAGCTACAAAGATATGCCCAACGATAGCATGTGAGAAACAAGGATAGAATTGATGCAAGATAGTGGAACCAATTTGATAAAGATTTATTAGATACATTCTTTTTCAAAAGAGTGGGAAAAATTTATAGATGGTATTGGAGAAACATATGATCATGTGGCTGAATTCAATCAAGTGTTAAGAGGTGAACAAGTCAAGGATTTGTTCACTCAATACAATGCTTTTGGATTAACCTTAAAGAATACAACCTTAACATGGTTTCAGCCCTTGCACCAAGGTCAATTCAGGGATTTAACTAGTTTCTAGAGGCATTCATTACAGAGTTGTCCAAAACATGCATCAAACATAATACATCCTCATTGATCCATAGCTTCAAGTAGACCCTCCATGAAATTGTGAGATCATTGAGATGTAGGTTTAGAAAATACATTGAAAGATGTCCAATCCAAGAACTACCTACCTAGACTAAGTAAGTTTCCCTATTCTTAGATGGCCTATTGAGTGAAAAACTCTGATCATATGTCTATATGAAGGAACTATGAACCATAGAGGAATGTGTAAGAATGCGAATTTATATTGAGGATAATTTGTATAATGAGTTAAAACTCTCTAAACTCTATAAGTATTCAAACTGTTCTACTACCTTCACATCCAAACCCTCAACCTCAATAGATGAATTAGTGAAACAAGTGGCTCGAAAGTTAGGAGTACCTAGTAGAAAAATCCCTAGACTGGTCTTAGTAAAGTGATGCTATACTTGTGAATGAGACCATATGGCCAATCTATGTCCCTTGATGGATCAAAATTCAAGAAACTAAATGTGGAGTACTGCGCCATTGAGAGAAAGTGCACAAATCATATTGCACAAGATTGTCCCTATAATAAATAGGGAGTTAGGCAAAGTGACTAGTAGCCTTACCAAAATCCAGGTAGACAACATGTACCAACCACAACCATACTATAGGCCACAACAATCTTACCAGCCACACCATTAGGCACAACACAGACCTCAACTTGAGTTAGGTCAACAACCAGCGTCCCTTGCCAATGTAATCTCAATTAAATATGGAGCATCATAGGACAACTTAAATAGAGCCATAGTTCCAACATCCACTATGAGCTTAGACATTGATCCTAATGCTCAGAGTTTTGACTCTACCCATGTAGATAATCCATCAGCTTATTACACGGAATCACCTAAGCATAATGTGATCTATCAATATGATGCATCATTAGAACTTAATTGGAAGCCTCTATATTCCAAAATGATGTACATGAATCCAAACCCTAGGCCCCAATTGAGACAAATAAGACCTCAAGCCTATTATAGATGTCAATGAGATCACTTTATATATGATTTTCCACTTCCTCCACCAGGGGAACCTCAACCTGTAGTGATCCAAGGTTTTTGCACCAATTGTGGAAAGGAGCATCTCCTGAGATAGTGCCGTAAAAATCTAGCCAATGCACAAAAGATTACTCCAATCAATGTCATTGGCTTGGTAGTAGAACCTAATGGAAGTGTGAATAGTATCATCCATGTAGAGCTAGTCGTTAGAGCACATGCCCTACAAAAGAACCTAGATATAGAGTAGGAAAGGAAGTCAAAGGATAGTGATTCAGAGAGCACAAATAAGAAGAGAATGAAATCTTAGAAGGATAGCTAAGAGAGAATGAAAAGACAATGGGTTAGGAAATTGAGAAAAGTAGAAGAGATTCTGAAAGAAACAGAAACAAAAATAGTGGAAATCACCTCTCAAATGCACTCTCAAACACCACCATCAATCCGACTACCACCTAGAGTAGGTTCAGTCTTAGCATATCCTACTCCAATAGACAAGGATATGATGTTCAAGGCCTAGTAGAATCGACTTCAAGAAGGGCCAAATGTGGCTGAGTCAGATAATGTTATCCTCGACCAGATTTAGAGATTGAAATGACTAAACTTTGTGAAAAAATCATAGAACTAGCTTAGACTATGTTTGATGCGAGTCCTTTTTTCAATCAAATAAACTCAGTCAAACCAAAATCACATTTCAAAGGACTTTTGGAGAGGTTAGAGCAGTGGGTAGCTAAACACAAGGCTTTAGCTACCCTAGAGGCTTAGAATAGTGGAAATGGAAGGATGAGATTATGACCACAAAAATCTTATGCTCCTAATTCTATGTATGATGGAGTTTCTTTCTCCATAAATCAGTACTCCCAAGAGTTCTTGAGAGAGATACAAGAGGAAAAAATGAGACAAGGAGAGAGAGGATTCCTCCTCCTCCTATCTAAGAAGTGAATGATCTTCATGATCAATTCCCACATGACATTCCCTCTATCTATGAAGAGCAAGAATACGTGCAATCGAGTGAAAGACTAGACTTTGAATTCAACTCCTTATAGGAATTGCAACATTTCACATGCCCTTGGGAATCTAATTCTATTCAAATGAGAACTCTAAAAATCATGCTTAGAAATGATGAATCAGTTCTACTAAGGAACATGGATGTAGTTAAGAACACTAAAGGGTAGTGCTAGGAGCCACTAAAAGTAAAACCTAAGTTGTGGAAGCATGTAGTTCCCATTGTCAAGTAGGATCTCAAAAGATGGTACCAGAGATATTTATAGACAAGATAGGAGATATGAGCAAAGATGGTACTAGAGATACAACAAAAGCCATTCTAAAATCAAGAGATGAGGTTGCCATTGCCACCACTTACTATGGAAATGTTGGGTCAAACCAGCTCTAAGACCAACAAGAATGAAGTTGCAAACAATGAATGGACATATCTAAAAACCCTTGGGATTACTAGAAGGCATAACTCTCACTACTTGGGGTGTAGAATTTGAACACACTTTTGCAATATGTGAGTTTGGAAAGAGTCATTACTATGAGATGACTTTTGTTAGACCATTCATGAGGTAGCTAGAGGTAGTGTAGGATTGGGGAACCAATGCCTTTTACCTATAGCACTTAAGCGTGACTACCAAAGTCAATCTCAAGGACTATTCTCATAGAGATGTACCACCCCTACAATGGGACCCAGTCCGTAAAGAAATAGGTGAGATAGAACCGTTGTGTTCCATATGATCAAATCCTTCATGGATGCATGAGGATACATACTTATGGATTTCTAAAGTTGTAGTGGAAGAAGAAAAGAGAATACACAATAGAAAATTAGGTGTTGTATCCAGCCTATGCACCTATGGTATTCTTAGATGAAGAATTTGAATCCCATGGTTGGGCAAAAAGTTTAGCCATGATGAGCATCCTTGTGAATGAGGAACAATGGACACCCCATTATGACAAAGATGGCTATGAAATCTCAGTATTGAGGTTAGAACCTCTCAAGTTTGATCGTGTCATCAAAGAATATGAGCCTAGTACATTGATACTAATGAAAGCCAGTGACAAGGATTCTAAATCCATCATCATGGAACCCTTTTTTGCTTCAAAAGAAGATAGCAAAGAAGGCATGCTTGGGTGAGTATGAGTACCAAATTTAAGGTTTTTCAAGTTGGTGATTGGGTGATGGTGTATAATTCTAGGTTGGGACATCATCCTAATAAGTTGACACTGAGATATGAAGGAGCTTATCAGATTATTGAAGATTTAGGTCAAGGGAATCTTATTGTGGCATATATTTTTGGGACCAAAGTGGAGAAGCCAATTCAGATTGAAGAAATTTCATGGTAATCCACATTTTTCCAGGCATGCATGGGTAAATCCATTGAAGGCAAGGTTGGAAGTGTTTACGTGCTTCAAATAGTTTTTGGTTTTGGTTGAAAATCTATCAGCATGTAAAATGGGCACCCTCCATTCTGATCAAGGGGAGGAATATATGTCTTCTGATTTTAATGCATTTCTGGTTGAACATGGGATAACACACCAATGTACACTGCCATATATGCCTCAACAGAATGGAGTTGTTGAATGGAAGAATAGGACACTCATGGAGATGGCGAGGTGTATGGTCAAGAGTCAGGCTTTACCATACAATTTCTGGCTTGAGGTTGTTATGTGTGCAGCATATGTAATAAATAGGTGTCCCACTAAAGCGCTACAGTCTATCACTCCATATGAGGCTTGGCATGGTCGCAAGTCATTTGTTGCCCATCTGCATGTTTTTCGTTGTCTATCATATGCATTAGTGCTTGAACGACATCGCAGGAAATTGGATGATAAAGTAGTAAAATGTATTTTTGTTGGGTACACTTCTAAAAACAAAGGCTATCATCTGTATCATCCATAGAAAAAATACATCTTGGTTAGCCGTGATGTTGTTTTTGTGGAAGATGCTATTCAACCACGACTTTCATGTACTAAGGAGACATCAGCTAGCTCCAAATACATGTATGATACTTTGCTTCCTCTTTTTAGAGGTGGATAGTCTAGTGCTAGTCCTAATGAGGAAACTTCTCAACCTTTATAGATTTCATGTGATGATGCAAATCATTCCATTTTTTATGTAGATTTACATGATGCACTTGTTGATGAGAGAGATGATATTGAGGAGGAAAAAAGTGTGCCAAAATGGCTAGTGCAGACTTTGTGTGACAACAAATTAGATGCACCTTTGTCATATCGTACTCGTTCAGGCTCTCATAGTGTTTCTTTTGCATCAAACTGCTATGTTGTGGCTGCCTCTAGTCTTTATGATGAGAATGAGCCTGTTTTGTTTAATGAAGCACAAAATCTTGAAAATTGGATGGCTGCTATGCAATCTGAATATGATGCTATAATGAAGAATGGTACCTGGTCTTTATGTGACTTGCCACTTGGCAAGAAGGCCATTGGCAGTAAGTGGGTATACACATGGAAGTGTAAGTCTGATGGAACAGTTGATAGATATAAGGCTAGGCTTGTTGCAAAGGGTTATGCTCAGGAAAGAGGAATTGAGTTTGATGACACCTTTGCTCCTACTTGTCAAATGACTATTGTTCATAGCATCTGTGCACTTGCACCTCATCATTGTTGGAATACACATCAGTTGGACATTAAAATTGCATTTCTGAATGGTGATTTGCATGAAGAAGTGTATGTTTTTTAGTCACGTGGCTTTGTGCAGATGGGGCATGAAAACCAGGTATGCAGGTTAAAGAAGGCATTATATGGTTTAAAGCAAGCACCACATGCTTGGTATGAAAAGATACAATGCCTATCTGATTGCAGATGGTTTTGAGAACAGTCCAACTAAAAACACCTTATATGTTAAGTGTGTTAATGATGTGCTTCTGATCATTGTTGTGTATGTTGATGACATGCTACTCAATGGTCCTCATGAGAAGCATATTGCTGGTTTTAAGGCTCATCTACATGCCTCATTTGAGATGGTTGATTTCGGGCATTTGCATCATTATTTGGGCATCAGTTTATGCAAGTTGATGTAGGAATAGCTTTGTGTCAAATGAAATATATTGACACATTATTGCAGTGGTTTGGCCTTGACGACTGTAAACCTATTGCCACTCCTATGGAGACAAGTTTATGATTGAGTCTTCATGATGTTGGAGATGCATTTGATGATGTTCTCTATCAACGGGATGTTGGATGCTTGATTTACTTATGCATTACTCGTCTAGATATTCAGTTTTCTATCTCATAGATGAGCAGATTTATGAATTGCCCAGGTGTCAAGCATTGGTAGGCGGTTAAGCACATCTTTCGCTACTTGAGCGGTACCCGACTACTTGGATTGTTTTATCCCAAGGGGGGATCACTACCGCTAGATTTGCATGCTTTTTCTGACTCTGACTGGGCTGGTTGCTATGAAACTTGTGTGTCCACTAGTGGCTTTTGCTTCATGCTTGGTAGCTCATGTATATCTTGGTTGAGCCAGAAGCAGCCTACTCTGACCACCTCCAATTGTGAGGTTGAGTATAGGGTAGCCTTCACAACGATTGTTGAGTGTGTGTGGCTCAGATGCCTTATGGCTGATTTTGGTGATGGTCAGTCTTCTACCACCACCATCTTCACTGACAGTCAGCGTGCATTGGCAGTTGCGAAGAACTCTGTGTTCCATGCTCGCACTAAGCACATTGAGTTGCATTATCATTATGTCAAGGAGAGGTTCTCTATTGGAGAGATCAGCTTGGCATATGTGCCCACGTAGGAGAACATTGGAGACCTTTTCACGAAGGATCTGCCTAGGGAGAAGTTTGAGGCTTTCTGCAAAGCTTTGGGCTTAATTCCTTTTGTGGATTGATTCCACATAGCTTGGAACTTCCTTATACATGAGTGCAAGCTTCTTGTACTGAAGGAGGTTTTTTCCCCTAGCTTGTATATATGCCTATTTCCCAAACTCCAACACTTTTGAGTACATTGATCCAAAATATTATGGCCATACGTATGCCTAATTAACAAGCGTAGGAAGGCATTAATGTGTCCAAGCAAGAAATCAACACTTCTAGAGCAACTTATTGCGATGACCCTCTCATCTCTATAATCTGCCATCATCTCCATGATAGGAATTTCCCAAAATCCAAGGTAATCATGGAACGGAATTTTGGATTTTTTCTTGTACACAACGCTTTATATTTGATGCCTTAATTTTGTTGAGGTCTAGGGATGACAAGAATCCAAAAATCCTCCAAGTTGCTTCAATTGTAAAGTGTGATTTCCTTGGCTAAGGCAATCATGGATTGAAAAAAGTGTATTTTGTGCAAGTTTTAGATTTTTGAGACTAGGTTTATGCTTCTTTAGTCTTGTCTTTTAGTCCCGAGTCTATTTTTACTTAGATTGGCATTATATTTCAAAAGGCAAGCTCCCTATAGCCCTAGGGTCTACAACAATTGTGAATGTCATTTCTATTATTTTTTGCACTCTTTTCAATATGTGAGTCCTTTGGTATGTTTCCTATGGTTTGAGAAATCTTCAATCACTCAAGGTTTGGAGAATTCATAGCCCAATGGAAAATATTTTTCCTTTTTGGAGAATTGTTTTCTAAATTTAAGGAATTCGAGAATCTTAATATAACCTAAAAAACTATAGATCGAAACAAAAAAAAGGATATATCAGCCCCTTTCATATACAATATTTATGGAATCTATGGATTAAGAAGTCACAGCTATGATCTCGACATTTTAGGAAGAAGAAAATGAAAATACATAGTCATAAACATTGACTCATATCTTTAAACACAGAGCTTCAATGATAAAATCCTTGAAACTAGACATGAATAGTAGATATTCAATAGTATAGAGAAGCCCAAAATGATGAGGAACCTTCAAGTATATGTATGATATGTAAAACAAAGTTATTAGAGGTTTTGGAGGACTCCTTTAGCCACAAAGTAGTCACAGTAAGCACTCTTGAAGTACACTAGAGTGTAGTCTCTATCTATGATATCTTCACTAAAGTATATATAAGCTTTTTCCCATGATTCTAGTTGGTAGGTGTTGATGATTCTACCAAAGATTCCAATCATCTTTTCAAGTACTTTTTTGAGTTTTGAATTCAAATAGAACTCGTGGATTTTGGCTCTTTTTATTCTACCTTAGGTCTTGAATCTTAAGATCTAAAACATTTTACAATGAGTAAAGGCAAATTAAAGGTTTCCTTGAAGCAAGAACTAAGGATAGGTATCAGTGCATATATATGATACTCAAAGTCCAAGAAGTCCAAGGATATGGTCAAGCTTTTAGACTTGCCATATTTACCAATAGCTCGCCCTCAAGCCTAAGATGCTTGAATCTTCATTCTCTTGCTATCTCTTGAAGTCCAATCATTGATTTGAACCTACATGGTGTTACACCATCCAAAGTTTTAGTAATCATGTCTACACATTGTTGTTGAGTTGAGATATATGAAAGCTCAATTTCTTTGCTTGTGATCTTCTCCCTAACAAAGTGTTAATGGACCTCAATGTGTTTGGTAATTGCATGGTAAATGTGGTTTGCTACAAGATGTAAAGAACACATATTATCACCAAATATATGAATTGAATTCTTGATTCCTAAATCAACATATATTGTCTAGCAGATTGGTGAATCCTCTATATTCAGCTTATGTAGATGAGAGAGCAATAGTAGGTTGCTTCTTTGATGACCATGAAATGAGTTCATAAGCTATAAACAAAAGATAATTAGAGGTACTTATCATATCATCTCATGATCCTACCCAATCTGCATCAGAAAAGATCTTTATATCTATATCAAAGGTGTAAAGAATAGAATAGTCCTTCATTGATTGTCCCTTTGAGATACTTGAGTATCTTTTTGTCTACCTCCATATGTGCATTCCTAGGTGAGTTCATAAAATGACACAAAATACTTGCACTATAGATAATATATAATCTTGTTAGAGTAGCATAATTGAGACTTCCACTAGATTTTGATAATGTGTTACATCTTCAATGTGTTCTCCCTCATGGGGACTTATTTTGTAAATCACTTCCATAGGTGTACCTATATAATTTTTATTTTGCATCTTCAACTTTTTAAGCATGTCTTTAATTTACTTTCTTTGAGTGAG
Source organism: Ceratopteris richardii (assembly GCA_020310875.1). NCBI lineage: Eukaryota > Viridiplantae > Streptophyta > Polypodiopsida > Polypodiales > Pteridaceae > Ceratopteris > Ceratopteris richardii. The sequence goes on from CM035435.1 coordinate 58,913,169, forward strand.
TATATACCATGCTCTGTATATATGACTTCCAATCCAAAGAAGTGTGTTAACTTCCTTAAATCATTTATCTCAAACTCTTCCTTCATTTGATGTTTGATTCTCCTTATTCCTTCAACATCAGTACCTATAATAATGATATCATTTACATATACACAAAGGTATATGACTTTTCCATGAGTTCCTTAATGAACAAGTAAGAATCTACCTTGCTAGCCACAAAACCTTTGTCTTGTAGGTAACTTACCAAGCTATGGTTCCAAGCTCTTGGTGTCCATATAATGCTCTTTTTAATATGAAAACATACTTAGTATATTGTGAGTCTTCAAAAACAAGAGTTTGAGCCATATAAACCTCTTCTGAGATCCACCCATGCAAGAAAGCATTCCTGACATCCATCTGGTATATCTTCCAATTCTTACTAGTTGCAGTACTCATGAGTATCGTGATTATAGGCATATTACAAGAGAGAAGGTCTCCTCATAGTTAGTGCCTTATTATATTTGCATCAATATTATCCAACAAGATATATTTGGATACCTAAAGCTTTTATCAAAAGCGCAACAAGGTAAAACTCAAACTTGGGTACCCAAGTCTAGTATCTTACTTTAGCCCACAGAAGAACTCAATCTAAAGAGTATGCAAACCAAGTAACCTTTTCCACTCAATGGGCTTCCAAAGAAGGGAACTCCACCTGAGGTTCCACCCCCCTAAAACCATAGACTGATTTGGAGAAAGAAAAATACACAAAAACATTTTTACGTAGATGCTTTATGGCAACTTCCAATAATCAAAGCCACACATGATACGATTGACCATTCTAAGATTTCAACATAAGAATACCCCCACTTTGTTGAATCCTTTGCCTATCCAAAAATGGATTCACAAATGAATTTTTCAAGTTTATCTCATGATCTATGATTAATTTGGCAATATGCTTTGATGTTCATGAAGATATGGATGCTTAGATGAATTTTCTTAATAAGGTCTTATCTTTAGATAGCCGCTAGTTGAAAACCCAATACTTATTGGACCCATGCTTAATAATGATTTACGTTTTGGGGACTAATAAGTGAAACAAATGAGAAACCTTGAACTTGGAACATAGATCATGAACACCTTCAACAAGTTCTAGCTCCTTAAATCTCACAAATAAGACATGCATATTTGTTCTTCACTTGTTTCAGACTGAACTAATGGAGATGACAAGATCTTCAAGCCAAGTGATGGTCTTTGATCCTCCACTTTTACCAAAAAACTATGTTAAGATAGTTGCCATCCACTGATTCCAAAATCACACTTCAGATTTTGGAGCCTAGGAGATTACATTTTTCTTCTACACATGGGGCTTGAGAGATAGTAATATGTTCTTCTTGCCTAAGGAATTGAATTTTTTAGCATAGTGACTAAGGCATAATGAAGATCTAGGAGAATTTAATCATCTACTCCATCACCTAAACCATCCCCACCAATGTCTCCAAAACCCAAGCTTTTGATTTTTATGATACACCAACGATTGCCACCATACAACCATTTGCATAGAAATCCCCATACACACGGTCACTTCACCATCTCCTATTAATACCAAATCCATATTGACATCCATCCCAGTTAGTCCACCCATTATACTAATTACCATTACTCCAACCACACCTAAAGTGGTATCCATTCAACCACTTCAGCCCTACCCCTTCATTGAATGTAAAAGGGCAGTCAACAGTTTTTTTAGCATTGCACACACATCCACTACATGCACTGGATTGCCATCACACTTATGACATCATGCCACCTCACCTTGTCTTCACCCATGCACTTGATTCAGACATTGCCTCTTTGTTTTTTTTTTCTCTTCACCATTGAGATGCCACACCATGGCCTCATCTTCTTTCTTTGAACCATAAATTCCATCTCCATCATCCCTTAATTTTTTCAACTTTTCCTACAAAGGAGGAGTAGTTATGGTACATGAAACCCAGTGTGTAGAGTAGGACATTGAAGAAGAATGTTAGGATATCTCTCTAGGATTTAGGAAGACCAATGATATCATCGAAAATCTAAAAGATTAAATACAAGCTGCTCTCAATGATAATGCATCATTAAAGTCATGCAACTCCTTCCTTGAAAAAAAGAATGTTTTTATACAATCATTGCTAGAAACTATGCAAAGGTAGATAACTAAAAATACATTAGCAAGCTCGAGTGACAATTGGAATTATTTGATGAAAAGGCTAATTTATACTTGACACAAGAGGGTTCAGACCCATTGAAGCCAAATTTACAAGAAGAAAATGAATCACTCAAAGTCAAAATTCAAGTACAATAGGAAGAACTGGAACAACTTAAGGCTACATATGAAGTCCAACCTAATGAATGCATGCACAACATGTGGCAATCTGAAGAAATTCCAATCCAAGTTAAAAGAAAATAACAAAAGGAGGAGATTATCCTCATACAAGAGATGCATTTTGAAGATGAATAGATAGAAGATAAGTGCCAAGAAGCTTTCCATGGTTTACCTCCATACAATAATAAGAAGTCTTGAATCACAGCTTTTGGCATCATGATAGGAGAATCAAAACTTCAATGCCTATTTATCTACTTTGGAATGAAGGCAAAAAAAGACCTAGATGCTATTAGGGAAACTTTAAACGGATAGAAAATTATCTAAGGGCACAATTGATGAAATCAAACTTCACGTGGGTTGTGTGGGTTCCATCTACTAGTACTCCCTCACTAGCAGCACACTAGGACAAAAACAATGCACAAAGCGCACAACTTGAAAGTCAACAAGAAAATATCAACTACCTCATAGCAATGTACAAACCATCTAATTTTTATGTTGCATAGCAAGAAGCGCAAGATCAACCTAGCATCCCAATAGGATCCCAAGAAGATAAAGAAGAAAAATCACCCATGAGAAGATCATACCGTTGAGGTGCTTAAGAATTTGGACAATGAAGAAGTAGGCCATGGATCCACTATAGAGTCTCACCCTTGAGAAATAGATGATACTATACATGAGGATAGAGAACTTCACGTTGTTGATAGCTTGCAAAAAGAAATAATATATCTTATGCAAGAGCTATGGAATGATTTTGAACTAGAATGTCTTGATCCATACCTTTTGAAGCGAATGGGAAAAATTCACCATGAACACTTCGTATCAAAATTCCCTCTAACATACATACATATCCGAGTAACAACTCAAGCATACATCAAAGAAAGAATCAGGGTTGAAGCAAATGAGGCATATATGTTAAAGCGTGAAGACGTTGAGCATATTACAAGAGAACAAATGGAACAAGTTGATCCCCCTTGGAGGCATAGACTATTAAGAAACAAACTTGATGTTATCGTTAGTGTCCATGTGAAAGGCCAAATGGCCACCAGACACCTCTTTGTATATTTTCTTTAATAAAACATATAGTGTCTTGGTCAGTCATAGGTTGTAAGTTCGAACGCACTTGTAACACCTAAGAAGTCTATGTTCGTGCTCCTAGTGTACTGTGTTTTTCTATGTATTCTGCAGCCTTTGTGCAGAGTACCATGTGTGACGCTTGGAGCTCAGTTTTCTACTATGAGGATATCACCCTAGAGCTCTCAAGAAGGAGAGTGTCATGTGGTACATTGCCATCAAAATACTTCACTGGTATCATAGCATTTTGATGCAAAAGCTTTGTTCCTTTCATGCGAGCAGAGCGAGCACCCGCCCGCCCACCCAACACTTTCTCCAAAGCTTACCACTAAGGTGGTGACCAAGGCATAGACCTTGGCATACCTTGTCATCCAAGTCATCGAAGTTACAGTTGGTGTCGTTGGTTGCACACGAGGGAGGACATCAACAATCGAGGAAGATAGAGGTTCTCGGTACCTCCTAGGAGGTCACCCATCCTAGTACTATCCCCCCCTAGAGCGTGCTTAACTGTGGTAATCTCTTGCCCCTAAGGTACACTCTTGTGGTGTCTGAAGAAGGGAAAAGGCTAAGGTTAACATCACCTTGAACATGTTTTGGTCCCTCAAAGCTTCATTCTTTGCTTTCAAAAACTATTTTTGAATCATTTTTGGGGTGATTTTTGGAGCCATTTTGGAGTACTTTACTGCATAGCTCTCTTCACACAGTTTCAAGAACATCAAGAAGAGTGTTGCTTGTACTTCTCAAAAAATAAGTATTCACCTTTGGGGCCATGTTTTTAGCCACACTTGTAAAACCACAAGTTTCTTGAAAGGCTTTCAATTGTGGTCGGAGCAGCCACTACAAATTTATGCAGGTTTTGGAACCTAAACAACAGAGTTGATAGACAATTGCATGTGTTGTTGGCTATCTTTTAGGTTGTGCATTCAGCCTTTTTGTGTCATTTTACTGCATATATTGAGCACATATACACTATGTATGCTATTGTGGATACTGCTTATGTATGTCTATGTGGTCATTGATATAGCGGTTATGTTTTTTGCATAAAGCCTTTTACGTTTGATAAAGAGGGTCATGGTGAGGTTTTCTTAATAGGAAAACACCCAAATCTTGGGGTCTCTTCGCTGATGAAGGTGGAAGACTTACCCAACCTCACCATAAGAGATGTATGATAGTTGTTCATAGGTGCTCGATAAGCCTAGTTGGCTTCTTTTGGGTAGTTGATTATATGCAATGGAGTCGGTGATTCACTATGCAAGTAAACATGTTAGTACTTGCAGTTTTATGAGATTTTGACACTAGTCATATGCTCATTTTGGAGAGGATACTACGGGAATTTTCTTCCAAATTTTCTAGTTTTGTCAACTATACAATGGTTGATTTACTTCTTGATACACTTATTGGTGTGAGCACATTTATTCTCACATAATCCTTCTGGTTGGTCATTACTATTCATTAATTTGTTTTTCTGGGAAGATTGTTGAATTCTCTCCCAGAATATGAGACTTGGTCATCCTTCTTTGAACCTTAGAGGTGTTTGGACTCTTCTAGTTACATTATCATTCTATTCAGTTGTCTACCATCATGGCATTAGAGGTCCCAGGCACGTCTGGTGGATCAGGATCTAGTGCTAGTGTTCCGAGGTCGAGCTATAACTTGCATGGAAAAAACCATTTTGAGATCCGAATATTTGATGGCACAAAATTTGCTCTATGGAAGAATCAGATTAAAGATGTGCTAATTCAAAGGAGGCAATGGAAGCCAGTAAATGGAATCTCAAAGAAGCCTGGTAACATGGATGAAGATGATTGGGATGAGTTAGATGAAATGCAAGTCTACCATCCGATTGCACTTGGTAGATAATGTTTACTTTATAGTATTAGAATGTGCAAATGCAAAGGAGCTTTTGAAGAAGTTATGCAATACATATGAAAAAGAGAAGACATCAAATAAAGTGCATCTGATGAGAAAGTTATATGACATCCACATGACGGACACAAATAGTGTTGTTGCTCATCTAAATGACTTTGATGCTATACTCTCCCAGTTAGAGGCTCAAAAAATGGATGTGGATAATGAAATGAAAGCAATCTTGTTGTTATGCACCTTGCCATCATCATGGGGTACGTTTTGCAAAGCTATTAGCAATAGTGCACCTGTTGGTAAACTGGACTATGATGACATATGTGGAGCACCCTTGAGTGAGGAGATTTGTAGAAAATCTATGGTTGGCACTCAGAGTGGAGATGCATATAATGGTCATGATTCTTACCAAGGAAAGAATCAGCAACATGGCAGGAGCAAGAACAAGGAAAAGAATGTTCAACAAAATAAGAGTAGAAATAAATCAAGGAAGAGGGATATCGAATTTCATTATTGTCATAAGGAAGGACAATGAAGAAAGATTGTTATGCATTAAAGAATGCTAAAGGTAAAGGACAAAATGTTGATGGGCATGTTAAACAATTACCTGCATCATCTACTTCGACTGTGAAGATTGAAGAAATTAATGCTATTTCTGATAATGATGACGTGTTGAAACTTGATAATATTGTGCCAATTGAGGCTCTTATGGCTGATTCTTTTTCCCACATGTGGTTGCTAGGTGCTTCTTTCCATGTGACATCACACAGATAATGGTTCTCTAATTATGTAGCAAAGTCTCTTGGTACCCTGAGACGTGTTGACTCTTACCAGTGTGACATTGTGGGGATTGGAGATGTGGTTGTGTAGTTCATTGATGGTTCAAAATTTACTATGCATAATGTACACAAAATTTACTATGCATAATGTACACCATGTACCTTAGTTATCATGCAGTTTGATGTGAATTGGTCAACTTGATGACCTTGGTTACAAGGTGGTCTTCTATGCTCAATCCTTTCACATATCAAAGGGCAATATGGTTATTGCAAAAGGAAGAAAAGTTGGCTCACTTTATCTTTTATTTGTATCATAGAAAGAACACTTGTTAGCTATTACTGAATAGCCTATGGCTTGTATTTGGCATGGTCATTTGGGCCATATATCTTGTAGTGGAATGGAAAATCTTTCTCGCTCTAGCTACTTACCTATCTTATCTTTCTTTGATTTTTCATTTTGTGAGCATTTTCAATATGGAAAGAAAACCAAAAATTGACTCTTCAATTCATCCTTTAGATCTCGTTCATATAGATGTGTGTGGTCCTATGCCCACAAGGTCATTAGGTGGTTCTCTTTACTTTGTCACTTTCATAGATGATGCTACTAGAAAAGTTTGGGTATATCCTATCAAATCGAAGGATGAGGTATTCCCTAATTTCAAAAAATGGCTTGCTTCAGTTGAGAATAAAAAGGGAACTAAGCTCAAAGCTTTATGTTCAGATAATGGGGGTGAGTATACCTCACATGAATTCATCCTTTTCTATGAGTCTAGCAGGATTTGTAGAGAGCTTAGAGCTCCTTATACCCCAGTACAGAATGGTGTAGCTGAAAGGATGAATAGAAATATTCAGGACATAGTAGTCTTTATGTTGCATCATGCAAACCTTTCACAAGGCTTTTGGGTAGAAGTAGTATTGATTGCAGTTCATGTGATTAACCTTTCACATAGTACTACCAAAGCTCTGAAAGTGGCTCAAGAGTTATGGATAGGAAATCCACCATATTATGATCATCTTTGAGCTTTTGGATGTGAAGCATATTCTCATATACCCAAGACTCTTAGAAAAAAGTTGGACCATAAGTCTAAGAAATTATTTTTTCTTGGATATGGTCAAGAAGGAAAATTTGGATATTGCTTATGGAATCCTAAAACACAGTCAATGATCAGAAGTAGTGATGTCATTTTCAATGAGTCTAAGATGCATAAACAACCCATTAAGGAGGTTGATGTGAGAAGAGTGGTGTTTGAGGATACTAATCCTCTAGTTAGCATGCATAAAAATGCTACACATAGGGACGTTCAAGAGAATGTCCGATCAGATCAGTCTACAAATGTTCATGTTCAACAACCATTGAGATGCTCTACACACATCTCGCATCCACCTAATAGATATGTTCCATGTTTAGATTTTGTTATGCTAACAGATGTCGGTGAGCCTTCTTGCTACAAAGAGGCTATGCAGACAAAGGATCATGTCAAGTGGGAGCGTGCCATGAAGAGTGAGTTGTATTCTATTCATAAGAATGGTACTTGGGATTTAGTACCTTTGCCAAAGGGAAGGAAAGATTTACCATGTAAATGGGTATATAAGCTAAAATTCACATCAGATAATGCTTCTCCAAAATATAAAGCACGACTTGTTGCAAAGGGTTTTAAGCAACAACATGGTGTTGATTTCAAGGGAATCTTCTCTCTAGTGGTCACGATGACTACCCTGTGCATGTTGCTTGGATTCGTTGCAATGAAGGACTTAGAGCTAGTCCAAATGGATGTGAAAACTGCTTTCTTGTATGGAGATCTTATAGATGAGATCTATATGGAACAAATAGAGGGTTATGTAGTTCTTGGCAAGGAAAGTCTAGTTTATAAGCTCAAGAAGAGCTTGTATGGACTTAAACAATCCCCTAGACAATGGTACTAAAATTTTGATGCTTTTATGAAGTCTCAAGGCTATTCTCAAAGCAATGAGGATCATTTTATCTACACAAAACAATGCTCAGATGGCAGCTTGATACTTTATGTCGATGATATGTTGATTACTGGGAAGTCCTCTTATGAGTTGTCAACTCTCAAAAGGAAGTTGAGTCAGACATTTGATATGAAGGATTTAAAGGATGCCAAACATATTCTTGGCATGCACATTACTTGTGATAGGAGTAAAAGATGCATATACTTGTCTCAAAGTGAGTACATAGCCAAATTTCTTCATAGGTTCAATATGCAGGGTGGAAAGGCATTGAGTACACCTTTACCCACATATGTGAAATTGAGCAAGGATGATTGCCCCAAATCAGATGAGGAAAAGGAATTCATGACCAACATTCCCTATCATTATATTGTTCGTAGTCTCATGTATGCTATGGTAGCTACAAGACCAGACATTGCATTTGTAGTGGGAGTTGTGAGCAGACATATGTTTAATCCTGGCAAGAAGCATTGCGAAGCATTCAAGATGATTTTGAGATATTATAGTGGCACTAAGGACAAGTGTCTATGCATAGGTAGAAGGAAATCATCCATTATTGGTTACACAGATTTTGACTATGCTGGTTGTGTAGGCAATCGCAAGTCTACATCACGGTACATTTTTCATTTTGTTGGAGGTGCTATCTCTTGGAGATCTCATCTTCAAGAATGTACAACAATTTCCACTACAGAAGTAGAGTATGTTGCAACAAGTGAGGCATGTAAGGAAGCATTGTGGCTTTCTCATCTTGCTTGTGATATGGATTTACCTCAGCATGTACCTCGTTTGCTTAGTGATATTCATAGTGCCATTGATTTTGCAAAGAATCCGGTCTATCATGCAAAGACCAAACACATTGAGGTGAGGTATCACTTCATTAGAGATTGCTTAGCCACTGAGCACATTATTCTTGAGAAGGTTCACACTCGAGATAATGCTGCAGATGCTTTGACTAAAGCTCTACTATAGGATAGCTTTCAACATTGTTGTCACTTGATGTTGGTTACTTGATTCATGACCTTACATAGTCACTTGTATACTGTGTAACATGCCCATCAAGTGGGAGGTATAGTTTGTATACTTACACTCAGGTATTCTTTATCATTCTTTATTTTTCTCCCATATTTACTTTGGCCATATTGGCCTTTAGTGGGAGATTGTTATCGTTAGTGTCCGTGTGAAAGGCCAAATGGCCACCGGACACCTCTTTGTATGTGTTCTTTAATAAAACATATAGTGGCCTGGTCAGCCATAGACTGCAAGTTCGACCACATTTGTAACACCTAAAAGTTTTGTCAAAGAGGAATTGAACTACATACCAGTTAAGAGCATATGAGGAATGGAATCAAGAAGCACGAAAGGTAATGTATTGGCTATTTTTGAGCATACAAGATATCATGATTAGACACATACAGGATGTCAAGACTCTGAAAGAGGAATGGAACAGTTCGGTCACTTTGTATGAGACCAATACAAAGGCACAAAAATTGCAACTCAAGAATGAGCTGCATCCATTGGAGAAAAAGGGCATGTCAGTAAGTGACTACACCCTGAAAATCAAAAGCATATATGAGTCACTTGCATCTATTGGCGTGAATATAGATGATGATGATAAGGTGGAAGTGTGACTTTTTGGTTTAGGAGCTGCATGTAAGGAGATCAGAACTTCTATACAGACCAGGGAAAATATTCTGAATTTTGATAATTTGGTATCCATGTTGATCATTGAAGAAAAGAATCTTGGTGAGGATTCAAACCCCCAAGGAAAACCAATTTCTAAGTAGGTATTCTACTCTCGCAGAGAAAGAGGTAGAGCTAGAGGCTTTGAAAGTGGAAGAGGATACAACAACCAAGACCAAGGTCAACAACAAAATCATGGAGGAGGAATAGGATAGTTTCAAGGCAAGGGGAGCCAAAGAGGTCGCAAAAATTTCCAAAGAAATGATTCAGGTAATGGCGTTAAAGGATGTTGGAATTGTGGTAAACCTGGACACTTTGATCCTGATTACAGATTGAAGAATCAAAATAACAGAAGGAAACAAAACAACTATGCATCCACAAGTGCAGATGATTTCGAGAAGTCGTTCATGGTTCAACATCATATGATGAATACGATGTTTGCTGATGGTTCAAAATCAAATGGTAATGTTCAATATGTGTATTCAGGTGCTTCAAATCACATGACCACTCATGTGAAATGGTTTAGTAGTTTGCAAAAATTGCCAATTCCTTGATATGTTGAAACAGGTGATGACACATCACACCCTATCGAGCATACAAGAAACATAGCACTCTCTATGGAGGATGGGAAGGTAAAACATCTTGTTGTTGTGCTGCATGTTCCAAATATAACAAAGAATCTGGTTTCTGTTGGACAAATGGTTGACCAGGGATTACAAGTCAAGTTCAATGCTGATGGGTTATGTAGAAGAGTACAAATACAATGCAAGATTGGTTACCAAGGGAAACAAAATGGGTAGGATGTTCACCTTAAATGTGAAAATTCTTGAAATGAATGCAGCCATGTTTGCAAAAGGTGCAGGAGTTATTGCTGATACAGAGATCTAGCACAAACAAATTGGACATGCAAATATGCAAAGGCTGAGATTGATGCAGTCAAAGGAGATTGTCAATGGAATACCAAATTTCAATGTTGCAAAAATGCAAAAGGTATGTGCAGCATGTCAATTTGGTAAACAATCAAGAGCATCATTTTCGCATGACAAGCATGTTAGTGAGAATGTGCTAGAAATAGTACATACAGATGATTTGGGGTCCTGCAAAGACCACATCTATGGGTGGTTGTAGGTTTTATGTTACTTTCATTGACAACCATACACGGAAAGTGTAGGTATATTTCATGAAAGAGAAGAGTGAGGTGTTCACTCACTTCCAGAATTTTAAAGCTATGGTGGAAAAGTAGACAGGGAAGTATATTTAGACATTAAGATCAGATGGAGGAGGTGAATACATGTCAAATGATTTCGATGTCAGTTTTTCATGTAGGTACACACCACAATAGAATGGCATTGTTGAATGAAAAAATAGACATATTGCAGAAATAGCAAGAGCATTGATGGCTGAGAAGAATATGCCTCATTGTTATTGGGCAGAAGCTGTGCATACGACTATATATATCATGAACAAAACTCCAACTGTTGTTGTATATCAAGTTACACTTCACAGGTAAAAAGCCAAACTTATCACATATGAAAGTTTTTGGCTGTATTGCATATGTACATGTTCCAAATGAGTTGAGGACGAAACTTGATCCAAAAGCAAAAAAATGTGTCTTCATTGGATACTCCCTTGAGCAAAAGGGATATAAATGTTATAATCCACTCACACGACAGGTGAAGGTGAGCAAAGATGTGGTATTTGATGAAATTTCAAGCTTCTATGTAGATGCTAAAGATGGACTTAATCTTGAATCAAATGACAAAGAAAATGCTAAAAAATCAAGTGCAGAATCTCAAGTTTTGAGTGGACCAGATGAATCGCCAAGCAATAGTTTCAAGTCAAATCCATGGAGTGGAAGATTGCATGGAAATTTCAGTTCATCAAATACATCCAAGAAAGGTAAAGAAAATATTTTTGCTGGTAGTAAAACATGTGCAAGTTTCGAAGACATTGATGGAGATTCAAGCGATTCAGAAAAGAGTCTTGATGAGGAAATTGGATTGCCCTCTGTGAAAACTCCAGGAGTAAGAAAGGCACATGTAAATGGTACAAGGAGAAGTGACCCAGGACCAAGAAGATCTCGGAGGATGCGGAATTCAGTGCAACGATTGACATATGATAGTTACATGGCTCGTCATTGTGCCTACATGAGAAAGGTAATACAAGATGCTGAACCCTTTTGTTTTGAAGATGCAATTTGAGATGCAGATCATGAAAAAACTATGGATGAGGAGATGGCTGCACTTTATGAAAATGATACATGGAAGCTGGTTTCATTGCCCCAAGGAAAGAAACCCATAGGCTTCAAATGGGTTTACAAGGTAAAGCACAATACTGATGGTAGCATAAGCAGGTAAAAAGCAAGATTGGTAGCAAAAGGATATGCACAAACATATGGCATTGATTATGAGTAAACATTTAGCCCTATAGCTAAAATGTCTATTGTCAAAACACTTGTTGCATTAGCTACAACAAAAGGATAGACTTTGCATTAGATGGATGTGAAGAATGCTTTCCTACAGGGTGAGTTACAGGAAGAAGTATACATGGACCAACCACAAGGATATGAAGATTCAAAGTATCCAAAATATGTTTGCAGGTTGCAAATGGCTTTGTATGGGCTTAAGCAAGCTCCTCGTGCATGGCATGCAAGGATTGTTGATTACTTAACCACCATTGAGTTTTCTATGTGTGATGTAGATCATTCACTATACGTAAGGAAGGGTGATGATGGCATCACAATTGTGGCTATTTATGTTGCCGACTTGATTGTAGGTAGTTTTTTCAATGAGTTAAAAAGTTTTTATGACATTATTTTTGGTTGGCTTATCTTATTTAGACTATTAGTTATTATTATGCAAAAGAATGAATGCAATAATGATACAAATGCAAATGTGCTCGAGAAATCTTTTTAGTTCATGTGCATCAACTTGTAAAGGGACCTATGTGCTTGATATGTTTGACATTTCTCAAAGATTCTATTCACAGATATTCTTCAAGTATGGACATAAGTCATCCACATATACCTCCAAGATCTTCCTAAAATTTTTTTTGAAAGCATGATACATCCATCGTTGAGAAGTAATCAAGTCATTTGTTAATTCAAATGGCATCACTCTAAAAGTCAATGTTTTCACCCTATGGCAAAGAATATCTTGTGTGGATCTTCTAGGGTTGTTGCCCCTTGAGTACATCCTACTAAGAAAATCCAACCAAGAAGCTATACACTTCCTCTCTTGGCACTATTTTTAAAGAGATGTTATGTAATAGGTTAGGGGTAGCCCCTTATCATGGTTGTGTTTGTTCTTTATATTACTGAAGAATCTTAGCTTACCTGTCACATAATACTAGCAAGAGGTGGATGAACCACACTTAAAGTAGTAGAGAGAGGATTGGGAAGTAATGTTCAACCATGGCTTTTGGGGCAAATGTTTAACCCATCATAGTCTTAGCTAGGAGATTGTGAATTCGATTCCTAACATTGGTATTAGAGCCTTGTTGAGGGATTTGGGTAACATGGAGGTAAGGAGCCTCAATTGTGGGCACTTGGGAAGCATTTGACCAAGGATGAGTCTAAAATTGACCAAAGATGAAGATTCATGGACATTTGGGCACCAAAACAGGGGTTTCATAGGTCCACATGTTAGAATTTGGGGCTAGTGGAGGTACTTAACCTTGGAAAGGGGTCTACCAAGTTACTTGGAGGGTCCTCTAAGGGGTAAGGATGTCACATAATCTTAGTAAGAGGTGGGTACACCACACCTTAAGAGAGAGGATTAGGAAGTAATCCTCAACCATGGCTTTTGGGGCAAGTTGTTAGCCCATCATACTCTTAGCTAGGAGATTGTGAGTTCAATTCCTGACATTAGCATTCTTCTTAGGGACTAGACTATCGATGAAACCCATTATATATGTTGAATATCATACGTACACCCAATCACAAGCAATTTATCAATTTCTTTCTTAATCTTGGTTGAATAGGTGCCATCTAAATGCATGAAGTTTGTTTGGTTAGTTTGACATCTTATAACATGGGAACACTATGAACACAAACGTTAGGATGCATGCCTTTTAATATTGTGTATATCCAATCAAAATCTTTTATGAAGGAACATAAAAGTTTCTCTTCTTCTTCTTTTGAAGCATTGCTTCCTACATCAATAACACAAATCCTCTCTGTTTTTTATTGTAAGGATCACTTTCTTTGTGGTCCCTTGATTACATAGGCTTCTCTTGAGTTCATGTCTTTTAGGCATAAAGTTCATCAATTTTCTTTATTCTGTTTCATACTTTCTAAAGTTTTTTAGAGTAAAAAAAAATATAACTAATTATCCTTCTCCATTTTTACTCTTTCTCTAAGCTTCTCTACCTTTTTGTTTTCCAATGAATATGGTTCCATCTTATATGGGACCAATTTTTCTCTTAGTTTTCTTTGTGAATTTATTCATTATGCCCCTTCTAAAATCCTTGCTCTATAGAGAATTCTAGACCCACCACGGATTCTTCTTCTTCATCCATTTCCTCATGATATAGAAATTGTGGTTCCTCTACTAGTCCAATTTTTGAGAGGATTGTGACCATGGACATATCTACTAGGTTATACTTGTCCTCATCACATGATTTCCTCGTTGTTTGTTCACCGACTACTATGTCTAGTGTCTCTAGATTTGAGTCCAAGGATATGGTTCAAATTCTTCTTCATTAAATATAATTCACATATATGCAAGATTCTCAATAGGTCTTTGATTATTTAGGTTTACAACAATTTTTCTTATCCATCTTCAATTACCTCTTTCTCTATAGCTCCACATACCCACAATTTTGCATCCCCATTCAACCAAGATTCTTCAACCTCATAATCACCCTCATCATGATGAATAACATTCCATTGGATAGAGTGATGTCCCTATGAGAATGATCTTCTAAATTGATCCTAATTGTATTACTTGTATGTTGTAAGTATAGGTAATTGTTGGAAACAATTTCATATAGTACATTGGTCAAATTGCTCAAGTTATCACAGGTTGTGTAATCTTTGGTTTTACTCCCTTTACAACCAAAGGCGCTGGGCACCTTGGATATCCTAAACGCCTTCCGTATCAACCACACGAGTTCAAATCCCGTGATCAACATCACGTAGCAGCAAAAAGAATTTCCGAACCTTATGAAAAGCAAAATGGTGGCAAATTTTTCACGAGTGCAGTTAGGTGTAGTTTTTCAAATTCGCTAATAATGTGATTGCGATAGTTTTATCGAAGTGCTTTATTGGAGTGCTTTTCAAATAGCTTTATTTTATGGAGGCTCAACTATAAAAGAAGCACTTTGGGGACACTTTGTTTATCCTACACCTAGTTCAACGCCAGGTTTGGTACTTCAATAGAGGTGGTGCTATCTTGGAGCATGTTGAGGAGCAGCTATGGAGTTCTTCTTGGAGAAGAAGAGTGTGCTGACACTCTTGCTTATGGAGAAGACTTACCTATCAGTAGCTTGGTGGTGTGGATTAGCCATCCACATGATGTATTTGAAGATTGTCTTCTACATGAAGATTTCGGTGTACTTCAAAGACATTGGATGGAGCTTAACAGAATATTTGCATCTTATGTTAAGAATTCAAGTACATATTCTCTTTATGCACACAGGTATTACTTGGAGTTTATGGAGGTAGTGGCATCCATATGAGGAGGAGTCCTATTGAGCATATCTAAAGGAGAATCAGTACATGCATGCTAGATGCACATTCAGATGAGGTGTTAGAGAAGGTGTTTCCATATGAGTATGAGGATTTCTGATAGCAACATGTTAGCATCCTTTGCTAATTCTGTAAGTATGTGATCTTTCACACACACATCTGATTTAGGGTCTTCCATAGCCTAAAATCATATTAGGGTTTGCTGAATATCAGTTTCCAATTGATCTTTCCTCTTTCTGTCACTCATATTCACTCTTCTACAACCTATCAGGTCAGACATCTCATACATATTCAGATTTCTGTTCCTACATCTAAATATTCTTGTAAATTGACATTTGTATATATGATAGTGTGAGTAAGCACTGGCTTACGTAACACTTTGAACATATTGTCTAACCTCTCTCTATCTTTATCTCATCATTTGTATGATTAAATGTGGTATGTTCTTGTTTTGTCAATATTGGAAGATTGCTAGAATTTATGTTGTAGATCCTGAACCTATGGAACCATGGACCTGTGGTATTAGTTATGGGCCTACTAAATTTCCAACATTTGGTATCAGAGCTTTAGGGTTTTGGTATCAGATCTTTGGTTTCAAGGCTCACAAGTACCCAAGTTATCAGGTTCTCAGGTTCCTAGATTCCTAAGGTTACAACATATAATTTAAGAGCATCTTCTAACATTTGACATTTGACATACACACTTAATCTAGGTTATTAAAGATTTGAGAATTAGACAATTCAGTCATATGTTTGTTTATCAATGTGGAGTATGAAGTTGATGATTTGTTAGCAGTCAAATAACTTTTGGAAGATTATGAAAATACTTTAAAGAAAGTATTGTTTGAAGACCAAGACTTGATGAAGAGAAGGCTACTTCAAATTCAAGGAAGAACAATGGTGTGGAGAAGATGAAGGAATCATATCAACACCAAATCACATGTATCAGTTTCTACTATCAGATTATCATTTGCAGGTCATATCTTAGAAGAGCGGTCATGAAGAGATTTGAAGGATTCAAGGAGTGTTTTTATACACTTTCATTATTTGAAATTTAAAGGCTACATCAAAACACGTATCTAGAGGTTTTTCTAGAGAGTTTTGAGAGATCTCTTTCATGGCAAGAAAGCTCATCTAAGAAGACAAATGTGGAGAACATCAATTTTGCTTTCAGCCAATCTTGTGTTTTAAGTTGATTGGAAGTTTTTTGCTCACATTTTGTATCTAGAGAGGTAACTCTAGAAAGGTAATTCATCATTCAGACAAAAGGTTGGTGGATTTAGTCATATCAGTCATTTGAAGCATAATTTTGATTCAAGGATATGAGGAGATGATAAAACATGATTCTATGTTCACTTCCATTTGTATACTGTTTGTTTTGTCTCTTACTCTTAGCACTAGAGGAAGAGAAAAAATCATTTGAAGAAGACAAGAATGCTTGCTACTTCAAGATGAAGAGAACAAAAGGTATATGTTGACATCATCAAGTGGAAGAAAGATGCAGAAGAAGAAAGTCCAATATTTCCAAAAGAAAAGTAAGACTTCCTTTTCTCACATATTTTCCATATACTTTTCCTATTTTATCCTCTACATCAAAGACAAGTGTATGAGAACATCCTATGTGAAGATAGTATAAAGAAGAAGCAGTTTCTTGTTTTGCATTATACTTGGTCATGATTTAGTACATTTGACAAAGAATTGCATTGAGAGAAAGAAAAGCAACAAATTTTGAAGGCAACTTGTATATTTTGACTCATATGTATGAGTTATATATAAGTTGAAGATTTTGAGCAGGTAGTTATATATTCCCTCAAATAATTCTTGGAGTGTCAATACAAAGCTACTTGGTATATGACAAGTTGCAGAGAAGTATATTTCTTCTTTATCTAACTCTTGAGGTAAAAGAGTATTTGTAGAAGATGTTGGAGACTTGAAGAGAGGTTTTATGTTTGGAAAAATTAACCCATATTCAGTATTTTCAGAAACTTCAAAAAATTCAGATTTTTGATGTACTAGTCAGTTGAAGAATCTACTTTCTATGGTTGTCTTGTTTTTTGGATACATGCTTGTATTCAAAAAGTTCCATCAGATCCTATCACTTGATTGAGAAGTGCAGTTAGCCAAAAGAAATTCAAGCAGATACTATCACATTTCACCCAGGTAGAATATGAAGATATGAAGTATCAACTTGCAGCTTTTGGAGTTCTCAAGGTGAGAAGTTTTTCCAATTATGTTTCAAGTAGAAGTTGCTGATTCTTGAGAAGGATTTGGTTAAAGAAAAGTTTTTACAGATTTATGTGAGAAGCATGGACACTTGGTGACATTCAGGTAGCAAATCAAACATTCAATCATGAAGGTTTAATGAGAGCAGATTCTACACAGGTATTTTGTTGGAGACATCATTGATCTTGGATGATCTCATATGATCTTGTAAGATCTTGATAGATCTTGTATGATCTTGTATGATCTTGGATGATCTTGAATGATCATGAAGATCTTGAGTATTTATGAGTCAGATATCTATCCTTTGTTTGTGAAAATTCTTTAACATTGGAAGAAGTAAGTCAAAGATTTAGGTTCTTCCTCTTTCTGTCACTCATATTCACTCTTCTACAACCTATCAGGTCACACATCTCATACGTATTTAGATTTCTATTCCTACATCTGAATATCATGTAAATTTTGTACATTCACTCATCCATCTATTTCTGTTCACATAGGGTGGTTGAGAGTTTTGCTCCCACATTGTAAATTGACATTTGTATATATGATAATGTGAGTAAGCAATGGCTTACGTAACACTTTGAACATATTGTCTAACCTCTCTCTATCTTTATCTCATCATTTGTATGATTAAATGTGGTATATTCTTGTTTTGTCAATATTGGAAGATTGCTAGAATTTATGTTGTAGTTCCTGGACCTATGGAACCATGGACCTGTGGTATTAGTTATGGGCCTACTAAATTTCCAACAATAATCACTTCCCATGTAAAACCTTTATTTGTGACATAATCAACCTTCCCAGGAGCATTTCATATTTTTTGCTTTGATAGAAATTGAGAATTGTTAGGGCATGCTCAAATTCAACTACACATATACTCAACTTCACATCTTCTAGCAACCCAGTTGGTCTTTCCATATGACCATTTGCTAGCATGCAATTTTAGATGAGTGGGTTGTAGGGCTATTTTTCCAATTTCTTTCCTTTAATGACTTTGTTGTTATGACTACTCTTGGTTTCCTTCATGGAATGTATTTGGATTTACCCTATAGTCTAAAAACATTTATTTGCTTATTTCATAGGTTTTAGGGACCTCTCTAATTTTGAACTCTTTCCTATTTTCCTTTGATTAGTTGTTTAGTTCTCTCAATGTAGAAAGTTTTCTGAGGAAGATAAGGAATCCTTTAGCTTTTTCTCTATGAAAGACCATTTGTTTTTGAAGTATTCCATCTTTTTGTTCCATTTCTTCATCACCTACTCTCTACATTCTCTTGATGATGTTATTTTTCTTTGTGTTCTAGTTTTTGGCTCAAATGAGCTATCTACTACTAGTGGTTTACTCTCTTGGATTTTTTTTTCTTTTTCCTCATGTAATTTCACTTGAGACCTCATGATTACATTAACATGAGCTTTTTTGTCCCCATCACTCCCTAAGAATTCTACAATTTTGACTAGATTTAAGGGACTAATCTTTGAGAACTTAATTAGATTCAGTGGAGAATCTTTGAAGAGATGTTTCTACCCACAATCTTCAAAAAATGATATATGGGTTTTAGATAAAGGTCTTGAAATATGCGCACGTTATATTTTTTGAACCTATAACACTTCTTTAACACATTTCTCTCAATTGTTTTATCATTAGCTTAGCTCTTTGTGTTAAGGCTCTTAGTAGGGTCTAGTGGTAGATGTCTATACATCTCTCTTGGTTGATAGAGAGGCCTAGGTTGGTATATCAATCTCTAAGGTTGTCTATTATAATAGCACTCATTTGTAGTATGATCAATCCATATTTTTCCAATAACAAAAAAAATGCATGGGCCATCTTTCTACTAGAGGACTCATTGATCCTCAATTACATTTGTGTCTCATGATCTTTATTGCCATTCGTGCATCTCTGAAGCTACATTTTTCTTCGCGGCAATGGTGGATTTCTAGGTTCTTTCCATTGTTCTAGGTCTAGCATCTTTGCTACAAATTTAGCTAGCTCATCACTGAGGATGTCAAAAAGTTTGAAGAAGCTAAAAACTTCATCCTTGCACTCCACACTAGAATTTTTGAATCTATCATAAGGATATATTTTAATTACACATTCTTTAATGCACACGGTCAATGTTGTTATTCTTTGAATGTAGACTAACATCTTAGCTTCCCATTTGTCAATCCATCCAAGAATAATGGGATCATTTTTTGTTCTCATGGTCTTTCGTAGGGAGGACATATATTTATGCATTTCTTATCTCCTTCTAATTTACCTATGAAATCTTCAATTAATGCATATACATCCTTGAAGGAATCCAAATTCAAATGTCGAAAGTGTAAGAAAATAACATCACAATGGAATAGACTAGTAGACATGGTTGAGAGAAAAACACAGAAAAAGATAGACACACACTGAGAGGTTGAGAAACCAAATTCTCAAATTGCCTAGAGTAATGCAGCTACAACGATGGTGTTGTCCACGTGTGTGCTCCCAATGTGGATCTTAGATGGCAATCTAGACAAATTCTAGATGAAGGGCTTACTAGTGTGCAATGCTATGTAAAGCTCAACATGGTCCCTACTTATATAGCTTTTACAAGGGGAGTCAGTATAGATAAACATAGTTGAAAGATACAAAATAGTCACCAAAATATATAATCTAACAATATATTCATGACCAAAAGCCCTAGGAAGGGGGAAAGCCCCCCTCATTAACCTTCTATGGGGAAACCATGCGGCACCATTAACCATGTGACACTCCCCCCATTAACCTTCTATGGGGAAACCATGCGGCACCACAAGACCTTTATTTTCACCTTGAATGGAGACCCAATGGCTTGGAAGTCTATGCCCTAAGTAAACTAATGGTTAGGTTCACAAAGATCATCTATTACCATCAACAATGACACATAATACTCATCTAACTTGGAAGTTAGGGTTCCACAAATGTTCAGGCTCTCGTAATGGCTTCTCCTCATAATGGGGGCCTTACAACTTAGAGCACGATGGATCATTTGTGGTCACTTAAGGGTGGGGTATTGAGTATATCTAACAAAAAGTAGGCTATATTTGTTCCCACTAACACTAACCCAAAGGCTTCATATTGACTTAAGAAACTTGTAATCTTTTTAGCTATAAGAGCTTGTTTGAATCTACTACATGATCATATCGGTTAGCTATTCTATAAATAGTAGTTTTTCATGCACTTCATTGCATGAGATGGTCGAAAGCATCTTCCAAATTCCTAAGACCACTGATTTGAATGACCAATCAAGATTGTGTGATCCTCCTTTTTATGCCTCCCATTCTAGTTCTTATTTGTGGTGATCCTAGGATCAAATCACTCCTAAAGCCACCTCTTGAATGGGAAACCACACCATTTGGAATCTACAATGGGCTCTTCTTCCAATTTTAGCATTCAGAGACCTAAATAAGATAATAATTAGATATGTAGCTACCCCAAAACATGATCTTCATCATTATTTACCCTTCAACGATGAGATCAGGTTGAACTCATAAAAGGACTCCAAAATAGGGTTTCTAAATATGTCCATGGGCTTTATATAGCACATCATTACTTATTTCTCTTGATCAAACAAAGGAAGGAGGGAGGGATGTTACCTCGTTCCATTTGCCTACTCGATATGTGTGCATATGATAATATTTGTTGGAGTTGCGCTTTTGTAGGACCTCTGGCGGGTAGCAGACTTCTTGGGAGGTCACCCATTTGAGTATTGTTTGTACATTAGCTCATTGAACCATGAGTTTTCTACAAGCTAGGCTGGTCATGTCGCTTCCAGAATCCTAAGGTGATGAGGGCCTATGGTCCATCCAACTTATGCAAGCCTCATGGTTGGATGGACCACATGCCAAATTCTAACTCAAGAGGAGATGATGTATTGTGTGTTGCTATACCTGATATTCATAGTGTGTCCACTCACAGCCTTATAAATGTATATTGTAAACTCATACAATCAAGAAAGACACATATTACCCTAAAAAAAGGGAGAAAATGCGGCATCAATAGAGGTCCATTTCAACCATAGCAACACGACAAAGATGTCATTGTAAATATGTGTAAAGGTTCTCAAGATTTCCCCATCATCGACTTGGAAGTTCTCAAAGATTGCCTTATTCTCAAAAAGCGGACTAGTATGCAGCCACAGATTTTTGGAGCGTTTTACTGGCCTACTACTTAAAAGGCATCATGCATAGCACATGGCATGACCATAGGACCCACCCCTTACATGTCCCATCCCATCATTGTGCACATGTCCATTAGAACGTGTATGGATGATAATGTGGACTTGGAGTTCCTTTTTTGTCTTCTTTTGGTTGGTGGGTCCCTAAGGCCGGATAAAACTAAGGTTAAAATGGTGCTTTTTTGGCCGGGCAATGTGAACAGAAAGCAGATGCCCATGGATATATTTGCTCGTTTACTGTGTTGACGTACAGTCAATGGCGACCTGCCACGTGAAAACATGTTTCGTCGTTGCGATTGGTGCGTTAGACAGTTGTCAGGCGACACCTCGATCAATGTTCTTCGCTCCGTCAGGTCACGCGCCCGATCTTGCCCGTTTGTCCCCCCTGCGCCGCTCCATGTCCCTCCTGTCCCTCTGGCGTTAACGGCAGCGCCACCGGCTTGCCGGCCCCCGGACGCCTCACGACTGAGTCACGAATCCCGAACAAGCCGGTCTGCTGTCCTCCTGACCGGCTAGTGGCTACCTTGGCGAGCGCCCTGCAGCCTGCAGGCCACGCATACACGGAGAGACTCCTAGTCTCCTGCAGGCTGCCATCTAGTGCCCGCTGTCTACCGGCAGCGCAGGCGGTCCCTCGGCGAGGCAGCCGGTCAGTGCTTCCGCTGATGGGTGGTACTCGGGCGAAGTGTCCGCTTGTCTCCCTGTCTGGCTGCGTGCTCAGGTCAGGGAAGTCACCAGACTCGTCAGTCGTCACTCCAGCCTCCAACGTCCCTGTCCTCGAGAATCGAGGAATCAGTAGCTATTTGACGCCCACCTCTGGCCTTCAAAAAAATGCTCATGAAGCCGAGGTAGAAAACTATGCTCTTCATATGAAATTTATATCAATTCAAAAGCTTCATAGTAAATTTGAAGTCTATAGCACGGGACTTGGGCAGTCGAAGAACAGGTGAGGTTGGGTGAGGCGGTCGGCTGCTCATCGAGGCTGTGGAATGCCATCAGAGGTGAGACTCTCTGGAAGATTTGGAGGGAGCGATGTGCTGTCAATTTTGGCCAAACTCCTAAGGAATGGTCAATCGAGAAATCCTTGTTTCTCCTAGGTAAAAGAATCTCCCGAGATAAGAGATCTCCACCGTTTAGACATCACTATATTTATCTCCTCGAAAACAACACGCTGAAACCCAAATGGGTCCCACATGAGGGTGATGATAAATTTATCCGCCTCATTTGTAATGCCCTCTAGCTTGCCTTACTCCTCCCCTCCATTGTGGGATTTGGGGGGTCCCATGGGCACTAGTCCCATTCACTTGTAACTTTTCTTTTTCTTTATTTTAATTAAAGTCCGGGAGACTAGGCTAAGGCCGAACTTCCTTTTATTTAAAAAAAAAAAATTGAAGTCTATAATATCAGTTCGCTGGCGTAGTGGTTGGGCCTCTCACCTCTTGAGGTGGGGGCGAGGGTTCAATCCCTGGCAACAACATGTAAGGGACATGTAATCTGGAAAGATGTTGCATTGTGGTTGAGTGCCACCGTTTGTCAGCTGAGTGCGATAGTGTTGACCACCGTTTAACTCAGTCTTGTAGAACCCCTGTTCTTGTGGGATAAGGGGGGTCCCATGGGTACTATGCCCTTCCTTGTATAGTTGCAATTTCAAAGTTAAAGTCTGGGGGAGTAGGCCTCAACCGAACCTCCATTTAAAAAAAAAAAAATGAAGTGTATATACATACAATGTTTTATTTTGATGGTCCACCATGCCTTTCAATTTTGAAGGCCATCTACACATACCTGTATTTCAGATTTTTAATGTAATTTTTGAAAGTCTAATAAAAATTATGACCTTATTTTACGATCCAAAATGGCCAAAACTGGTAATACAACAGCAATAGATACATAAATCTTTTATCAGCCACCCAAAAGAGTCACTAGGAGTGGCAAAGAGAAGGGAGGGGGGCAAGAGGACAACTTTGTCTAATACCTTATAAATATATCCATTCATAACAACTCTAGAATAGGTGTTCCCAATGCTCCTTCTCAACTTGGACTTCAAATGTTCACGGATGACACCAAGATGGTTACTAATGCTGAGTCTCTTTCTACTTCTACTTTCCTAGATTGCTTGAATCTATTTTGTCTTGCCAATGGATCTAAAGTCAATCACAAAAAGACTGGTTTTAAAACCTCTGATAAATATTGTCCTTGATTGTGTCTCTTAGCTTGGTTGTGAATTCTTAAAAGAAGGTGAGACCTCTAAATTGCTAGAGATTCCTATGGGATTTAATGTTTCTTTTAGGCAGAGGTGGGATTAAGTGGTTGACGAATTCAAGGCTAAACTTTTTTTTATTGGTATCGCTATCAAACTTCTCTTTCTCATAGGACTTTTGTTCTTACTCATTACCTACTTCCTTACCTACTTCCTACTCTTACTTATTTTCTTGCACTAC
Source organism: Ceratopteris richardii (assembly GCA_020310875.1). NCBI lineage: Eukaryota > Viridiplantae > Streptophyta > Polypodiopsida > Polypodiales > Pteridaceae > Ceratopteris > Ceratopteris richardii. The sequence goes on from CM035435.1 coordinate 58,937,395, forward strand.
TAAAAACCAGATGTCTCGGGTGATAGCTCTTTTTAGGAGATTTCAATTGGGGAGGGAATTCTTAGATAAAAAACATTGCTAAAGTGGCTTGGTCTACTTGTTGTCTACCTAATGCTCAAGGAGGGGCAGGTATTTGTTGTCCCATGAAAATAAATGATAACCTTGCTACTAAATGGATTTGTAGGTAGTAATGCAACTGTGAGGATCTATGTGGGATAATTCCTTGCAATCTCAGGCATTCGCATGGAATTATCCCTCTTTTAACCTATTTTGGAGGAGGATTTGAGGGGCTCTTTGAGTGAGAAAACATACACACATGTACTTTTGGATGTGGAGATGGGACTAGGGCAAAGGAATTAGGTGAAACACATCAGTGAAGCTTGCAAAGAAGCTCTTTCATCAAGATTCTCATTTCACCCTCCCACATCATCATGGCGAACTTTTCCTAGCCATAGTTGGTGCCCCAAGATCCAATCCAAGTCACACATCAAAGGTACACTTCTAGGATTCATTTATCATCAAGTGGTCCTTGATTTGGAGAAATTTTGGAGGATCAAAATCCCTTTGTAGCACTTCAATACGTACTAGGTGATCACTTCAGGGCTTCATTTTTTATCATTTGGCATCCAAATCGAATTCTATCACTTGGATTGGCATCATAGATCTCATGTGCACGTGTTGGACCACTTATATTTGAATAATGAAGACTAACAAGGATCAAATGTGCATCATTTTTGCCCAGTTTTGTGTTTTGAGTTATTACCACTTGCTTTTGGCATCATTTTCATCGGGTTTTGGTGCTGAGACCACTCTTGGACCGAGCAAGCATTTCAAATTTTTGTTTGGGACTCAGGAGGAGTGCAAAGCTGAGCCTCAACACTTGTAAGATCACTTCATATTAGCTTTGGAAAGCTTGGATTGTGTCACAAAAGTGTTCTAGTGTTACTTTCTCTCTTTCTTGCTTTATAAATTTACTTCCATTTGTTCTAAACACTCTAATTAGTTAAACGGGGGAGTAAACATGGAAGCTAAGAAATAATAAACTTTAGAACGTACTTATCCACCTATGAAGCAAAATCTAGAGGATTTAAACCATAGAATGGAAGATGTAGAACAAGAGCAAGAGGTAGAGAAAAAGGTCGAGCAAGAAGAGGAATATTCCTATTTGGAGCTTCATGATGAGTTTGTCTCGCACAAACAATTCACTAAGCTCAAAGACCAAACCCTTAGGCTAGAGAGGGTCATTGGTAGCATGAACTCTCTAATATAACAACTCAAGACTCATATGATCTCACTAGAGACTCAAGTTACCTCTTTCCTAGCTAGGAAGGAAAGAGAGATTTTCTTCCTACATTAGAGATGGCTGTGAAGTACATTACCTTCCCTCGAAAATGGAAAGCAGTGAGTCCTAGAGTGACTCCCCTCTTGAAAGACCTCAAGCCACCAACCTTTATGAGGGATGACTATGAGAGGAATAAGTATGCATTCTACACTTTCTTGTAAAAGTGGAATGCCCTGCATCAATTGAAGGGCATGCCACCAGAGTATCATGTGCTAGAAGCGAATCTCTTGCTTGGCCCATATGCTTATAAGTGGTGGATAAGTCTCAAGGGGATGAGTTCCATCCCTATAGACTAGAATCAATTTGAAAATATTTTCTTGAAAGAGTTTCTTCTTGAGAATGAGGAAGAGAGAAATTGGGATGAGTGGGATAGGATTACATAGAGAGGTAGACCTTTATCTCTTGACATATCCCACTATAGAGATTATAATGAAGCTTAAGGGGTTAGATGACTTTTAGAAGACCAAAGGGTTTGTTAGGGGCTTAGACAAGGCCATTAAGAGAGAGATGAGAAGAAGGACACCTAAGACCTTTGAGGAGGTGATCGAATAGGCTTAGATTTATGAGGACCATAACCATCCTGAATACACTCCTATGGAGATAGATCATCCCCTTAAACCTGTTAGTACAACTAAGTTCAAAAACAAAGTAACTATGGGGAAAAACAATGTGTTTATAAAGAAACAAAGATCACAAGGGCCCAAGTTACCTACTAAGTAATATGAGATGGGCCAAGAGGAAAAACTTGAGTTTTAAGCGCTTGTCTCCTAGCCATGCACAATGGAATTGTCAACTTAGGAAGGGGAAGAAAAGAAGGAAGGACCATGTACTAATATGACCCTTGATAAGGGCAAGAAGGTGGTCCACCTAGTGCAAACACTTCCTATACATATAAGCTCTAGCTACAAGGAGGTGGAAGTGATGCACAAGTATATAGGACACATTGGTTGTTTGACTCAGTCATTGTGGTCACCTTTGGACCACATGACCTAGTTAAAAACTTCATGGTAGTGTGTATGGAACCAGGGTGAAGGTCATGATAGATGAATCTGCCACACATAAGTTCATAAACTATGCTTTGGTCAAGAGGCTGGAAATTCCCAAATAGCCTAGTGCACATAGATACAGAGTATCTATGATGCAAGGGGAAGATACGAGGATATGGGAAACTATTGTATCCAATTTGGAAGTCCAAATATAGGGATACATTGACTATGTAGACTTCCAAATCATGAATATGGATAGGATAAAACTTGCTTTAATGGGGGTCGGGAGACACACTTAAATGCTATTGCCAAAACAAAACTCTTGAATTTATAAAGAATGGAAGTAAATTTTGTACTTAGGGAGAAAGAGATGTACCTATTGCACCTCTCAACTAATTTTTAAAGTTATATAAGCTTTTTCATTCTGAGCATGTACAAGAGATCTTTTTATTGTATAGTCATGATCTCAAGCATTGTATAGACACTTCATCTAATGTATATTTTCAAGCTAGTGGACAAGACTTTCTATTATTCCTTTTTGCAAGAGTGTGTAGTTTAAAATTATAAGGATCTTATTTTTGAGTTTAGAGATGTTTGTCATACTGACTTACCTAGAGCGCTACCAACCTAGAGAGGTAGTTACTAACACTAACCCTATTTGTAAGCCACCTTATAGGCTTAGTGTTTCTCAACATGAAGAATTAGATAATCAACTCTAGGACTATCTAGATAAAGGCTTCACTAGACCTAGTAACTAACCTTTTGCATCACAATGCTCCTCGTTAAGAAGAAAGATGGATTTATGAGACTTTGTATAGATTATAGGGCATTGGAGAATGTAACCTTCAAAATAGTTTTCCAATGCCTAGATTAGAAGACTTATTGGATCAATTACATCAAAAAAGGTATGTTACCAAGCTTGATCTTAGGTTAGGATATGATCATATTAGGATTAGGGCAGAGGATGTCCCTAAAACTACCTTCAAGTGCACGATGAGTTCTTGGTGATGCCTTTTGGCCACCAATGCTCTTGCCATTTTCATGGAGCTTGTGAATAATGTATTATGGTCATATCTAGGTCATTTTGTAGTAGACTTATTGGAGGATATTCTAATCTATAGTAAAGCAGAACAGGAACACTTGGAGCACTTGAGGAAAGTATCCCAACTTTTGAGGGGAAATTCACTTTTTGCTAGGGGGTCAAACTAAGAAGTTTTCAAAATAGAGGTTGGGCATATAGTCTCACAAGATGGAATCCATATGGATCCTAAGAAATTATAGGCTATAATGGAATTGCCACATCCTAGGAACCTAGAAGAGCTGTAGATCTTCCTAGGTTTATCAGGATTCTATCAAAGATTCAGTAAGAAGTATGCCAAATTGTTGTCTCAATGACAAAAAAACTTAAAGGGAAAGGGAAAGCCTTTCATTGGGGAGACAAACAAAAGCAAATTATGGAAAAGTTGAAGGTAGCGTTTGATAGAGATTCACGATTACATATAACTAATCCCAATAAACCCTTTGTGGTTGAGATTGACACGACTGTTTTGCTATAGGAGTAGTTTTAGTTCAAGATATTTGATTAGTGGCTTTTGAGAGAAAAAAGCAAGAACCTACTCAGAAGAATTACTCCATCTACGAGAAGGAGCTATATGCAATAGTCCATGCTTCTAAGAATTGGCATCATTATTCATATGGTGCCAAAGTTATGATAGTGTTTGATCAAGAGAGCATTAAGTGGATTTCTAATCAAACAGTCATTAAAGGTTGTAAGGCCCAATGGGTAGAGACCCTTTAGGGGTTTGATAATGAGCTTAGGTATAGGAAGGAAAATTTTAATTAGTGGTTGACTCACTTAGCCACATGTCTATGCTCAATGGATCGAGTTTTACCCAGATCACTAGTGAGCTACTTGAGGCCATTAGAGGAAAATGTAGCCTTGATCATGCATATTTCGAGATTTGGGAAGCCATGGAGGAAGGGGATCGTGATATATAGGTTTCCAATGACAATGGAGTATTGATGGGCACTCAAGAAGGATTCAAAGAGAAGAATTATAGTATCCATGATGGATATCTATTATATAAAGGTAAGGTGTGTGTCCCTAGAGACTTTGCGATGAGACGACACATTTTGTATGAGTGTCATGACACACCATGTGTGGGACACCTAGGAGTTAACAAGACTTATGATCTTGTTAAGAGGCAATTTTACTAGCCTAGAATTCATAAGGATGTTGTGGAATATGTGCTTAAGTGCACCAAGTGCCAAGCTAATAAAGCTGAAAGATTGAGGATTGAAGGACTACTTCACCCATTGGATATTCCCAATGGGAAGTGGGAGAGCATCTCCATGGATTTCATAGTATTATTACATATGATACAGAGAGGGCACGACTCAACCTAGGTAATTGTGGATAGGTTAACCAAAATGCCTAGGTTTATTTTGACATGTAGTACAATGAGGATACCTAAGTTGGTCAAATTCTTTGTAGAGAACTTATACTGGTTATATGACCTTCTTTTAGACATAGTTTTTTATTCAGGATAGGAGGTTGACTAGCCACTTTTGGAGAACAATTGTCAAAAGGTTAGATGCAAAAATTAGCATGAGTATTATCGAGCATCCATAGTAGGATGGGCAAATAGAGAGGGTTAACTGAATCCTACAAGATATGCTTCAAGCATATGTGAATGAAAGGAAAACCAATCGGGAAGAGAACTTACCTATAATAGAGTTTACATATAATAGTGCCAAGCACTCTTCCACAAGGCATAATCCATTTATGCATATGTATGGGTTTTAGCCAAGAGCTCCTTATGCAGTAGGATTGTAGCATGACAAAGACCAAGTTGCAAAGGAATTCTTGGAAGAGATGAACAATATGCTTAGGCTTGTGAAGGAAAAAATTAGGAGAGCTAAGGATAGGGCTAGAGCCTATGCTGAGCCTCAAAGGAAAGATATCAACTTTGAGGTAGGAGAGCAAGTCTATCTTAGACTTCCATCTAGATCTAAAACCATGAAGATGAGTCCTTGTCCAAAACTATCTCCTAGGTATTGTGGAACATTCCCAATACTTAAGAGGATAGGAAAGATGGCTTACTAGCTCCAACTTCATAAATAGATCCATCTAGTATTTCATTTTAGCGGGATTAAGAAAAAATTGGGTGAATCTAACAAGCACATTACAGATAGCGAGGCACTAGAGCCTATCCCTATTCAATCTGTTCCACCTAAGCTTGAGAGCATATTATGCACTTGAGGGAAACGAATGAGGAGACACTCGAATAAAGAGTTCCTAGTTGAATCGATACATCATAAAGATATGAACATATACATCAGATACATGGGCTTTAGTGGGAGCATTTCATCTATATTCTTTTAACTTCCATTTAGCCTTCCAATGCCATTTTTGAGGACAAAAATGGAGTTAAGGGGAAGGAAATGTTATGTGAGAGCTTTGAGGAAGGGAGGTGTGAACACGGGAATCCACCAAGTATCTCCAAGATGGATGTTGAAAGAAATAGATTACATGCATGACTGGGAGGTAATTCATAATCATGAATCTTCATTTCTATTCTCCATCATTTCAATCAACACCTAGCCATATTCAACCTTGAGAATTGTGCACCTTCATGGGCAAAACAAGGGGACTCATTGGGGAATTCAACACAAACATAGATACATACATACATCTTTAACACAATTCATGAAGAATGAAAAATTCATCAAACATATAGATATATACAGAGAAGAATCTTGAGGTGCTTAGTTGAGGAGGTACATTTTACTAAAAAGAATAATGATACTAAAGTTATTGACAAAAATGTATTGCATTTAAAGCCAAAAAAATACAAAACTTGAAGGTCCAACCATCATTAAGCAAGGTCTCTACATGGTGACTCGAAATAAGACATCTTCAGTAATACAAAAACCCCATGAAATCTCTAACTAACCATAAGGAAACAATATGTACTCACTTCATAAGCAAGTCTCGCACTTAGAAAATCATTGAACTCATGAATAGGATGTCATATTCTAAAGGCTTCTGATGGTTTTCTTTCACATGGATGGGGGAAAATTTGGAACACTTTGACCTATTTTTCTTGCGTATAAACTAGCATAGAAAAATAAACTAATTGACACAATCATATCTCCTTTATTATTTGGCTTGTGGGAGTTGCAACAGCCTATATGGACACTCTAGTCTTTGCTACATCAAGAAATTTCAAAACCATCACATTTGGATAATATGGTTTGATGCTTGGTGATAAGAATGGAAACACCTAGTCCTTGATATTTAGATTGGCAACTGCATGGGAGTAGGTTCCACTATGAATCAAAACCCAACCATTGATTTATTTTTCATTTGAACATACATTCTAGACCTCTCACTCCCTCTCATATCTAACACACACTATCTCTATCATTCTTTTTGCACACTCCATCCTTCACAATTTCACTCTCTCTATCTCACTCTCCCACAATCCACCTCTTGGTTTTCTCTTGTCTCTCAAACACTTCCTCTTTCATGCACCAAACTTTACACACTCCAGATCCCTCTCTCTATCTCACTCTCTCATAGTCCAACTCTTACCTTTTGTCTCTCACACACTTTCTTTTTCACACACCAGCCCTTACACACTCAAGCTCCCTCTCTATATCTCACTCTCCCACAATCTAGTTCTTATTGTCATTTTGTCTCTCATACACAAGCCCTTCACTCACTCTCTCATTGAACTTTCTCTCAGTCCTTCTCTTCTCCTCTCTTCCTTTACCTTCCCTTCTCTCAACCCTTCTCTTCTCTTGATTTGTCTCAGCCCTTCTCTTCTCCTTGCTTCTCTTTCTTTATCTCAACCTTTCCCTTCTCATTTCTTCTCTTGATTTCCCTACTCTTCTCTTCCCTTCTCTCAAATCTTCACCTCTCTTCTCTTCTCTTCACTCTCATCCCTTCCCTTCTCCTTTCTTCTCTTCCTTTCTCTCCTTCTTCTCTTCCCATCTCTTCTCTTCCTTTCTCTCAACCCTTCTCTTCTCCTGATCTCCTCTCTTCCTTTCTCTCCTCTTCTCTTCCCTTCTCTCAACACCTTTCTTCTCATCTCTTCAATCTCAACCCTTCTCTTTCCTCTCTTCTCTTCCCGTCACTCCCAACCATTATTTTCTCCTCTCTTCTCTTTCTCTCTCCTCTTCTCTTCCCCTCTCTTTTGTTCCTTTCTCTCTTCTATTTGTTTGTCACAAACCTTCTCTTTTCCTCTCTTGTCTTCTTTTCTCTCATCCTTTGTCTTCTCCTCTCTTCTCTTCCTTTCTCACCTCTTTCCCTTCTTCCAATCCTTATCCTCTCTTACCTTCTCCTCACTATCAACCCTTATTTTCTCCTCTCTTATCTTGATTTCTATTCTCTTGTCTTTCCCACTCTTCTCTTCCTTTCTTTCAACCCTTCTCCTATCTTCTCTTCCTTTCTCTCCTCTTCACTTCCTGACTCTTCTCTTCCTTTCTCTCAATCCTTCTCCTCTCTTCCCTTGCCTTCACTCTCGATCCTTCTCTTCTTCTCTCTTATCTTCTCGTCACTCACAGTCCTTCTCTTCTCCTCTCTTCTTTCACTCTTAGAACTTGTCTTCTCATCATTTCTCTTCTTTTATCTCATCTTCTCTTTCCATCTCTTGTCTTTCTCCCAGCCCTTCTCTTCTCCTTTCCTCTCTTCCTTTCTCTCAACCCTTCTCCTCTCCTCTCTTCTCTTCCTTTTTCTCTTCTTCTCTTCCCTTCTCTAAGTTCTCCTTTCTTATTTTCCCTTCACCCTCAAACCTTCCCTTCAAAACCATAATTAAGAAGTCCATAATTGAAAATGAAAGAATGATAGAAAACTTTGAAATTAATGAAAAAAGTGTACGATTTTTTATCCAACCCTCAAATATTTACTTCATTAGCTCAAACTATCCATCTGGTGGAACAAAGCTCACCATCTTTTTGAATCAAATCATTTGAGATTTATAGGTTGATGAAAGGTGAAGTCATCAAGCTCAACAGTTTTACCACTAGCAAGTCATACCCAAAAGAGAATTTTAGGCTTTACTAAAACACATTGGTATATCATTATGAAACCATCTAAACAAAACTTCTTGTGAGATAAGCATTTATTTGAGATTCCTTTTCTAATCCTATCTTATCATTTAGACCTAGTTTCAAGCCTGACATGCGAAAAAGGAAACACTTCATGAGAACTTGCCAATGGCATCACATCTAAGCACTATACCTGAAACCATAAACAAAAAGCATTTTGACATATGTAAAAAGCACCAAAGTTGATTTATTGAAGTTTAAAACTAAGATCAATTTATGTTCCAATTCATTATTCCATTGATTACCACAAAAAACAAAAATAGATATTGCAAAGACATGAAAACAACATAAAATGCCCTTTAGTGATGCTGACATGAATGTTCTCAAATAGCTTTGTAGATTGACCTTAAAATGGATGGATATGTGGCTGACAAAACTCCAACACCTACAATAAGAAAATTGATGCAATAAGTTCCATTGATGCCATCATGGGGCTATGCAATACTAATAAATGGGGCAATCTTTAATCCAACTCCTAAAGAATGAGAAATTCATCAGACGTTTAAATATATATAAGTAGGAACCCTAAAGTGATTTGTTATGTAGGTACATTTTTACTTCAAAGAATTATGATATTGAGGTTATTGACAAAAATGGATTGCATTTGATGCCCAGATGGCAGACATATACAAAACTTAAAGGTCCAGCCACATTAAGCAAGGCCTTTGATCACTAGCCTAACACACTCCAAAACATACAAAAAAGGCTATCTATCATAGCAGATAGGCATCAGGATAGATGATAGAGGCCATCTATCCCGCCCGACACCCATCTATCATGACAGATGATAGAGAGCGTCTATCGTGATAGTCACCTGTCTACTGCAATAGACAGGCAATCTATCCTAACAAACACCCATCTATCATGACATACACCTTTCACAATAGAGATAGACCCATCTATCATGACACACACCCGTCTATTGTGATAGATAGCCATTTATTATGATAGAGAGACCGTCCGTTGTGGTAGAGCAATGCCATCATAGATGATAGGATGATAGATTCTGTCTATCATGACAGACATCAGCTGTCATAATAGACATGCAATATAAAATTTTTATTTGTAATTAATTTTTTGTTCTATTTTGAGCCTAATTCGGTGATTTTTTTCAGGGCTTTTGAAGCTTATTGAGTGTATCTAGAAGCGAAGGAAGGTGAAGTTGTAGAGCAAGGCTTGGATGAGCATCCTAAGCATGAGAGCAATTCCAAAGCAAGTGACTTGCGGTTGGATTATTACTCAACCCCCTCAGTCAATTCTAGCTTAGGATACGTGCACATAGGTGAAGTTGATTAAATAGGGTGATGATAGGAATGGATCAAGTCAAAGATACCCTACTTAACTCAATTCAAGATTGATAAGAAGAGTAAAAAAGTGATAACCATAAAGGACTGAATCTCAGCAAGCGACTAAACTAGAAAGAATGGCAAACTGAAGTTACTCCTGATGACATGACATTAAAGATAAGACCCACACCAAAGGACAATAAAAAGAACATGATTGGCATATAAAAGAACATTGCAACATGTGTGTACTCCAAAATAATTAGAAATATAAGTGGATCAAAGTCATGAACTTTAGATCATGTACACACATAGGAAAGGTTAATCAATAAATCCTCAGATCCTCTAAAGCTATTGTCCATCTGATGGCTAGAACTTGAGCTCAGCAATTGAGTGATTATCTCTATGTGGTAGGCTCAAAAAATAGTGACTCAAAGATATCTTTTAGCATGGATAGACTTGTAGCTAGTTCAAGGTTGGCATACCTAGAGAACCTAGAAGGACACTATAAGAATCAACTTGAATATATTTGAACCAACTGCTTAGGTGCTCGCATCTATGAGGATGGTTTAAGAGTCACTATCCAACTAAGAAATCAAGAATGACCTTTTGGAATTGATCACCATGCAATCAAATTCGAAGAATGTTCATACATAGATAAGCAAGGAATGGATGACTTGGGATTGATCATACCTATTCCAAAATAGAGATCTTGAACACGAGAACAAAGAGCGAGAACCTAGAACTCCGATAGGGAAATCGATCCTGACAAGGATCACAACACCTAAATGGATCCCCCAAGAGAACATGTCTAAAGAAATTTTTGTTAATAGAGAGACTGAGGAAGCTTTTTGGAGATTCAAACTAGACAAACCTACCGATGTAGATGGGATTATTGTTGATATATTTAGGTAGTGATGTGTGTGAACACACTAGGACCGTCGGGGCACTTTTTTCCCTCTTTAGGAGGTTTTTTTCCCTCGGCTTGTATATACGCCTATTGCCCTAATGGGCTACTTATCTTTGTACATTCTCTAGTAATACATTCACTATTGTGTGTTTGTGCTCCAAGCTTCTTCTTCTTCCTTGTGCTGTTCGCATGCTTCCGTAGACATCTATCTCCAACAATTGGTATCAGAGCAGGTCGTCGCTTCATCTAGGGCGCCGTCGACACTCCTCCGTTTGCAGTCTCAGATTCGCATGAGATTTGGTGAGCATACTCAGGGTGTTTCAGAGATCAAAACCGCTTCGCTTTGTTGTGCCGAAATCGCGATCTGAGCTCGTTTCGACCTCCGAACGCACTATCGCAGTGCTTGTGCAGGCTATTTTGTCTTTTTGTGCCAAAGGTATATACCGGTTTCTGTTTGCCAGTTTAAGCGTCTCGAAGTCTGCTACAGGTCTATCAGAACTTGTCTGGGCAGTTCTGTTCAACTTTTTGAGATACAGTCAATTTTCTGCATCAAGGTATTTTAGTCACCGACCATGGTTGAAAGCAGTGATGTATTCCGTATGTTGGCTATTGAGGATAAGTTGGATGGTACCAACTACCCATTGTGGGCTTATATGATGCGACATGTATTGGTTGCAAAAGGATTGTGGAACATTATGCAGGGTGTTGAAAGACATCCTGTTACACCTCTGACTACAGGTATTGCAAATACAGGTGCTAGAGCTGATGAAGATGGTGTCGAAGATGATATTCCGCAGAATCCTGTTCGTGCTGCTGTTTCTGCTGCACCTACTGCAGAGTAGATTTGCTGGGATGGCAGAGATGCCCATGCACATGCATTGATAGCTTTGTCTATCAAACGTGCCATTATTCCTCATATTCGCTCTTGCAGAACAGCTAAGGATGCTTGGGATACACTTACCACATTGTACCAAGCTAGGAATGAGGCTCGTGTTGCTTACCTCCAAAAACACTTGGAGAGTGAGCACATGAATGAAGGTGATTCTATGGACAATTTCCTAACAAAGATCAAAGACTTGAAGGAACAGTTGATTTCTGCTGATGAGGTTATACCAGATAGCTCACTTGTGCAGACCGTTCTGCATGGTCTTCCTGACTCATATCAGAGTTTTGCTTCTACTCTTTGATTGATGATGAAAGGTAATCCGAATGCCTTATCATTTGAGGAGTTAGTCTCTGTTCTGTTGCAGGAAGATCAGTCCAGGCAAAACAGGTCCATTATGCGAGTTGCAGATCAAGCTTTCCTCGCTAGTTAGAAGGGCAAAGGAAAATGGGGCTCTTCAACTAGTAAGCAGAAATCTGCTAATTCTGCATATTCGAAGAAGGAAGATAAAGATGAGAAGAAATCAGAAAAGCAGAAATTGTTTTGCAAGTACTGTAAAGGGAATGATCATATCATAAAGAACTGTCCAAAACTGGCTGCAAAAGAGGCAAAGAAAAAGGAGGCTGGAATGGTTGTTGCAGAAGCCTCTACACCAAAAACAGAGTTTGCTAATCTTGTGTAGGAAGAAGAATGGGAGTTTACTACTGTTTGTAGCTTTGACCCATCTTCTCATGAGCAGTGCATGTCTGTAGTGGACTCAGATGTTTGGTACTTTGACAGTGGGGCGACCAAACATATTACCTCACAGTGCAGTTTCTTCTCTTCACTCGAGCCTTTTTATGTCGTGGGCCGTATAAGCTCATAGACTATGAAAGATCTATGAATGATTCGGCATGTGCAGATCATGATTCTCAGGCTATCTCAGATGCAAAGCTTTGGCATGCACGCTTTGGTCATCTGAATTTTGCTAGTTTGCTACGCCTGCAGAAATCTGATATGGTGTCTTCTTTGCCCAAGCTTGAGGCACCTGGAAAACATGTATGTGAAGGTTGTATTTTGGGCAAGATGCAGCGTTCCTCCTTTCCAAAAGATGGTTCAGTTCGGGCTACGTAGAAATTGCAGCTTGTACATAGTGATATCTGTGGTCCTATGCAGACACCTTATTTTGGAAACTATCTTTACTTCGTGACTTTCATTGATGATTTTTCCAGGCATGCATGGGTATATCCATTGAAGGCAAAGTCTGAAGTGTTTTTGTGCTTCAAACAGTTTTTGGTTTTGGCTGAAAATCTGTCAGCATGTAAAATGGGCACCCTCCATTCTGATCGAGGGGGGGAATATATGTCTTCTGATTTTAATGCATTTCTAGCTGAACGTGGGATAAAACACCAGTGTACAGTGCCATATACACCTCAACAGAATGGAGTTGCTGAACGGAAGAACATGTCACTCATGGAGATGGCGAGGTGTATGGTCAAGAGTCAGGCTTTACCACATAGTTTCTGGCTTGAGGCTGTCATGTGTGCAACATATGTACTTAACAGGTGTCCCACTAAAGTGCTACAATCTATCACTCCATATGAGGCTCGGCATGATCGCAAGCCATCTGTTGCTCATCTGCGGGTTTTCGGTTGTTTGGCATATGCACTAGTGCGTGAACAACATCGCAGAAAATTGGAGGATAAGGCAGTAAAATGTATTTTTGTTGGGTAGAGTTCTGAAAGTAAAGGCTATCGTCTGTATCATCCACAGACTAAACGCATTCTGGTTAGCCGTGATGTTGTCTTTGTGGAAGATGCTATTCAGCCATTGCTTTCATGTACTAAGGAGACATCTGTTAGCTCTAAAGACATGTATGATACTTTGATGCCTCTTTTTACAGGTGGACAATCTAGTGCTGGTCCTAATGAGGCAACTTCTCAGCCTTTGCAGGTTTCACATGATGATGCAGATCATTCCATTTTTGATGCAGATTTACATGATGCACTTGTTGATGAGAGAGCTGATATTGAGCAGGCAAAAACTATGCCAAAATGGATGGTGCAAACTTTGCGTGACAGCAAATTAGATGCACCTTTGTCATATCGTACTCGTTCAGGCTCTCATAGTGCCTCCTTTGCATTAGATTGCTATGCTATGGCTGCGTCTAGCCTCTGTGATGAGAATGAGCTTGTTTCTTTTGATGAAGCACAGAATTCAGAAAATTGGATGGCTGCTATGCAATCTGAATATGATGCTATAATGAAGAATGGTACATGGTCTTTATGTGACTTGCCTCCTGGCAAGAAGGCCATTGGCACTAAGTGGGTATACAAGTTGAAGCGTAAACCTGATGGTACAGTTGACAGGTATAAGGCTAGGCTTGTTGCAAAGTGTTATGCGCAGGAAAGAGGCATTGATTTTGATGAGACCTTTGCACCTACATGCCGTATGACTACTGTTCGGAGCATTTGTGCACTTGCATCCCATCATGGTTGGAATGTACATCAGTTGGACATTAAAACAGCATTTCTGAATGGTGACTTGCATGAAGAAGTGTATGTTTTTCAGCCCCGTGGCTTTGTGCAGAAAGGGCATGAAAACAAGGTGTGCAGGTTAAAGAAGGCATTATATGGTTTAAAGCAAGCACCACATGCTTGGTATGAGAAGATACATGCCTATCTGGTTGCACATGGTTTTGAGAACAGTCCAACTAAAAGCACCTTATATGTTAAGCATGCTAATGATGTGCTTCTGATCATTGTTGTCTATGTTGATGACATGCTGCTCACTGGTCCTATTGAGAAGCATATTGCTGATTTCAAGGCTGATTTGCATGCCTCATTTGAGATGTCTGATTTGGGGCATTTGCATCACTATTTGGGCATTCAATTTATGCAAGTTGATGGTGGAATGGCTTTGTGTCAAATGAAATATATTGACACATTATTGCAACATTTTGGCCTTGAAGACTGTAAGCCTATTGCCACTCCTATGGAGACAGGTTTACGATTGAGTCTTCATGATGCTGGAGATGCATTTGATGCTATTCTCTATCAACAGGCTCTTGGATGCTTGATTTACTTATGCATTACTCGGCCAGATATTCAGTTTGCTGTCTCACAGATGAGCAGGTTTATGCATTGCCCAAGAGTCACGCATTGGAAGGCGGTTAAGCGCATCTTTCGCTACTTGAGTGGTACTCGGCTTCTTGGGTTGTTTTATGGGGATCACTACCGCCAGACTTGCATGCTTTTTCTGACTCAGATTCGGCTGGTTGCTATGACACTCGTGTGTCCACCAGTGGTTTTTGCTTCATGCTTGGTAGCTCATGTATATCTTGGTTGAGCAAGAAGCAGCCTACTGTGGCCTTTTCTAGTTGTGCGGCTGAGTATAGGGCAGCTTTCACAGGAACTGTTGAGTGTGTGTGGCTCAGACGCCTTATGGCTGATTTGGGTGTTGGTCAGTCTTCTGCCACCACTATCTTCACTGACAGTCAGAGCGCATTGGCAGTTGCGAGGAACCCTGTGTTCCATGCTTGCACTAAGCACATTGAGGTGCATTATCACTATGTCAGGGAGAGGTTCTCTGCTGGGGAGATCAGCTTGGCATATGTGCCCACGCAGGAGAATATTGCAGACCTTGAAGGCTCTGCCTAAGGAGAAGTTTGAAGCTTTCCGCAGAGCTTTGGGCTTACTTCCTTTTGTGGAGTGATTTCCACATAGCTTGGCACTTCCTTATACATGAGTGCTAGCTCCTTGTTCACCGCATCACTCCCAGGGGGGATTTGTTGATATATTTAGGTAGTGATGTGTGTGAACACACTAGGACCGCCGGGGCACTTTTTTCCCTCTTTAGGAAGTTTTTTTCCCTCGGCTTGTATATGCGCCTATTGCCCTAATGGGCTACTTATCTTTGTACATTCTCTAGTAATACATTCACTATTGTGTGTTTGTCCTCCAAGCTTCTTCTTCTTCCTTGTGCTGTTCGCGTGCTTCCGTAGACATCTATCTCCAACAATCATCATATACGAGTTTGCGTACTAGGAAAAGTCATATACTTGGACAACACTTTGGAGAGATTGTACTTTGTCACAAAGCATCCTAGACACATGCTTATTTGGAAGGGTGAAAATATTTTCCCCTCATACAAGTCTACTATCCTCATAGTGAGAAAGGATCAAGATCTTCACATGTGCTAGGTGTACAAAAAGAGAAATCCAAGGAATGACCTAAAGTGAGTTTTATGCATACTATAGGATGAGAAAGATCAAGACTAGACATAGATAAAACGAAACAAGAAAAAACAAGAGGACATAGAAAAGAGAGGGGTATGGTTGAGTTTCCTCTGCCTAGACTAAGAGAGCATCCTAGAGCCTTGAGACCCACTTAGGTAGTGAAAGACATGAAGAATTATTTGGATGGCATAAGAGGTCCCTATGATCACGCAGCCAAATTTAAGCAAGTATCGAGGGAAAAACAAGCGGAAGATTTGTTCACTCAATAAAAGGATTTCAAAATAACCTAGAAAAACATAGTTTTAACATGGTTCCAACCCTTGCATCAAGGTCAGTTTAGAAATATGAAACAACTATTAGATGCTTTCATTGCAAAGTTTTCCAAGAGTGGGATGAGGCACAACACTTCATCATTGATCCATAGTTTCAAATGCACACCCTAGGAAAGTGTCAGATTAGTAGGACATAGGTTTAGACAATACATTGAGAGATTCCCTATCCAAGGATTATCTACTCAGGCTAAATGGGTTTCCTTGTTCTTGTATGGTATATTGAGCGAGAAGCTAAGGTCTTATGTGTACTTGAAGGAGCCTCGTATCTTAGAGCAATGCTTAAGAATGTGTATTGATATCGAGGATAACTTGGGTGATGAGCTAGAACTCTCTAGCCTCTATAAGGATTCAAAATGTTTTCCCAGTAATATTACATCCAAACCCATGATATTGATAGATGAATTGGCAAAACAAGTAGCTAAAATTTAGGAGATCAAAATAGACAAGCTCAAAAAGTCATCACTATGAAGCACCACTACACTTGTGGAGGCGATCACATGCCCAAAATATGTCCAATGTAGGATCACAACTTAGGGATCTTAAATTCCCAATATTTCACGATAGAGAGGAAATGCACAAACCATGTGCCTCACGATTGCCCCTACGACAAACTAGAAGCTAGGAACATCTACCATCAACCATACCGAAATCTATGCAGGTATCAAAATCAGTACTAATAATAACCCTATTATAGGCCACAACAAAATTACCAACCATAATTTGAGGCACCACCTAGACCATAACGACTCCTAGGATAGTAGCTACCACCCCCTAGCAATATACATTCAATCAAGTATGCGATACTCGAAGATAACCTAAATAGGTCATTAGTGCCAACATCTCCATTACTCTCTAAAAGTAATCCTAATGCTTAAATTTTCTATTCGACCCATGGAGATATGCCACTAGCTTATTGCACCAAATCCCCACAACATAATGAGACATATGAATACAATGCAACATTAATAGAACCTAGTTGGGGTCTGACTACACTCAAGTGATGTACACAAACCCCAAAGCCATACCTCAATTCAGACAATATCCGCCTCAAGGGCCTAGAGGACCATGTTATAGGTGTTAAGGAGATCACATTATTCGTGATTGTCCACTTTCTCCACCGGGAAAACCTCAATCTAGAGTGATTCAAGGATTTTGTCTTCATTGCAGAAAGGACCGTCTCCTTCAAGACTTTCCTAGGAATCGAGAAAATGATAAAAAAAATTGCCCCAATCAATGTAATTGGCTTAGTGGTAGAACCCATTGGAAGTTTGTCCAATGTTGCCCCCATGGAGCTAGTCACAAGAGCACAATCCTTACAAAAGATGTAGGACATACGCCAAGAAAAGAAATCCCAGGTTAATAAGTTAAAAAGCATTAGTAATAATAGAACAAGGACTTGGAAAGTTAGTTTGGAGAGGATGAAAAGACAATGGGCTAGAAAATTGAGTGAGCTAGAAGAAAGCCTTAAAGAAAAAAAAAAAAGCAGAACTCTCATCGAAGTCCCCCTTGTAGACACATCCACCATACAATACGCCATTGCACACTACACCATCCATCCCACTTCAACCCAAAGTACGATGGATCTTAGTGGATCCTATTCTAAAAGGCTTGTACATGGTTTTCAAATCTTACCAACATCAACTTCAAGAAGGGCCAAATGTATTTGAATTGGATAACTGCTACCCTAGAACATACTTACAAATCGAAAGGACTAAGTTGATTTACATTTTGAATGACTAATGGAGAGATTAGAGAAATTGGTGGCTAAACCACCAATGTTAGCAACACTAGAAGCTCAAGATAGTGGAAGTGAGAGGAAATGCTTACCTCTACCAGAAGCTTATGTTCCTAACTCTACGGATGATGGAATAAATTTCTCTATAACCTAGTATTCTCAAGAGTTCATACGATAAATAGAAGAGGAGAAATGGGCCAAGGAGACAAGAAGTAAGCAAGCTTCATGATTGATCTCCTCATGACATTGCTTCTATTTATAGAGAGCAAGAAGAGGTGAAGTCAAGAAAATGATTAGACTTCGAATCTAATTCCTTATAGGAATTGCCTCATTTCACAGGCCATTGGGAATCAAGGTCTATTTTGTTAGTATATGATCAAGACCCCTCATGATTGTATGCACATTTTGTAAGGCTCCCATTATGAGGAGAAGCGAAGAGTGCATTACCCATTTGATGGGAATCCCAACTTGTATGTTGGATGAAGGTCATATTGGACCATGTAAGGTATTATAAGGAAAGGGAGTTACCAAGGTTCCCAATTGTGGGGTCCGGGGCAGCGGTGAACAGCCTCGGCTGGGGGATCCATGGGGGCCAGCGAGCCCCCTGGCTAGGGGGTGCCAGGGGGCCAATGGGCCCCCTGGTGGGGGTCCCGGGGTAGTGCCCCCGCACAGCACTAAAGGGAATATTCCATGGAATATTCCCTGTCGAAGCTAGAAATCATTTATATTTTTTAGGTCGGTTCAACCGAGCTAAGCCGTGTATGGCAATTACACAGGCGGTGGCCGCCCATGCTCTACCACCCATGTATAGCCATCCACGAAAGGCCACTCATGATCTTATATATACATGACTTCTGCACTACCTGAGACATCGAATTGAGCCAACATACCTCTACCTTGTATCTCCCTATCTAGAGTTGGCTAGATCACCATTTAAGCTCTACCTTGAAAGTGCACGGGTGGACAATCCCATCAACTTTGTACTTGCTGTTAGTAGAGAATTGTTGAGATTCTCCTGTATCTGTTATCTTCTCTGCTACTGCTCCTGTGTTATATTGTGTAACTATTATCTTGCATATTTAGATGAGAGCTCCCATAGTAATGATAAAAAATTAAGAATGTTTTATACCTCGGACCATGGAAGTAGTTAAAAACACTAAAGTGCAATTTTATCTCATGATAGAAGTAATCAAATTCAAACCAGAGTTATGGAAGCATATAGCAAACCAATTGCCAAAAGCTGCTAGTTCCCACTCTCGGGTAGGATCATAACAAAAAGTACTAGAAATACCCATGGATAAGATAGGAGACATGAGCGAATGATAAGAAGGAACTACATATCTCCCTATCACATATCAAGGATACACGACAAAGGTAACCCTGGAATTAGGAGCAAGAGTTGCCATTGCCACCACTTCGTTATGGAAAATTTGGGGCAAACCAACTTTACGACCCATGCCAATGAAGGTGCAAATGGTAGATGGAAATGTAGAGAACCACTAGGATTGTTAGAAGGAATCACTCTCAATGTGTGGTGTAGAGTTTGAACATAATTTTTTTATTTGTGAATTTGGAAAGAAACATGTCTATGAGATGATTTTGGGTAGGCCATTCATGAGACAACTGCAAATACTGCAAGATTGGAGAGCCAATTCTTTGTACTTACAGCATTTAGGGGTAACTACCAAGGTCAACCTCAAAGACTATACACATAGAGATGTACCACTACTATAGTGGAAGACTACCCCTAAAACACAAGAAGATGTTGAATCAACACACCCCATAGGATCTGATCCTTCATGGAAGCACGAGGATAAACACTTATGGACGTGTAAGCTTGCAGCAAAAGAGGAAAAGAGATTAGAAGGTAGAGACATAGGAGTTACAAAAACCAAAGATCATTCTAAGGTCTAGCTTACATGCCTATGATCTTTCTAGATGAAAAATTTGAAATCCATAATATCTTTAGCGAGAATGGAAATATAGTGGTAAATGAACAAGAATGGACTCCCCATTGTGATGAAGATGTCTATGACATTTCAATATTCATGTGTGAACCCATAATCAAGGAATGGGAATCTAGTATAGATATACCAACAATAGCAAGGAGGACTTAGAATCCATCATCATGGATCCTTTTTGTGCCTCAAAAGAAGACTACCTATACTTGATAGAAGCAAAGAATCAAGAGCAAAAGAAATTTAAGAACAACGTGATGTTGGCTACAATGATGGTAAGAATGCTAAAAGGAGAAGCTCTTATGGGAGAAGCTTATGATAATAAAGAACATGCCAAGAAAGTTATAGTGAAAATAGAAGGGAAAGAAGAAAGAAGCACATATATAGTCCATGAACTAACTAAGGAAGTAGAGCGAGACTTTATAAGTCGACTAAGTAATTATAGGGATGTATTTGCTTGGAATTATAAGGATTTGAAAGGAGTGGATCCACACATATTTTCCCATAGGATCCCTATGACTTTAGAAGCCAAGCCAACAAATCAAAATCCATAGACCTATATTGACAATGCAGCAAAAATAAAAGAGGAAATTGATGGCTTGATAGAAGCTGGATATATTTATGAGATCAAGCATACAAAATGGGTATCCACATTGTTGTTGTGCCCAAGAAGAATGGAAAGTTGTGTGTATGTATTAAATTGAAAAAAGTTAATGCTGCCATTAAAAGAGATATTTATCTATTTCCTATGACAGAACACCTACTAGAACATGTAGCAAGCAAGGAATTTACAACTTCTTTGATGGATTTTTTGGCTACACCAAGTAGCCATAGCCCCCGAGGATCAACATAAGATAGGATTTGCCATAAAATGGGGAATCTTTGCATTTCATGTGATGCCATTTGGCTCACAAAACCACTTGCTACATTCCAAAGGCTCATGTGTCATGTGTTCAAGGACTTCCTAAGAAAGAATTTAGAAGTTTATGTGGATGATTTGTGCGCTCATTCCCACATAAGAAAAACTCACATCCTATAATTGAAGCAGAACTTTGGCCAATGTAGAGAATATAAAGTATGCTTGAACCTAGAGAAATGTGCTTTCATGGTCAAACAAGGAAAGATCTAAGGTCACATTGTGTCAAAGAATGAAATATCCATGGATGAGGACAAGGTTAGAGTGATAGTTGAATTACCAAGTTAGGTTATTTACGGAAGTACAAGCTTTCATGGGTTTTTGTGGATACTATAGACATTTTATCCCCATGTACACAAATCATTCCAAATCCCTTGTGCAACCTTCTGAAAAAATTTGAGTGGGATGACGAACCCATCTTCACTGGATTAAGCCATTCCATGTCCATGAGGATGCCTCCAAGTTCATTATTGGATGTGTGCTAGCACAAGGTGAAGGAAATATCGACCTTCCCATAGCTTATGTGAATTGGCAATTGAATGCCGTAGATTCAAATTACACCACCACTAAGAGAGAAGGATTAGGTGTGGTCTATGCGATGAAGAAGTTTAAACATTATTTTCTTTAAAATAAGTTCAAATTCTTTACACAACATCAAGCCTTATTATACTTGCTGAAGAAACTTGGCAATATTGGCACATTAGTAAGCTTATTTCTCTCACTAATGGAATATGATTTCAAAGTAGTTATTAGGAAAGGTAAGACCCAACTTTGGGTGAATGAATTTTTGTGACTTACTTCAGGAGAATTCCCCCAAGGTGTGTCAGATGAATTCTTGATGCATATTTGTTCAACCTAGAAGTAGTTCCAACGTAGAAAAAGAAATTGGTTCCTATTCTTACATTCGGAACCAAGAACCCTGTGATCAAAACAAAAGATGAAGAAATAGTCAAGTCACAAATGTATCACATACTCGCAGGGAGTATTTACAAACAAATTGATTGAGGAATCTTAACTTATTGTGTGGAAGAGGAAGAACATGACAAGGGTTGCAATAAGCACATAGATGCATTATGGACACATCACTCAAAACATAGGACCCTATAGAAATTGAAGCAATTAGGTGTATAATGTCCAACGATGGAAGTAGATGTCTATAGGTTGCTCAAGGATTTTCCATCTTGTATTAGCACACCCCCTGTTGAACATGCAACTTTATATCAAGTGTCTCTAATACCTGAATGGAGTGGTCCTCTAGTTGATGTTCTAAGAATGAGAACATTTCCCCAAGATATGACTTTAGTGCCACAAAAGAGTCTAGACCAGGAAGCTCAAGACTATACACTCATTTGTGATAGTCTATACAAGCGTGTAAAAAATGGATATTTGAGATTATGCATGCACAAAAGTGAGTATTTGAAGATATTAGATACTACACACTAGGGTGTGGCAAAAGTAAACTTTGATCCTGATTGTGTGATCAAAGCCATTTATTTTCAAGTGTTTGGAGGCATACTCTTCATGTGGATGCACATACCTATGTGAAGAGGTGTGATACATGCAAGAGAGCTCAATATCCTATCAAGGAAGATGAGATGGCATTGATACCCATGATATGAGGATGAGCATTCTAAAAGTGGGGTATAGACTTTGTAGGTCCCATCAACGCCTATCTAGAAGCTACCATGTGAAATATATCATTGTGGTAATAGACTATCTTTCCAAATCCGTAGAAGTAAAAGCCACTCCAACGAATGATGCATAGACTACAACCAAACTCGTGTTTGAGAATGTGTTCACAAGGTATGGATTACCTATGGACTTGGTAAGTGATCAAGGAACCCATCTCTTGAATGAATGGATTGAATATTTCTTACAAGATTTCATTGTATTGACTAAGCTTGTGGATAATAAACATTTAGATCGGTACAAACAATTACATCCCACTGTCTAGGCATATCGAGTGGCCTATAAAATCGTAATCAATGTTGCTCCCTTTCAAATGGTATTTAGCCAAAATTTTGTGCTTCCTTTAGAATTTTCAATACCCACACTAAAGGTTGCACAAGATCATCAATGCATAGGCCAAGGGCTATCTTCCAAGATCTTGGACTTAGATCGCTTAGGAGAGACTAGATTGAGAGCTCTAGCAAGCATATATGCCACAAAGAAGAGACAAATAGTCAATTTTGATGCACATGTGAAGGATAAAGTTTTGAAAACTGGTGACCTAGTATTTGTATAAACTTAAGCATGCTTGTAAACTAGAGAAATGTGACTAAAGGCCTATGATCATTAAACGGATTTTATAGCAATTTAAACTATCACACAAAGTTCAACAATCACTCTCTTACAACAGAGGGATACAAGGGAAATATATAAATATTGGAAAGGTAACAAGGTCTCGCCAGATTGCTTTGACAATACTAATGTGTTTTTCCTTGTTATAGCAGATCCACAAAATCACTTGCACATATCAATAAACAATGGTGGAAGCAAGAACAAGGTCCCAACAAAGGGAGATCAATTCTCTGCCCATCGAGGAGCACTCCACAAAAGTAACTCTTATGTTTCATAAGTATAAGGGTACCATTCCTATTTGATACCCTCCATTAGGATAAAAAGAGAGAGTTCACTCACACTCTCACTAGTTCAACATGTTGGTCGGACCATTGGTGGGATGCACTCTTACATATGAGAATCCAAGTGTGAATTTAACAATATATACGTCCGGTTTTAGTTCTTCTCGAGGGATTTTGAAGAGCTATCAAATTCAGTCAAGTTGCAAAACATTTGGCAAAGAGCATGATTATTGGATTATTTTATTGTACCATTACCAAAGCCAGATTTTATGAGATGTTACTAATTGATTTAGACTCTCCAGCCTCGAGCAGATACGGATCTTCTTGGAAACTTCTTCATATCATCACTCATGCCCAACCAAGATCTGAAGCAATTCAAGTTGTCTAGAAAATTGGTAAGTGAAGCTTTAAATATGTAGGGCAGACATGTCCTATTGATAAGGAGATGCAGATCCCAAGGCCCATGAAGAAAGGCATGTATTGAAAATCAATCAAATAACTACTATCACACTGAGCTTGTCCGTACCCCCTAAGAATGTGCATGCAATATTTTTCCTTTCGGTTAGGATTGCTTCATGCCACCCACCATAAAAAGATATGATTTAGTCTCTAGCTGCTCACCATTTCCACTAGAGATTTAATTTCCAATAAATTAAGGACTAAAAGATATGGTCACCTTCGATTTCAAATGTGTCCTTCAATGATTCCCATTTTTAGGTGTAGATTTGAGATGAAAAGACGAAGATGACCAAGAGATGACAAACCCATCTAAAAGACACGACTAACAAAAATGTACATAAGAAATGCATCATGCTCATTGGCATGAAGAGCAGTAGTCACCCCGATATCAGGGAGAGGATAGGTAGCCTAGTGATCAAGAAGAAGCAGGTGAGATTGCCTACACATCAACACTCAAGAGATAACGAAAGACCATGCAAGACATTCACTCCCATAGTCGAGTAATATCGAAATAGCTACTTGAAGTAGAAAATGTGGACCCCACATTAGTCCACTCCATACGTGCACCATCAAAAGTTGTTGGCATGGTTGAGGTTATCTACCACATGTTAAAGAAACATAATGTGCAATATGATGAACAAAGAGTAAGGAACCTCCCCATGGTCAAGAAAAATAGTATAGATTCTTGTAACCTCTACCACATCTTCTACGGACACTCTTGTCATTATTGTGCATATTTTTGCTTCTAAAATGATTAGTCAATCAACCAAAACTACCTTTTAGATGCCTCCTCACTTCTCCACACATTTCATGTCTCCCTTGAGAACTCTTGAGCCAATTCTAACCACTACCATGGAATTTCCATTTGCAATAACTACAACAATGCCCATTCCCAGTTGTGAATTTTTTAGCCAATTGTCACATATGAAAATCTTTTCTTCCCATGATAATCCATTGTATAAGGCTATTCTTTTTGTTCCCCTGAGCTTACTATCAAAACTAGTATTCTTTTATTCCATCTTGACTACACACTATATTCACCCACCAACCGCACCATCTCCACCTCCTCTCCAACCCTGCTTTGTTCCATTCCCACACACACAATGCTACTTCTTTCCCCTCCAATTTTCCTCTACTTTTTCTTCAACATTCCACCTGCAACCTACATGACCTTCATTTTGGGCCTCCCTTACTACTACACACATTCATCACGGTCCTTTTTATTTACCACTAGATTCCCAACTGGTCTCCACTTCAACATAGTTTTTGTTGAGCACCACATGCATACCATTACATGACATAACCACAATATCACACCACACATAGAAATATGTCTCATCCTATGGACGTTTCACCCACATTCACTACACCTTCACCACCCCCCATAACGCCACAATCCTTGATCCCCCCTCCACCAACATCACATCCACACATTTTTGTCTTTCCCACTACATCCACTCTCCCCATCCCCATCCCCATCCCCATTCCCCCTTCATATCACACACAAAGCATTTCATCCAATACTATTGCATCTATATTGATTTGGAAATAAGAAAAATGATCAATTGTGCCAATCAATTATGCTAGGAGTACAGAGTCCTAGCACAATGCAACATAATGGTACAAGACAAATCCAATCGCCTACAAGAGAGAATATCAACATTAATTTCCACCACTAACACAATGCAAGCACAATATAATGCTCTACAATAGATGCACACATAGCTTGAGGTGCATGTATAAGAAACCAACTTACCTGATAGGATGAATGAGTTTGAATCATTCATACCTTATTCTAAATCAAGAGTTCTCAATCATGAGAGTAAAGAGAGAGAATGTGAAACTCCTGGAGGTAAATTAGTTCCGAAGAGAATCATCGCACCTTAATGGATCCTTCAAGACAACATGCACATAGAACATTATCAATAGGGAAATGGATGAGACATTTTGGAGGTTTAAACATGATTAAACCTAGTGATGTGGATGGTATTATCATACACAAATTCAAAGATCTTGATGTTCTTGGTAAATTTATTTATTTGGAAAACATTTTTGAAAGGATGTATTTTGTTGAAGAGCACAATAGGCATGCATGCACATAGAAGGTGAAACCGATTTTCCCTCAAACGTCTATTAATCCTCATAGGAGTAGGATATTCACATATCTTAGAAGCATAGACAGAGAAATCCAATGAAAGAACGAAAGTGAGCTTTATGCATACCATAGGGAGAAAAACATCAAGGCTATACACTAATAGGACGATATCAAAGAGAGCCATAATGCATAGGAGTCAAAGGGGTATGGATGAATTTCCATTTCCTAGACCAAGAGAGCATCCTAAAATCTTGAAACCTACTTAGTTAGTGAATCCCATGAAGAACTACTTTGATGGCACATGAGATCCATATGATCCCGTAGCTAAATTCAAGCACGTTTTGAGAGTAGAACAAGTCAATGACTTGTTTTCTCAATATGAGGGTTATGCGCTTAGCATGAAGAAGAGATCCCTAACTTGGTTTCAACCATTGCACCAAGAGTAGTTCAAGAATATCACATAATTGTTAGATACTTTCATAGCAAAGCTCTCCGAGAGTGGAATTAGACATAAAATTTCATCCTTGATCCATAGCTTCAAATAGACACCACAAGAAAGTATTTGATTAGTAGGTTGCAAGTTCAGACAATAGATTGAGAGATGTCCATTTTAGAGCCACCTACCCAAGGTAAACAAGTTTCCCTATTTTTAGATGGTATGTTGACTGGAAAGCTAAGTTCATATGTCTATTTGAAGAAGCCACATACCCTAAGACAATGCTTGAGAATGTGTATTGATATTGAGGATAATTTGGGTGATGAAATGGAACTCTCTAAAATCTACAAAAAAATTAGCACAAAAGTTAGCCATCCAGAATAGACAAGCCTAGAGGGTGGTCACAGTGAAGTGTTGCTACACTTGTGGAGGTGATCACATGGCCAATGTATGTCCAATGAGAACAAAAAACTTAGGAAAATTAAATGAATAGTACTATGCAATCGAGAGAAAATACATAAGCCACACGACTCAGGACAATCTTATAACAAACCAGTAGTTAGAAAAACCTACCCATAGCATGAGCAAGGTAGACATCAAAATCACTTTCAATGGCAAGCTTACTATAGGACAAAACAACAATACAAACCACAAATCAGACACAATCTAGACCATAACCAATGCTCAGACAACAACACACACCATTGCCAATGTAATCTCGAGCAATTATGTAGTGATAGATATAACCTAAACAAGGCATTAGTGCTAGCATCTCCATTGATCTCAAAAAGGGATCCTAATGCTCAAAGTTTTTATTCAATACATGGAGATAGCCCATTTTCTTATCACACTAAATTGCCACAACATGATGAGGCATATCCATATGATGTACATTGATGGAACCTAGCTGGGGAGTTAGACTACACACAAGTAATGTACACAAACCCTATACCTAGATCTCAATTGGGACAATACAGGCCTCAAGGACTTAGAAGAACTTGTTATAAATGTCAAGGAGACCATTTTATCTATGAATTTCCACTTGCACCACTAGGGGCAACCTTAGTCTGTAGTCATCCAAGGTTTTTTTTAATTGTGGAAAGGGACATCTTCTACATATTGTCCTAAAAATCCAGCCAATACTCAAAAATCAATCCAATCAATGTAATCCACCTAGCAGTAGAACCAATGGAAGTGTGGCTAATGGTGCCCCTATACAGATAGTTACTAGAGCACATTTTCCTCAGAAGACCTTAGACATAGACTAGGAAAAGAAATATGAGGCTAGTGAGTCATAGAGCACTAGTAAAAAGAGATAGATCTTGGAAAGATAGTCATGAAAGGATGAAAAGATCACTAGAAAGTTGAGTGCATTAGAAGAAAGCCTCAAAGAAACAAAAGCAAAATATTAGAACTCACATCTCAAAATCACTCTCAGACCACCCCACCATCCAATTCACCACCTCACATCCCACCATCCATTCCATGTCGAGATCGAGCAAGATTAGTGTTCGCAGATTCTACTCTAGAAGGCTTGGACATGATGTTCAAGGCCCACCAAGATCAACTTCAACAAGGGCCAAATGTAGCTGAGATGGATAAACATTATCCCCAAGTGGACTTCAAGATTGAAAGGGCTAAGATTTGTGCAAAGATGGTAGACTTAGCTCATGCTATACTTGATGCAAGCTATCTTATCAATTAGACAAAATAATTCAAGACAAAATTTCACTTTGAAGGACTATTGGAGAGGTTCGAGCAATTAGTGGCTAAACCATAGACTTTAGCAGCATCACAGGCTCAAGATAGCGGAAGCAAGAGGAAAATCTTACCTCTACTAGAAGCATTTATCCCAAACTATATGAATCTTGGAATTCCTTCCTCTATAAATCAGTACTACTAAGAGTTCTTAAGAGAAATAAAAGAGGAGGAAAGGTCCAAGGGAGGAGACTACCCCCCTCCCCCAATTCAGGAAGTAGATCTTCATTATTAGTTCACTCAATATACAGAGAGATAGAATATGTGCAATCAATCAAATGATTAGACTTCAAATCTGATTCCTTGTAGGAATCACCTCATTTCATAGACCCATGGGAATACTTAGAAGAACTACTAAAAGTAAAAGCTAAGTTGTGGAAGCATATAGCAAACCAATTGCCAAAGTTTCTAATTCCCACTCTTAGATAGGAGTGCAAAGGAAGGTTCCATAAATACCCACAAATAAGATAGGCGACATGAGTCGAGGAAAAGAAGGAAATACATACCTCCCTATCATCTATCAAGGATACACAACGAAGGAAATCTTAGTTTCAAGAACAAAGGTTGCCATTTCCACCACGTACCTATGGAAACATTAGGGCAAACCAGCTTTAAGACCCATGAGAATGAAGTTGCAAATGGCATATGGACGTACCAAGAAACCACTAGAATTGCTAGAAGGGATCACTCTTACTACTTTTGGTATAGAGTTTGAACACATTTTCACCATATGTGAATTTAGGAAGAACCATGTCTATGAGATGATTTTGGGTAGAACTTTCATGAGGTGATTGCAAATAGTACATCATTGGGGAACTGATTCCTTGTACTTAAAACATCTAGGGGCAACTACCAAATTCAATCTCAAAGACTATTTTCATACAAATGTACCACCACTACAATGGAACACTATTTATAGAACACTAGAAGACACTGAATGAGTGCACTCCATAAGCTCAAATCCTTCATGGATGCAAGAAGATACACATTTATGGATGTGTAAAGTTGCAACAGAGGAGAAAAAGTTACTAGAAGCTAGAAATGTAGGTGCCACAATAATTTATAGATCACTTCAAGACTAAGCATATGCACCTATGATCTTTCCAAATGAAGAATTTCAACCATATGGTTAGGCAAAAATCTTAGTGACAATGGACATAGCTATAAACGAAGAACAATGGACCCCCCATTTTGAAGAAGATGGCTACAATATTTTTGGATTCATGTGTGAACCCCTCGTTGAAGCATATGAGCCTAGTTTATATGTACTAGAAGACACAAGTGACAAGGATGTACAATCCATGTTTATGGATCCGTTTTTGTGCCTCAGAAGAAAAGTACCTATTCTTGGTAGAATCTAAGACATAGGAGCAAGAAGAGTGTAAGAGTGACCTAATGCTAACTACATAGGTAGACATAGGAAGCAAGAAAAAGAAACAAAACAAGAACCACCCCACACAAGAAGATGAAGAAGAATCCATGTTTGAAGTTCTTGAGGATTTCAATAAATATGGGATAGAAGACAAAAATATAATGGTACAAATGCTAAAGAGAGAAATTCTCATGGGAGAAGCATATGATAATGAAAAAAAAACTAAAAGGATTATGGTGACGATTGAAGATGGAGAAGAAAGATGCACATATATAGGATTTGACTTGAGTGAAGAAGAAGAGTGAGAATTGATAAGCTTGCTCAAAGAATATAGAGATGTGTTCACTTGGAATTATAGAGACTTAAAAGGGTGGATCCAGATATGTTCCCATAGGATCCCTATGGCTTTAGAACCCAAGCCAATGAAATAGATACCTTACCCTTACAATGACACTTATGCAACAAAAATAAAAGAAGAGGTAGATAATTTGATAGAAGATGGATATATCTACAAAATTGAGCATATAGAAAGGGTATCGCCCATTGTTGTCATGCCAAGAAGAATGGAAAATTGCATGATTGTATTACTTGAAGAACGTTAATGTTGCCACTATCAGAGATAGTTATCAGAGATAGTTATCAGAGATAACTATCAGAGATAGTTACTTGAAGAACGTCAATGCTGCCACTATCAAAGATAGTTATCAACTTCCTATCACTATACATCTATTGGAGTGAGCAGCAAGCAAGGAAGTTTACAACTTCCTTGATTGATTTTTTGGCTACAATCAAGTAGCCATTGCCCAAAGGATCAACACAAAAAAACTTTTGACATACAATGCGGAATCTTTGCATTTCATGTGATGCCATTCATGACCAATGCTCTTGCTACCTTACAAAGACTCATGTGTCATGTGTTTAAGGACTTGTTCAGGATGAAATTAGAAGTCTATGTGGAGGATTTATGTGCTCATTCCCACATAAAACAAACGCACATCCTAGAGCTCAGATAAATCTTTCATGAATGATGATAATATCAAGTGTTCTTGGACCTAGAAAAGTGTGGTTTTATGGTTAGGCAAGGAAAAATATTAGGACATATTGTGTCAAACAATGGGATATCAACTGATGAAGATAAGGTGAGAGAAATAGTTGAGTTGAAAAGACCTAAGATGATCAAGGAAGTACAAGCTCTTATGGGTCACTATGGACACTATCGACATTTTATCCACATGTAAGTTGTCATTGCAAAGTCTTTGTACAACATTTTGACTAACTTGGAGTGGAATGACGAGTGTGAGAAATCACTCATAGAGCTGAAAAACACGACTGTGCTCAACCCCTATTTTGAAAACACTAGATTGGAATAGGCAATTCCATGTTCACATGGATGCTTCCAATTTTGCAATTGGAATACATGCTAGCACAAAAAATAGGTGAAGGGAACATAGACCTTGCCATAATTTATGTGAGTAGGCACTTTAATGCTATAGAGAGGAATTACACGACCACTCAATTAGAAGGATTAAGTATGGTCTATGGAATCATGAAATTTGAACACTATCTACTTGCAAATAAGTTTAAATTTTTTATAGATCATCAAACACCACTTTATTTGGTGAAAAAACCTTGCAATATAGGTATATTAGTAAGATGGTTTCTCTTACTAGTGAGGTATGAAAATTAAGTAGTAGTTACAAGAGATAAGGCCCACCTTAGGGTGGATCACCTTTCATGATTCACTTTAGGAGAATCCCTACAAGGTGTACCAGATGAACTTCCTAATGCATACTTGTTCAATCTAGAATTAGTTCCTAACTCAGCAAGACAACTAGTGTCTATTCTCACATTTGAACCCAAAAATCTAGTGATAAGAGCAAAAGAGGAAGAAGTAGTCGAATTACAGAAGTATCATATACTTACAAGCAATATCTACAAACACGATGATCAAGGAATCTTAGCTTGTTGTGTGGATGAGGAAGAGCACGATAAATGGTTGCAATTAACACACATCGGTGCATTAGGGCAACATCATTCAAACCACAAAACCCTACTTACACTCAAGAGATTAGGCATATATTAGCCAACAACAGATGCAAATCTCTATAGGATGCTTAAGGATGTTTTAACTTGTATTAGAAAACCCCTTGTTGAGCATGTCACTCTATACTAGGTATCGCTAATATTGGATTGGAGAAGTCGTTTAGTTCACTTTTTAAGGATGAAAAATTTTGCACAAGAGATGACAAAAACAACAACAAAGTTTGTGTTCGAGTATGTATTCACAAGATATGGACAACCTATAGAATTGGTAAGCAATAGAGGAACAAATTCTTGAATGAAGTAATTCAATGTCTACTTCATGATCTCATGGTCATTCACAAGAAGTTGCCACCATACCATCCCCGAGCAAAATGACACATAGAAAGCACTAATAAGATCCTATGTAATGTATTACCTAAGCTCGTAAACAATAAATGCTCATATGGGACACACAAGTAAACCACATCATTAGGTCATATTGAGTGGTCTATAAAATGGTACTCAATTCCACTCCCTTTCATGTGATATTTGGGCAAAATGCGGTGCTTCAATTAGAACTTTTATACCCACTCTAACGTTTGCACAAGAGCATCAATGGATAGGCCATGAGCTATCGTCCAAGATCATGGACTCAGAATGCCAAGCAAAGACATGATTGAGAGCAACAACACGAATATACACTACAAAGAAGAGATAGAAGGCTTATTTGATACACATGTAAAAGATAAAGGCTTGAGAGAAGGTGACCTAGTATTAGTATATACATTGAAGCAACATGCTTGAAAACTAGAGAAGCAATGCTATGGACCTATGATCATTAATAAAATATCAACTAACAATGTGGTTTAATTACCCACTCTGGAAGGTGATGTGTTTCCAAATTATATAAGTGGTTGTCGAGTCAAGCTCTAACAAGATCCTTGACAAAAGAATGCTTAGGGGACTCAATGATGCCAAGAAACACAAGGAAGAAGAGAAATGAATATGCGAAGAAGCTCAAATCGAAGCTCTAGAACACATAAAAAGAATGAAGTTAAGAAGGCAAGGCTTAAGGCAATCTAGAAACTACCATGTGGAGAGGCTTCGTCTTGTGAATGTCCTTCCCCACTATGATGCCACTAGATTTCACATGGAAATGTGACAAACAAAGCACAATACCTCTCCTATCATAGTGGATAGATGAACATTCATTTTGGTTGAGCTAGGAAGGGTCACTACAAATAAGACTATTAAAGTCCTAATTGGTACAAGAGTGGTTTGTTGGAACAAAACAATCACAAATTGATGATTACAAAGAGCTTGAAGCATGTCAATGATCAAGTTGAAGTTCAAGAAGTCATTTGAGAAAGTGAAGAGATCTCTGAAGTGAAGTTTGTATACATATGTACATTACAGATGGAAATTCTTGTACTATGAGTGTAGATGATCCTTAGGATGATAAGGAGTAATGTAATAGACGTGGGATAAGTCTAGAATCATATGTATATAAGTCAATGATGTAAAGAAATACATGAG
Source organism: Ceratopteris richardii (assembly GCA_020310875.1). Classification (NCBI taxonomy): domain Eukaryota; kingdom Viridiplantae; phylum Streptophyta; class Polypodiopsida; order Polypodiales; family Pteridaceae; genus Ceratopteris; species Ceratopteris richardii. Next base: position 58,970,330 of record CM035435.1, read on the forward strand.
AGAGTCATTAGAAGCCAAGTGTCATTAAGATAGATGTGTAGAGAGTCATCTTTACGAGTTAGCGTCAGGTCTTTCTCTGATTTCTCTCAGTCTGATCATGTGGATCAGAAATCCTTTTGTATACATCTAATCTAGAAGCTAGTGAAGCTATGTTCAAAGTTTCATGGTTTAATTCCTTTCATGCTGTGAGTATGATTAATAGGAACATGTATATGTAAAGTCTGCAGGTAGATCTCTTAGAGTCGCACACTTTTTCATGTCAATGTTTTGCTCAGATCTCAGTGCTCAGTGTAAAGTTTTTGATGACTGAGCATTCAAAATCTAAGTTAGAAGGTAAGGAAGCTATGGCTAAAAGCATTTAGCAAAACGGCATTTGTACTGTGAGAAATCAACCTTAGAAGTTACCTATGTCAAAGTTGCTTGTTTAGGAAAACAGTTTCTGACATACTTTTGATCTTAAGGATCAAATTAAAGTTTTAATGATTCTTTTGAAGGACTAATGGTTGATATGATTGTGCAAATGTAGTGTGGAGATGTGTGTATCATTGGTTTGAAGAAATCTGAAGATATGTGCAGGTAATGAAGTCAATCATTGAAGTAGACTGTTGAAGAATGAAGATTTTCACTCAGAGAAGTGATAATTGAAAGTTTTGATAAATGAAGATAATATTTGTATAAATTTTGGTGCATAACTGATATAGATGTGATCTTAAATCAGTATAGATCAAACATTTGGAGATTTAGAGGTCTCCAATAGTGGTATCACAGCTGAAGGTGCAATACAAGTGAAGTAAAGGCATTGGAAGTTCCGACTGTGGAAGATATTGAAGTTCGTTCTAATTGGAGGTGGACAAAGCCAAATTCTTGGAGATAACCTGCAGAAGTACAAAGCACAAGTTCAAAGGATCAAGAAGGATCAAAGCTTCATATCAAAGGTACATACCATTATCATAAATCATAGTAATTGCAAACACAGAAGATCAAAGATGGGAGAAAGCTTGCAGATTGATAAGCTAGATAGGGAGAACTATCCAACTTGGTCCATGAGGATGGAGGCACACCTCATGAGCAACGATTTGATGGCATTCATTACAGGAGAAGAAGAAAAGCCTAAGTTTGAAGATCCTAGTGTTCCAACTCGGGAGGAACTTGCAGGTTTGAAGAATTGGATGAGAAAGGATGCTCAAGCTAGGAGCATCATTTACATGGATGTAAATGATTATCTTCTACCTCACATCAGAGGATTAGAAAGTGCAACAGATGTGTGGAATGCTTTGGAAGAGCATTTCCAAAACACAACAAAGTCAAGGAAGTCCTCGTTATGGGCAGAATTCACAACTTTCAAGAAGAAGAGTTCACAATCAATTTCTTATTATGTGGCAAGGATGAAGGATATTGCAGATAGCTTGGGAGCAGTAGATGAAGACATTGAAGAGGATAAGTTGGTAAGGCAAATACTTACAAGTTTGAGAGGAGATGAGAAGTGGAAGCCTTTCATATTGTCCATAGAATTGTCACTGGATCATTTTACTCTCGATCTTAATCAATTGCTAGGACACATGCTAACTTTTGAGCAGGACATTAAGGGAGACAATGATAGGAGTGCAAGTCAAGCTATGTACTCCAAGGACAAGAAAAAGAATGGCAAAGGGAAGCAGTCAACTGATGATGAAGGAACTTCAAGTCAAGCTAACTTTACAAAAGGAACGATGAACTTCAGAGGTAAAGGAAGAGGACGTAAGAAAAAAAAATAATACTAAAGCTTGTTGGATTTGTGGCAGAACCAATCATTTGGCAAATGATTGTTGGTATAACAATCAAAATGGTGGAAGTAATAACAAGAGCTTCAATCAAAGAGGTAGAGGAGGCAGAAACCAAAGAGGCAACTTCAGAGGAAGAGGTGGTAGGACATTATATGCTAGAGGAGGTGGAAGAAGTTTTCAACCTCAGTCCTACAACAATAATTATTATAATTATGCATCAGATCAGAAGGATGACATGAATCTCATCTTGAATGCAACTCATGAAGCAGTAGGAGAAGATCAAAGGGTGTTCTATATTGACTCAGGATGTAGCAATCATCTGAGTGGCAATATATCATTGATGACTGATATGGAAGCAAAGGTGAATGGACATACAGTTCAAACAGGAGATAACACCAAGCATAAAGTGGAGAGCATTGGATCAGTGAAGACAAAGAATGGAAGTACACTCTTGAGCAAGGTACATTATGTTCCTACTATTCCTAAAAACTTGATAAGTGTAGGGCAAATTGTGGAGAACGGATATGAAGTCAGATTCTCAAATGATGGTGTTTATGTGCAAGATCCAAATCAGGGATATAGAAATATCATTGCAGGTAAAAAGGAAGGAAATTTGTTTACTCTCAAAGTCCAAGGTAGTGTGGGACATGCTTTATTAACTTATGGAAGTCAAAAGATGTCTGAATTAGACCTATGGCATAAAAGGCTAGGTCATTTCAATGAAAGGGCCATAAAGGAAATGTCAAAGAATGATGTGGTGCTTGGTTTGCCAAATATTGAAGGGCAACACATTGTGTACAAGTGTGAACTGGTTCATACAGATGTGTGGGGTCCTTCAAGGGACTATAGCATAAATGGATCTAGATATTATGTGTTGTTTGTTGCTGATGCAACCAGATGGATTACTTTATATGTAATCAAGGACAAAACAGAAGTGTTCAAGACATTCAAGCATTATCATGCATATGCAGAAAGGATTATAGGACAGAAGCTCAAGAGGTTGAGATCACATGGAGGGGGAGAGTATTTCTCTAAAGAGTTTGATGATTATTATGGAATGAGGTATAAAAAGAGAAGTAACTTGCAGGTACTCTCCTCAACAAAATGGAGTTGCAGAAAGAAGAAATAGAACTCTTGTAGAGTTTGCAAGAGAAATGATGAAAGAAAAGAATTGTCCAAATTACTTATGGGTAGAAGCTATCAACACTGCAACATAACTTGTGAATAGGTTACCTTGTAAAGCTTTGAATGGAAGAACACCTTATGAAGCATGGTGGGGTAAGAGACCTACTCTTGATCATTGTAAGGTATTTGGATGTTTAGCATATGCTTATGTTCCTTCACAATTGAGACATAAGCTAGAGCCCAACGCAGAGAAGTATGTGTTTATTGGGTATGATGATAGACAGATGGGTTACAGATTGTGGAGTCCATCCACAAAGCAATTTCTTGTTACCAAAGATGTTACATTTGATGAGCAAAGTACATGGTATACAGGGTCAACAAATGATTATGCAGATGTTAAAGAAATACAAAGGAAAGGGAAGACAAAGGTAAGTGTATATGAAGAAGATATTGATGATGTTGATTATAAAAGTAAATTGCAGGACAATGTTGAAGATGGGCCAAGATTTGATCCAGAATCAAATGTGGCTGAGACTTCAAGAAGTGCAGAGGTTAGAAGATCCTTGAGAGAAAGAAAAGAACCTATCAGGTATAGCTATGATACATCTTTCCTAACAACAAAAGATTATGCTTACATTGTGAAGACAGAAGAGGATCCAATCACATATGAAGAAGCTAAAGGTAAACAGAATTGGGAGAAGGCAATGCAAGAAGAGTATGATGCTCTACTTGAAAATGAAACATGGGAGTTGGTGCCAAGACCAAAGAATCAGAAGGTCATTGGATGTAAGTGGGTATATAAAACAAAAAGGTTTGCAGATGGAAAAGTTTCTAGATACAAGGCTAGACTTGTGGTTAAAGGTTATGCCCAAACTTATGGGGTAGATTATGATGAAACCTTTAGTCCTGTTGCTAAGATTTCTACAATTAGATCATTGATTGCTATTGCTGCTTCTAAAGGATGGAAGTTATCACAATTAGATGTGAAGAATGCATTCTTGAATGGATACATTGCAGATGAAGTGTACATGGAGCAACCAGAAGGCTTCATGGATTCAAATGAATCAGATTATGTGTGTAAGCTCAAGAGCACTTTGTATGGTTTGAAGCAGGCCCCAAGAGCATGGAATTACAGGCTTGTTAAGTTCTTAAATGAATGTGGATTTCAAGCATCAAAGGCAGATAATAGCTTGCTAGTGAAGGCAAGTGAAAATGGACACATATACATGTGTATTTATGTTGATGATATTATTGTCACAAGTACAGATGCTCAAGGAATCAAGGAACTTAAGAAACAAATAGAGAAGGAGTTTAAGATAAGTGATTTGGGAAACTTATCTTATTTCTTAGGAATGCAGATTGTGTATACTCAACATGGAGTATATGTTACACAAGAGAGATACTTGAAGAATCTTCTGGTTGAGTTCAACATGGAGGATTTCAAGTCTTCAATCACACCATTGGAGGTAAATCATAAGTTGAGCAGATATGGAGGTGAAGAATTCAATGATATGAAGAAATATCAGAGTTTGGTAGGTAGTCTAATCTATGCTACCTTGACAAGGCCAGATCTATCATATGCAGTAGGTGTGTTATCACAATTATGCATTGTCCAAAGAAGACTCATTGGATTGCAGCTCAAAGGGTACTCAGATATATCAAAGGAACCTTAAGTGAAGGTTTGTATTATGGATTTACTTCTGATACAAGGATCAAAGTGTTTAATGATGTAGATTGGGCAAATGATTCAGATGATAGAAGGTCTACTCATGGGTATCTCTGTTATATTGGAGATAAATTAGTTTCTTGGTGCTCAAAGAAGCAACATACAGTTGCTTTGTCATCTACAGAAGCTGAGTATAAAGGAATGGTAGAGGTTGCAAAAGAAGTGATATGGTTAAAGACCTTGTTGAAGAGTTTTGGAACTGATCAGAGTACTCCAATTATTTTTGGAGACAATATGAGTTCATTGTATTTGGCAGCTAATCGTGTTTTTCATGCCAGAACTAAGCATATAGAGATTCAGTATCATTTCTTGAGGGAAAAGGTACTTGATAAAGAGATTGAAGTGTTGTATACTCCAACAAAAGAACAAGTTGCAGATATGTTGACAAATAGCTTGGATGGACCTAAGCTACAGAGGTCCAAAGAGATGGCAAGAGTAAAGAAGAATGGAATAATCACAATTAGCAATTGAGGGGGAGCTGTTGGAGCAAAACAATCACAAATTGATGATTACAAAGAGCTTGAAGCATGTCAATGATCAGGTTGAAGTTCAAGAAGTCATTTGAGAAAGTGAAGAGATCTCTGAAGTGAAGATTGTATACATATGTACATTACAGATGGAAATTCTTGTACTATGAGTGTAGATGACCCTTAGGATGATAAGGAGTAATGTAATAGACACGGGATAAGTCTAGAATCATATGTATATAAGTCAATGATGTAAAGAAATACATGAGAGAGTCATTAGAAGCCAAGTGTCATTAAGATAGGTGCGTAGAGAGTCATCTTTACGAGTTAGCATCAGGTCTTTCTTTGATTTCTCTCAGTCTGATCATGTGGATCAGAAATCCTTTTGTATACATCTAATCTAGAAGCTAATGAAGATATGTTCAAGTTTCATGGTCTAATTCCTTTCATGCTGTGAGTATGATTAATAGGAACATGTGTATGTAAAGTCTGTAGGTACATCTCTCAGAGTTGCACACTTTTTCATGTCAATGTTTTGATCAGATCTCAGTGCTCAGTGTAAATTTTTTGATGAGCGACCATCCAAAATCTAAGTTAGAAGGTAAGGAAGCTATGGCTAAAAGCATTTAGCAGAATGGGATCTGTGCTGTGAGAAATCAACCTTAGAAGTTACCTATGTCAAAGTCGCTTGTTCAGGAAAACAATTTCTGACATACTTTTGATCTTAAGGATCAAATTAAAGTTTTAATGATTCTTTTGAAGGAATAATGATTGATATGATTGTGGAAATGTAGTGTGGATATGTGTGTATCATTGGTTTGAAGAAATCTGAAGATATGTGCAGGTAATGAAGTCAATCATTGAAGCAGACTATTGAAGAATGAAGATTATCACTCAGAGAAGTGATAATTGAAAGTTTTGGTAAATGAAGATAATATTTGTATAAAGTTTGGTCCATTACTGATATAGAGGTGATCTTAAATTAGTATAGATCAAACCTTTGGAGATTTAGAGGTCTCCAACATGGTTGTGAGTGCCATCAGGTATTCTTGTTGTTAGGACATTGACTTACATTTGAATCTGAATGAGGCTTACCCCTTAGGGTTAGGAAGTGTGGAGATCCCTTGCATAAGCAAGGTGGAAATTCCCATCTTGGTACAAGATGTCCCTATGACACTGAAATTATTAGTGTGCGATGATGAAGACCTTATCGAGGCTCTAATCTTGGGTCAAGATCGGATCTATGATCATGCAATCAAGTTAAACCTTAGACCTTGATTCAACACAGGATCTTAGCTCTTTTAAATCTAAACTTGAAGAAAAAGATGTTGCATGTTTCCCCACATATATTGTGTAGAAGATTTTTCACTTTGACAAATAGATCAAGCAATCAATGGATTCCCTTCTATTCCAAAGATGAGTGTCATATCGACAACTCAAACAAGGAGGCATGCAAAGAAGCTACAATAGACTCAAGAACCAAGAAGACCAATGGGGCCATGGAGAAAGAAACATGTCCCACGAATGAAGAAAACTTGGTTAAAGAAGGGTGAGCAAGCAATTGCCCCATCATACTCAATATCACCATCCAAGAAGCAAAGGAGGTGAGAAGCACAACAACAAAGAGATTCACCACAATGCGTAATTCACGTTTGAGAAGCAAAGAAATCGATGAAGGTAGACCATAATAGCTTACAAATCTGGGTGCCTAAGACCTATTTAATAGCTCAAGTCTCATCCCATAAACTCATACCTTCTAGACAGTCGCAATCCATCCCTTTTCCTTAGACACCCCTATGAAAATTTGTTGTATATAAGTTATCCTATAATCTTATTCCTAGAACAACTTGGAAATGGGCACCATTACGGTCCCATGCTTATGATAAATCACAATCTCTTTATACAATTTATAAATCGAGAATCAACTCTTGTAACCTAATTAGGGAACTATGGAAAGACAACCTTGTAATAAGCTGTTTAAGAAGAGCCTATAACATACCTGTATAGAACTAGAAGCATATTAAGCTAATGCACTTTCTTCTGAATATGTGTCAAGATTATATGTACATGCCAAAGAAGCACTAAATCTTGAACCAAATGACAAAGAAAATGCTGAAAAATCAAGTGCAAAATCTCAAGTTATGAGTGGACCGAATGCATCACCAAGCAATAGTTCCAACTCAAATCCATGAAGTGGAAGATTGCATGAAAATTTTAGTCCAAAAAATTCATCAAATACATCCAACAAAGGTAAAGAAAAGCTTTTTGATGGTAGTAAAACATCTACAAGTCTTGAAGACATTGATGGAGATTCAAGCAGTTCAAAAAAGAGCCTTGATGAGGAACTTGGATTGCCCTCTAGGAAGACTCCAGGAGTAAGAAAGGCACATGCAGATGATACAAGGAGAAGTGACCCAAGATCAAGAAGATCTTGAAGGATGCGGAATTCAGTGCAATGATTGATATATGACAGTTACATGGCTCGTCATTGTGCCTACATGACAAAGGTAATACAAGATGTTGAACCCTCTTGTTTTGAAAATGCAATAAAAAATGTAGATTAGAAAAAAGCTATGGATGAGGAGATGGTTGCACTTTATGGAAACGATACATGGAAGCTGGTTCCATTGCCACAAGGAAAGAAGCCCATAGGCTGCAAGTGGGTTTATAAGGTAAAGCACAATGTTGATAGTAGCATACGTAGGTACAAAGCACGGTTGGTAGCAAAAGGATATGCATATACTTATTGCATTGATTATGAGGAAACATTCATCCCTGTAGCTGAAATGTCTACTATGATAACACTTGTTGCATTAGCTATAGCAAAAGGATGGACTGAAGAATGCTTTCCTACATGGTGAGTTATAGGAAGAAGTATACATGGACCACAACAAGGATATGAAGATTCAAAGCACTCAGAATATGTTTGCAGGTTACAAAAGGCTTTGTATGTACTTAAAAAAGCCCCTCGTGCTTGGCATACAAGGATTGCTGATTATTTGACCACCATTCGATTTTTTGTGTGATGCAGATCATTCATTATATGCAAGGAAGGGTGATGATGGAATCACGATTGTGGCTATTTATGTTCATGACTTGATTGTAGGAGGTGACAATGAAGCAAGCATTAAAGAGGTAAAACAATTCCTTATGCAAGAATTTGACATGAAAGATCTTGGTGTGTTGTGCTACTTCTTGGGCATTGACTTTATACATACAGAAACAAGTATATGGATGTCACACAAGCAATATGCCTTGAGTATGCTGCAAAAGTATGGTATGGCTGATTATATTCCAATTTCTATGCCATTAGATCAGAATTCGAAGTTGGATATTACATCACGTGAAGCATTGGAAAATTCTACTATGTATAGGAAAATTGTGAGAAGCGATATATCTCACAATTACAAGGACTGATCTAAGCTACATTGTTGGGCTTGAAAGTCAATTTATGCAGGTTCTAAGGAAGCCACATTTGGATGCTCGGAGGTGGAATCTACATTATGTGAGTGCTACTTTGGATTATGCATTGTTTTATGAAGCTAGTGTAGATTTGTAGGTTCATGGATACACAGATGCAGATTGGGTTGGTAGTATTCCAGATAGAAGATCTACTAGTGGCTTTCTATTCTCACTTGGAAGTGCAGCCATTACATGGAGCAGCAAGAAGCAAATCCAGTATTGATTTTCCGAGTAGAGAGGCTGAGTAGAAAGGTGCTACAGTGGAAGCATATAAAGCATCTTGGTTAAAGATGCTACTTGCAGATTTAGGTGTGGAAGTGCAAAAGCCAACCACCATCTATTGTGATAATCTTAGAAGCATTCAATTGGCACAGAATCCTATTTTTCATGCTAGAACAAAGCATATCAAGGTACATTATCACTTCATGAGATTTAAAGTATTAGCAGGTGATATTGATGTTGTTTATGTGAGGAGTGATGAGCAGGTTGATGATATTTTCATTAAAACACTTGGAGCAGAGAAGCTGAAGAAGTTTCGGAACATGCTTGGATTAGAGGACATGACATTAAGCTTGAGGGGGAGTGTTGGGATATCAAGCTCAACATGTGATGATCCAGGATGACATGTATCACTATTTCATTTCTCTGACATGTATAGTGGTTGTGAGGAGATGGTTGGATACACTCCAAAGATGTGATGGTGTTGCAATAATCCTGCTCTACACCTGCCAATGTGACTCCATAGTATCTTAGTAGACACCATTAGCTTCCCAAATATGCATTTAAATGCACTATGTACCTTGGAGCATCATTGCCAAATGGTTGTGCCAAATAGATAACTTTCAAGATTGAAGAGCTTGTGAAAACTTGCTATTTTTGGTCTTGAACCTCTCAAAGAAATGCTCAGTTCTCACTCGTTGATAGCAATTGACCCAAGAGCTTCTAGACACATCTAATTGATGACCTTAACTAACTATCACAAGTCATTTCACCAATTTAGAGTGATTATATGATGAGCAATGATATTAAGAAGTTAGGGGTGTAATCCCGACTTTTCAAGAGGATAACAATGTGCAAACATAGGTTGCTTGTAGAGGCCACATCTCATGATCTAATGATCCACATGAGTAAAACTTGATATGTAGTAACAAGGCTGATCATGCTACCTATCCCAAGTTAAAACAAGTCAAAAGATGGAGTACATGCAGAGAAGTCAATTAATCAAATTCATTGAAATGATGAGATAGAAGCAGACAACCGTAGATTGAGAGTATCTTGCACTAATGATTCAAAATGTATTTGATTATGAATTTATGATACAAGGGAGATGAATTAGACTTACTCATACATATGTGAGCTAAGGGGAAGCTCAACCTTGAGGTTGAATGGCTCATCCTCCTCTATCGTTCCCTGCAACTAAGAATCACCCATATTTATAATCATAAATGAATTTGATATTTGAAATTCTTCCACCTAAAAGTATTCCTAATTTTTGGGTGGTGATTGATTTGATTCCGACCACTAAGTAGTTGTGATTCATGACTTTTAATGTCACGAGATTCCCTCAATCCATTTCCTTTTACTTTTATCTCAAGAGTCAAAGTCTATGACTTTTACAAGGGATGTTCATGTGTACTTCACAAATGGTCAAAAGTGGATATGTGAGAAGTCCTTGCTATTTGTTCAAGCATCAGGGCTTGCCAAATGTACCAACAGTTCCCCCTCAAGACTAAGATGCTTGAGTCTTCAATCCTTTCATATCTCCTGCAATTCAATCATGGGTTTAAAACTGTTTAGCTTGCTTCTGTCCAATGATTTGGTCATCATATCTGCACATTGCATATGAGTAGATACATAGGAGAGTTTTATCTCCTTACTCACGATCTTTTCCCTAACAAAATGATAATGGACTTCTATATGCTTAGTCTTGGCATGAAAGACAAGATTAGCAGCTAAATGAAGTGAGCTCATGTTATCTCCAAATATAAATGGAGTGCCAAAATCCAACCCTAGATCTCTATGTAGGATCTTGATCCTCATAGCTGCCTGAGTTGCATTTGCTAACCTTCTATATTCAGCTTTAGTTGAGGAAAGAGCAGCTGTAGGTTGCTTCTTTGAAGACCAAGATATGAGCTTTGTACCTACAAATGATAGGTATCCTCATGTGCTTCTTTTGTCATCTTTGGAACCTACCCAATATGCATCAATGAAAAGATTTACATTTGACTTAGATATGTACGGATAGTATATACCTTCATTAAGTATTCCTTTCAAGTACTTTAATATCCTCTTGGATGCATCCATGTGAGGTTTCCTAGGGTGTGCATGAATTGACTAAGCACACTCACTCCATAGCAAATATCCACCCTAGTTAGGGTAGCATAGTTCAAGCTTCCAACTAGACTTTGATAGCCTGTGATGTCTTCAAAAAGTTCTACTTCATGAGCACTTAACTTGTGGTTGAACTCCATGGGAGTATGTGCAACCTTAGTGTCTTGCATTTTGAACTTTGCAAGCACTTCCAAGTCAAGGAAGTAAATGAGCAATCCAAGTTCACTTATCTTGAATTCTTCCTTCATTTGAGCTTTGATCTTTCTGATTCCATCAGTATCATTACCTGTAAGAATGATATCATCTACATATACACACAAGTATATTACTTGAGACTTACTTTTCTTAATAAAAAGTGATGAATGAGCCTTACTCAATTGAAATGCTTTGTCCTGGAAGAATGTAAATAAACTATGGCTCCAAGCTCTAGGAGCTTGCTTTAGTCCATATAGAGCTTTCCTAAGTTTACACACATACTTAGGATGTGATTCATCTACAAATCTAGGAGCTTGTGCCATGTACACTTCCTCTGAGATCCAACCATTCAAGAATGCATTTTTAAATCCAATTGATAGATGTTCCAATTCCTTGAGGCAACTATACTCATGAGTACTCTAATTATATGCATCTTTGCCATAGGAGAGAAAGTCTCCTCATAATCTATGCCTTGGGTTTGAGCAAACCCTTTTGCCACAAGCCTTGCTTTATACATGTTTATTGAACCATATGAGTTCTTTTTAACCTTATAGATCCATCTAGATCCAATGATCGTCATGGATGGCTTCTTGGGAATGAATTCTCATGTCTGATTCTCTTGGGGATCTTCTATTCCTCTTCCATTGTATCTTTCTAGTTTGCATTCTTCTTGGCTTCTTCAAAGGTTGATAGCTCTTCTGAATTGATATCTTGAGCAATATAGATAGAATGCTTAGTGACCAAAGAGGTGTCAAATCCATACCTTTCTAGCTTCCTTTTTTCCCTAATTAATCTCCTTATTGTTTGTTGAGAAGATTCTACAACATCTCTCAACTCCTGCATCTTTTCTTTACCTTCCTTGTTCCAAGACCTTGATATTCCTCCTTAGTGTCTTTTGACCATCATCAAAATCACTTGAATCTTCATGCAGGTGATCATTTACGTTCTGTAATGTTGAGAAATACTCCTCTAGGTCATAAGGTAGCTTGACTTTCCTGTAATCATCTTAAAACCAAGAGTTGTTCTCATCAAAGAAAACATGTCTGCTAACAATAAAGCTTTTAGTACTTGGATTATATAGCCTCTACACTTTTTTTATTCAAATCATATCCAATGAATACAAATTTTTGTGCTTTGGGATCCATCTTACCTCTGATTTGTGATTGTGTACCTAAGTACCAATCTAGGGACTTGTGGAGAAAGAGACTATACCTCAATCCCCCTCAAGTGCATATAGTGGGGATTCACGCTTTATTTATCAATTCGAGGAGTATCAAAACCTAGCCGAGTGTATGAAGACATGCATTCAAATGATGATCAATGCAAATGAGCTTTCCAAAGAGTGAAAACAAGGCTAAGACTATTCCAAACAAGTGTTAAGAATCTATGGAGATGCCACGACACTCGGAGCAACAGCCAACAGTAAATTGAGCTTTTCTCTCAGCTCTGAACTCCCAATATAGCGAATCCGGTTCGTTTTGAAGCTCTCGAGAAGACGCATCCAATGGTGGTCTTTTTACTCAATTCTAACACTCCTACTTCAAGTTATGAGAAAGATACTGAGTCATGGGAATGACCTTCCTACACTTCAACACTTCCTACACTTCACACACACCCTAACAACAACAAACAAGCACTTTCATGGATAGACAACACCTCCAAACAGCCTTTCCAAGAAACTCACATGCACACAAGCTCACAAAGAAGATGATACAGAGAGGAGAAGACACAAATTCGAAATTCTATGCTCTTGATTCTCACAATGGCAAAAAGTCTTTACAAAGAGTCACAAATTGACTTATATACATGTGCCGTAAAAATGGTCCTTTCACACAAGAGACCGGCACTTTATTCACTAAAAGGTTAATTTCCTACTAATTTACATGCGTAAGCTACTAATCTCCATGGGTATGCATCTAGAGGGCTCCTCTAGTGCATTTACAATGGAAAATATGTTACAAAATGGTTATGATACAAAAATAAAGTTTCCAAATTCGGCAAAATTTTGGGGCCCATCTTTTTCTCTGCCTTTTGCTCTTCTTAGCTCTGCAACACTCTCCCCCTCTTTGTCTCTGTTGTCCCTTGCCAGGCTTTACTTCTTGTCTGTCGCTTGTTTTCTGCATGCACCTCTTGGTCAGTTTTGCCTCTTTGTCAGACTGGCATTACGTTTTAATGGCCTTGCTCCTGATTTTTCTTTTACATGCTCTAGGCCTGATGCATTCGTTTTGCCTGTTCGTTTCTTTTCATCGCTCGCAACCCGTGGAGATGGAGTACCTGAGATTTGTACTCTAGCTCACCAATAACCTCTTAAAATCTGGGTTGCTATGTTAAGTCAGGCTGCCATGCATGCCACCAGTGGAAGGTATGAGGATGTGGTCCTTTAGCCTTCAATCTAGAGCTTCCAAAGACCTAGATGTTGAAGGACCTCCTTAAGGATAGGACCTGTCGGATATCTTCTTGCACTTCTTCATGGATACTTCTTGGCCCTGGTCCGTCCTTCCCTCTTACGTGCTTTTCCTTGATGTGTGCCCCTGCGGGGTTCTATGCAGAGATGGGTGTTGCATGCCCCTGCGGGACTTCTTGTAGAGATATATCTTCAGATATAAACTTTTTAGTGAAGCTTCTTTCTTTGTCTTCTTCTTTTCTTCTTTTTGCTGGACTCTCCCTCAACACTGCCCCCCTCCTAAACTGTGTCGTCCCCGACAGGCTTTGGAAGTCAGCGAGAGTATGTTCTGTAAACTTTTTGCTCTGTCTCATTGAGCAGATTAGCTTCACGTATCATAAGTTGCTTCCACTGTTCTGCTTTCACACCATCATGTGGTGGCTGTCTGTGATCAATGAAGAAGCTTAATTCGTATGCCACCAATCTGACATTCAAGTTGGATGACATCTTTAAGAAAATTTTTGAATCAATTTCAAAAAATCCTGTGAAGAAAGCTTCCTCGAAGGTTTGCATATATGTACTTGGTAAAAACATGAGCCTAGAATAATAGGCCATTATTGTGGGTCGGCTGGGCATAACTGACAGATAAAAAATGAGGATATTTATGCCTTGTTTAATACCAATGAAGTTCAAAAACGTATAAGCTGCGTGCTTGAACACCTTCAAAACTGTAAGAATCATGCTTAGGATTTTATTTGTCATCTTGATGGTTAAATCGGGGACTGTTGCATAACTGTGTAGCCAAAATTCAATGGTTTTTACCATGTAATCCTCCATCGGTAGATAATTATGAGGTGGACTTGGAAGTAGCGGATAATTCAGCCAGTGTTTATTGATCACACCATTCTTTTGCATATCCAAAAATTCTCTTGTTTCTCTGTGACGAGGTGTTGGGAAAAATGAAGGGTTTACCTGTAATAGATACGGTGTTGCTTGCCAGTGCACCCGCAATGTAGGATTTTTCTCCAAAAATTTTCTTCTCCAAACAGGCTGTGCAATTTCAAATTCCTCTTGAGTATAATTGAATGTATTATCTTTGAAGTGTAGCTGCTCATCAGGATCTTTCCGTGTGATCTTCTTTCCGATGACAAATATGGTTTTTATTTCCCCGGTTGATTCACAAGCAGCTGCAGTACAAACACGATCGGGAAAACAGTTGCAACCAGCAGCTGAAGTTTTTGAGCCCGAAATTGATGAGCAACAGCGGATTTTTACAAAGGCCAGTCAATGGACAACTAAGGAGCCAACGGTGTTCCCTGACCCAATTCCGGTAACTCAGCCTCCTCTGCCAAATGCAAGGCCGACTGCACATAGTTTTGCCCCGACAACATTAGAATCACAACCAGAGTCGATGATGACCACAGCACAAACAGACTAGGTATGGGATGTTATATCTAAGGCTTCAATCACACTGCCTCTGGGACAGTTTCTCGCCCTAGTTCCTAGTGTAAGAGAGCACTTCCAATAGCAGGTCAGGCCTGGACCTTCATGTACTCGGGCAACTGCGACCATACAATCCAAAATGGATCCTACGGTGGATCATACGGTACCGCTGATCACCGTTTGGTATAAAAACCAGAGGATCTCACAAATTTTAATTGATGGAGGGTCTCGAATGAATATTGCAATAGCTGCACTCTGTAAGAAATTGGGTTGGACCCAAATTGAACCAGTGCAGTTCTTTGTGCGAATGGCGGACCAATCCAGAGTCCATCCGGTTGGACTAGTGCAAAATATTCCTATAACCCTGCAGGGAACTACATTTAAAATGACTTTTGTAGTCTTGGAATTACCCGAATCTAGCCTTGACTACAACTTACTCTTCGGTCGACCATGGCTAACGCAAGCCAAGGTCGTGCAGGATTGGTTAGCTCAAGAGTTAATTTTTAAGAATAATCACTGGAAATATGTCGTTACATTGGATGCTATGCAACCTTGTGATCTACACGCATGCCCATATGTAGCAGAGCCAGTCCATATGTTGGATGGGCTATCTGATGATGAGGAGGAGGCTTTCCTCAAGACAAATAAGGACCTCATTGCATTAGGTACTGTAGACTTACAGTCGATAGCAGATAATTGGAGTCCGATAGCGTGTACGGTCGTACCACTGACCGAAGAAGCAAAAGCAGTTGCCGACATAACTATGGATGAATCGACATTACAACAACTATTGCAGCTAGCTGATGACTTGGCAAAGCCTCGGCAGTTCTATGTACCGGAGGATCAGCTGGTAACGTACAATTTGGGTGACACAGTCAACCCGAGACCAGTAAAAATAAAGGCAGGATTAGCAGACAAATTCCAAGACGATTTGGTGCAACTCCTATGTGAATTCTCAGATGTCTTCACTTGGGATTACAGAGACATGAAGGGTCTTGACCCACGAATTTATCAACATAGAGTGGTGCTGAAATCGGATGCGAGACCTATCAAACACCCTAGTTACAGGATGAATCCTAACTATGTGGCACAGGTTAAGGCCAAACTTGATCATTTGTTGAAGGTGGGATTTATTGTGCCAATTGAGCATGCCGAGTGGATATCGCCAATAGTAATAGTGCCTAAGAAAAATAAACGGTTACGTATTTGTGTCGACTATCAGAATCTTAACGCAGCCACCGTACCAAATCCGTTCCCTCTTCCTTTTCTAGATACGATGCTCGATGAGGTAGCAGGTCACAAAATGTATTCTTTCCTGGATGGCTACAGTGGATACAATCAAGTGAGGATGGCGGAACAGGATATACCGAAGATGGCATTCATCACCAATTGGGGCGCCTATGCATGCACCGTAATGTGGTTCGATTTGCAGAATGCCCTGAGTACATTCCAAAGATGTATGCAAGAAGTGTTCTCACCTTACCTGACAACATTTATGCAAGTCTATTTGGATGATTTTTCATTAATTGGCGATACTTCGGCGCACCTGTATCATTTATGGTGCTGTTTTGAAAAGTGTCGGGAGTATCGATTATGTTTGAATCCTACCAAATCGGTCTTTGCGGTCTCCTATGGGAAGCTGCTTGGTCATATCATCTCCAAACAAGGAATACAAGTAGACCCTGATAAGGTAGCAGCAGTGTTGGAGGCACCGGTCCCAAAGACACCCAAAGAAGTTATGCGGTTTCTTGGCCAGATTAGGTGGCATGGCAGACACTTATGGTGGTTGGCTCATCTGGCGATGCCACTCAACCGACTTATGACCAGCACCCTGCGTAAGTACGAATGGACTAATGAGTGTCAAAGTGCATTTGATCATTTGAAGGTCTTACTGACGCAAGCTCCGATCCTGCAACCGCTTGATTGGGAACGTCCATTCCATGTCTTTGTGGATGCGTCAGACATAGCAATTGGCACTGTGTTGATGCAATAAACCGACAAATGGTTTCGACCAGTATACTATGCGAGCCGCAGATTAGCTCCTGCAGAGAGAAATTACTCCGTGACCGAACGAGAGTGTCTTGGTCTGGTATACTCGGTTAAGAAGTTCTGACATTACTTGTTGGGATGGAGATTCACTTTCCATGTGGATCATGCCGCACTGGTGTATTTGGTTCGCCAACAACACTTAGGCGGTAGACTGGCCAGATGGGTTTTATTATTATAGGAGTTTCATTATGAAGTTATTCACCGACCAGGTATGGCACATGTCTTGGTAGACTTTTTATCTCGTCTAGATTCTGGTGAGACTTTGGTAGGTGTCGATGACACGACACCAGCTATTTATGTAACCGAGGTAGCTCCTAAAGAATCTGTAGAACTTCCTGTTGCCCCTGCATACTATGATACATTAATGACTTTTCTTACTGATGGTTATCTCCCTCCTAATACTCCTGCTACTCTG
Source organism: Ceratopteris richardii (assembly GCA_020310875.1). Taxonomy (NCBI): domain Eukaryota; kingdom Viridiplantae; phylum Streptophyta; class Polypodiopsida; order Polypodiales; family Pteridaceae; genus Ceratopteris; species Ceratopteris richardii. The sequence goes on from CM035435.1 coordinate 58,987,689, forward strand.
CGGCGGAAAATTGCAGCCTAAAGTCGACGATTTCGGTTGATTGTGGGTCAACTGTATTACATAGATCAGACTGGTGTCCTGCTCAGATGTATCCCTCCACATGAATCGGCATCCGTTATTGCCATGGCTCACTCATCACCCACTGGGGGACACTTCGCAGCTGATCTCATTGAGCGCAAAATCCTGGAAAGTGGGCTATGGTGGCCTACAATGTATAGAGATGTTGTTAAATTTGTGCAGCAGTGTGATGTCTATCAATGGTCTGGACAGCCCTTGCAGCGACATTTCTTTCCTCTCCAACTGGTCCTACCTCTTGAACCCTTTCAGAAGTGGGGTTTAGATTTCATTGGCCCAATTACACCCCCAACGACCCTCACCAACAATCGATATATTTTGACTTGTACAGACTATGCCACTAGGTGGGTGGAAGCTTGGGCTCTACGCTCTGCCACAGCTGTTTCGGTGGCCAAATGTTTGATGAAGGATGTCTTCCCTCGATATGGATTACCTTTGGAGATAGTGACGGACCAAGGTACACATTTTGCAAATATCTTAATGCAAGTGCCGACTCGGACTTTCCAAATTGTGCATAAATTCAGCTCACCTTATTATCCACGCGCGAATGGTCTTGCTGAGAGCACTAATGAGACTCTGCTGAATATTCTCCGAAAACTGATCGTGGAGTGTCCGAAACGATGGGACCAGCTCTTACCTGCCATTTTGTGGGCTTACCAGACCACGTATAAAGTGGCTACCGGAACGACTCCATTTAAAGTTGCTTATGGACTGGAAGCTATTGCGCCAATGGAAGTGGTGGTGCCGAGTCCGCGAGTAGCCTTATTCCAGAAATTGCTGCCGGAAGAATCTTTTCCATTCCGGTTAGATGTTCTCAGATCCTTGGATGAACAACGCTTGGAAAGCTTCATGATTCTTCAAGAAGTTCAGCTACGCGAAGCCTGTACTCATGATCGTTTTTTAAAAACCCCTGTATTTACGATTGGCCAACTCGTTTTATTCTATAATGCTAAAGCCAATAGATTTGCCGGAAAATTTAAGCTACCGTGGTTTGGCCTATACCGGATTGCTGAACAAGTGGGACCCACAACTTTTCGGTTGGCAACTTTAACAGGTGTCCTTCTTCCAAAAGCGATTAATGGCTCCAAACTCTGCTCCTATCACCTGCCATCTACTAACTCATGAGGTGTACTTGGTATTTTTTCTCTTTTTCGTTTGTCACTTGATTTTCTTTTCTACTTCCCGTGTTTCAGTTGACCAACTATCGTAATCCTTCCGTTTTTCTAACATTATTAAGGATATATTTCCAATACTGCGTTATGATTAGGGTTCTTGCCACCTAATTTTCCCTGTGCTCTTACTTAATCTTGTCTCTTTCGCTGTTAATCGCTATTGTGTTTGTGTGTTTGCGACCATTGTGTATTCTGTGTCTTTGTTGCTCTCTGTGCGCACCATGGAAGCTCTAGCTAACATAGCAACCTTCCGTGCGGGTCTCACTCCAGATGTGAGTGAGTACTTGCATGCTCGAGGAATGTTGGCCTTTGCTGGATTGCCTTGGCATTCAGTGGAGTGTCACCCCTTCCATGCGCATATCATCTCTGCCATTGCCGCCAGGTCTGCTACAGAGCAGTGCTGGCCATTAACATGTTTAAATCCCCGTGTCTTAGTTACGCTAAACACAGTTGCTGAGGGATTTTGTCTCCCTCAGGAAGGGTTGGAGAATGGACCGCTCCTTCCTCTCGCCACCATGAAGGAACTGTTTCCCCGACACTCATCTAATGAGTTTGCCATTTTGTGTCGACCTGAACCAGAGCGTACCGCTCTGCAATTCCTTGTCATAGCGTTAAACCTACAAAAATGCACATACGGTATTTCCCGACCTTTTTACTCAATGATCGATACTGCCTCCCGTGAACTCGTCAATTTCACCTCCTTTTTCTTTAGGTGCATTCACCGTGAGTGTGTAGCGGTTACAAAACAGTTAGCCAAGCATGAAATTCCTCGCACTCATTTACCCCATCTCCTTACCCTTCTCCTTCCGATGATACAAGCCACGCAACCCCCACCAATACTATTCTGTTACATGAAGAATCCACACGGATGGTCGATGACGATGATGATGAAGACTTGCTTCATTTTTTTTCACCGCAGACGCATTAGTCCATATGAAAGCCAGGTACAGGGCTCAAATGTAGGCCAAGAAGTTGAAGTCTTCCACGACACCGCCACCTCCTTACAGGTAGAGTCCATTTTGTCTTCTTCTCTCAAGCAGCCGGATCAAGATGCTATCATGGAAGATGTAGCTGAAGTCTCCTCGCGGGAAGAATCTCATCAACCGGATGCTGAGGCTGTGAAGGAGATAGCAGAAGCTACTGAGGGTATGGACTGTCAATCTCCTTCATCACCAATTGCTAACATCCAAGCAGATGCAGTCACGGTCCAAGCAGATGCAGTCACGCATTTGATTGGAAATGCCGAGACCGTTACAACAGCTGCTGTGGAGGAAACCCCGATTGAGACCGGAATAGTTTTGGCATCAACCGCCCTTATACCTCTTCCTCCGCCAACTACCATTCCTGATCTTGTTGAAGTTCTTCTTGGTGCACCTTCTACTACCATTCACGAGGCATCAAATCATCCGTTATCCTCTCCCAATTACTCTCCACCATCCTCCCCTCATCTGCTCTCTGCCTCGTCATCACAACCTCCTTCTTCTCTTCCCCCTCTAGCAGTTATGTTCACAGAATTGGCATCTATGGGCCAACTTCTTATCCAGTTTTCCAAGCAATTGCCCCTCCAAATGAAGATAGCAACTCAGAACATTCAGCAGGAGTTGCAGAGTAAGGTGGACTTGCTCGAAGCGGATATTGCCGTGCTCCAGGAAGAAGCAATTGCGATCAAAGCCGAGAATCACGCACTGCAGATTCAGCTCCAACAACTCCAAGAACAATTAGCAGAAGGGGACAATCTGAATACTCAAAGGGACACCACACTTGCTGAATTAAAGGAGAAGAACGTTCTCCTTGCTGCTCGCGAGGAGTCAATCTCTCAATTGGAACAACTGGTACAAGATAAAGAAGATGCTCGAGTTGCGATCGGAAATCTGCTGGAGGAAACACGCGCGGACCTTGCGTTGGTGGAACAGAAAGGACAAGAAATGGCAGACTTGGCTATGCAGAATACTGAAGATTTAAAGAAAGTGTTTGCAAAACGTTTTCAGAAAAGTCGTGATCTGGAAGCAGAAGTGGGCCAGACTATTCAGTTAAAGAAAGAGATGGAAGCTATTAGGAAAGAGCGAGATGCTTATTATAAAACTATCCAGTATCAAGCTCAAGAGCTGGACAAACACGAAAAAAAATTAGGCATTCAAGCAGATAGACTCTCGAGAATTGATGTAGAGATTGCAGACATGAAGCTGAGAAGAGATGATGCTGCCCTCGCCAATGAATTTTACCTACAGGAAACATTTTTGCAGACACAAACAAAATCGCTCATAAGTCAAGTGATTGCTGCCAGTTTTGTTTGAACTGATGCCCAACTTATCGAGCCTACCATTCTGAAAGACATGTTAGATTCTTTAAAACAGAAGATTACCCGAACCTTTAAGTTAGCTCGATCTCTGTATATCCAGGGCATTATTGATGAGCCTTAATGTAATTTTCATTTTTGGGTTCGAGTCCACTGTGCGTGCCAGTGATAGCCGCTGGATTGGATCTCTATGTAATTTTATTTTTCTATATTCGCACGCACCGAAAAGGCATGGCAAAAAGATGTAACCCTTTTTTGAGTAATCAAAAGGCAAGCACGAAATTCTTCGAGCAGGAGGAATCGCCAGACTGTCTGTCTGGGCGATAGCGCTGGAGATGCTGTGTTGCAGATTTTGAAGAATTCTGAGTACTGTGTTTACTTATTGAGTTCAATAATTAATCGTTAATTACCGAATGTTGCGATTAACTTTAACAGTTTGGTGCGAATCCGTAATTGCTTGATACATATAGTAGACGCATTGCGCAGTGATAAGTGTTGAATCGGAAAGTAGTTAGTTGTTGATTGAATGCTTGAATCGGGAAAATTACAAAAGGGCCTCTGTGTTATGAGACCCCTTTCCAACCCAAGAACCCCGAAACTAGATTAAAAGGACTTAACCGAAAGTACTTTTAACAGTTCAAATGTAAAGAGTCTACCTGTATTTTCTCCCTTTGCAATTCTCTTGAATCCTTGTTGAGGATCTTCAACAAATGCTCCATTTCTTGTGAACCTTACCTTCGAACCTTCTCTACAATCTGTCAAACACTTATGAGATTCTTTGTTATGGTAGGTACATACAATACATTGCTAAGTAGATTCATATTTCCATATGGAGTCTTCACATTACCAATATTTTCCACTGAGTGCCTAGTGTCATCTCTTGTTTGAACCTCATGTCTATTTCTTGGATCTTCCAAGTCTCATAGTAGAGCCACATTCCCTGCTACATGATTTGAACAACCAAAATTTATATAAAATACATGCTCGTCTACTTTACCTTACTTCATGGTCATGTTCATCAATAGAAGTGAGTCCTCTTGTGTCTGTTCTTCAGTGTAATTGTTGTAATATCTCCTTCCTCTATATCCTCCTTGATGATTTTTATTGTTGAATTTGTTGTTGTAGCCATTGAAGTTATTTGATCTTCCTCTTCCATAGCCTCCTCTGTTGAAGCCTCTTCCTCTTTGATTTCTAGGATTTCTAAAACAATTATCAGTTCTATGATTAGTTAAGCCATGTATGGCACATGGAGAAGAGCTTTGAAATCTCCCCTTTCCTTGTCTACCTCCTCTACCTCTTCCTCTTGTACCTCTACCTCTACCTACAAAATTAGCTTGGGAGGTACTGCCTTCATCATCAGATCTTTTGCATTTGCCTTTGCTATCCTTACTCTTATTCTTATCTGTGTAGAGGGCAGAGGATTGGTTACCTTTTGAGTTGTCACCATTCTTTACAAGCTTTGCCTCATGAGTGAACAATTTTCCCATGAGAGTGTTGAAGTTAGGTACTTGCATGTCCATGTATAGGTCCATTGCTATGGTGAAGGCTTCCCATTTATCATCTACCTTGATTCCATTGATTACTTGTCTCACTATCTGCTCTTCTTCAATAACTTCTCCAATGCTTCCAAGTTTATCTACTAAGTCTTTTGTTTTTGTGACAAAGTCAATCACACTTTGCTTGGGCATCTTCTTGAGTGTGGTAAACTCCATCCAAAGTTGATTCTTCCTAGCCCTAGTGCTTGATGACAAGAATGCTTCAAGGGAATTCCATGTATCTTGTGAGGTCTTGCAACTCCTAATATGTGGAAGTATAAAATCGAAGATTGAGTTGAGAATATAAGACTTGACTAAAGCATCCTTTGAGCACCATATAGTTAGCCTCTCTTGTTCTTCTTGAGTCAGTTGACCTTTGCCTCTGAGGGTTGGCATTATCTCATCTCCAAAGGTGTGACCATAGAGATTTCTACCTTGAACCCCAATCCTATTTGTCAATGGATGATGGAAATCCATCTCCTATGTTGAGTTGATGTAGCTCTAATACCACTGTGAGGAGATGGTTGGATACACTCCAAAGATGAGGTGGTATTGCTATAATCCTGTTGTACACCTGCCAATGTAACTTTAGAGTACCTTAGTAGATACATTTAGCTTTCCAAATATGCATTTAAAGCCACTATGTACCTTGGAGTAGCATTGCCAAATAGTTGTGCCAAAACAGATAACTTTCAAGATTGAAGAGATTTTGAAAGCTTGCTATTTTTGGACTTGAACCTCTCAGAGAAATTCTTAGTTCTCATTCTCTGATACCAATTGACCCAAGAGCTTCTAGACACATCTAAGTGATATCTTAGCTAACTATCACAAGTTATTTCACTAATTTAGAGTGAATATATGATGAGAAATGATATTAAGAAGTTAGGGGTGTAATCTCGACTTTTTAGGAGGATGATGATGTGGAGACATAGGTTTCTTGGAGAGGAAATATCTCAAGATCTAATGATCCAAATGACGTGAAAATTGATACGTATTAACTAGAGTAATAATTCAACCTATCCCAAGTTAAACCAAGTCAAAAGAGTGAGAATATGCAGAGAACTTTATTGATCAATTTCATTGAAATGATGAGATAGTAGCAGACAATAGTAGACAGAGATTATCTTGCACTAATGACTCAAAATGTATATGATGATGAATGTATGAAACAAGAGAGATGAATTAGACTTACTCATTACATATGTGAGCTGAGTGTAAGTGCAACCTTGAGGCTCAATGGCTCATCCTCCTCTGTCATTCCTGTTAGTCGGCCGCCAGATTGGAAGTTGTAAAACTGAATCTTTTGTTCGCACGCGCAAAAAGTTGTTACACTGACAGTTGTAATCTTTTATATAAAGCAATGAAAAGAGATGCTCAGTGACGATTCGTGGAATCACCAGACTGTCCGTCTGGGTGATTGTCTGAACGTTGCTGTAGCGTTGTTTGTCTAATTTCTGAGTATTCTCAGTATATTGTGCATATCCATGTTGTTGTCTATCGATCTTTGTTGCGATTGTGAGTTTCATTTACATACGGTAGATCATTGTACTGTTGTCTGAGTAAGTCGTTTGCGAGTCTCTATTGGGATTGTTGTGTTAGTTCGCGTATCGTGTTGTTGTTCTATCTTGAAATGGTATGCCAGTGGTTGGTGGAGTCTATGTAGCTATGGTAGCTTTTCTGGTATTCGGGTTTGTATTGTGTTGTCTTCAATATTGAGGTCTATGTTCGTACGACAAAGATTAAGCTACGGTAAGAGCCGTCCTAAGTTGCGTACTGAATCTTCAAGCACTGTGTGTCTGTAACTGTTGAGTCCTTCTGTGTCTTCAATTGAGTTTGACTATGAGCACTGTTCGGTGAAGGTTGAACTACTGCTATTGTTCCTAATGTTACTGCAATGTGTATTCGGAAAAGGGTCCAAGGTAACTCGGTATCATGATACTAATCGTCTGGTATAGTGTGTTCGGCGAACCTTGGAAGAATTAGAATAACGAACCGTAAGGATTGAGAATGGTATACCAATTCATGATAGAAGTCTTGAATATTAGTATATTGTGGTGTGAAGCCATTTTGGGAAACAAGCATAGGGGCTCTGTTTTTACAGACCCCTTCCACTCCCAAGAACCCAACAACGTTTAAACACACTTCTGATAGTTAGAAGACAGTGTTTAACACAGGCGCCCTCTGTGGGAAGGTGACAACAGATCAGATTGTTGCAAATCAGTTATGGAAACGTGACTGTAAATTGTAAATCGACAGTAATAGTACGCGATTAGTACCAAAAGATGATACATGCCGGTTACTCGATTCGGTGAAACGTATCCAAAGAACCGCCAGCCTGGGGTACCTAATTTGCTAAGGACACCTCCAGGAGGTAAAAGCGCAGATAGGTCTAACCCAGTTGTCAAGAAAGTAAAGAACGTTAGTAAGGATTCCGGTCATATTCCGGTGGAACGAACTAAATCTCTGGCAGATTCCGGTGCGATTTCGTCACAATCCGTCGAAGATATAGTAACTCTAGAATCTAACAGGATGCAGTATGAAGTTAATTTAACATCATTGAGCAAAGATTCAAACTTGTTTACGAATAGAAACGTCTTAGTCAAAGAAATCAGCAAGGGAGAAAAAGCACCCTGTATTGGTGAAAAATCGACACATTCCGATGATATTTCGGTACCAGTTGCTGAAAGATCGCAGTTTTCCAGTGGCGGTTTACCATTTTTTGGTGAATCATCAGTCCAATCACCGCTATTGGGAGTAAGCTTTCCTACATTTGACATCAAGAAGGAAGGTAGCTTGTTCGAAATCGAGATTCAAAACATACTGAACAAGATTATCGACCCAAAAAGTGCACAGGCTGACGATACAGATTTCGACGATTCAGATATTCAGCCTCGGGGTATAGAAGATAGTCACAATACAACCATCAACGCCATGAACGGGCAACAACAACAACAACATCAACAACAACAACCATGCCCACCAAGGCCGACTCCAACGAAGTAACGTACACTAAATTTGGTGGTTTTCCAGGAGATGACCCAGATGCTCATGTACGCACATTTGAGATAAGTTACGCAGTACTGAACCATCCACCCGATCCGGCGTATAAGGCTATTGTCTTCCAGTCTACATTGGTTAATGAAGCAGCCAGATGGCTTACATAATATGATATTAACCATTTCAGCACCTATGAAGCAGTAAGGGATGTTTTTTTGCAAAGATTCAGGCTAAAGAAGAATCCAGCCGAAATTTTCAATTACCTGCAAAACAATAGACAGAAGATAAATCAAACAGCGCAGGAATATGCCACTCTATTCAGAACCCATTTGAGGCAATTACCACCAGCACATGCCAACCTACCGGATGATGTTATCACTCAATGGTTTATCAATGGATTGACTCTGCAACTTAAATAGATTATGATCATACGCTGTGTAGGAGCTATGATGCTAGATGCAGTGATTGCAATGGCTTTGCAGCTGGAAAACAAGGTTGGAGGATTTACAGAAGACTTGGAATGGTTAAAGGCAAATAAAAATGTTGCAGAAGACCCGGCCAAACAAATGTTTTGCACCACATGTAAGAATTCAGGGCACACTAGTGCCACTTGTGCACTTAATCAGTTGTTTTGCGCTATCTGCAACACGACCGGACATACTACCGAAAACTGTGCATACAACGCCAAAGTGCAGGGAACCGCAACTGTCAATGCTATTATACAGGAACCAGGATAGCCAACCAATCATTATGTACCTCCGCAAATGAGAAACAACCAGCAACAAGGCTATCGAAATTACAGAGGACAGAGAAATAATAACTACAATGCAAATCGCTGGTAGGCCGGACCAGCACAGGAAAATCCCAATTTGCCACCACCGCGCTGCCATTTTTGTGGTGAATTTGGTCACATTAGAAGATTTTGTAAGGATGCAACTGAGTATGATCAGAGGAAGAAAGAACGACAAAACCCAATGACTAATATGGTACAAATCACACCCGTAGAAACACAAGCTGTAGTAATTCAGACCCGATCCGATAAGCAACTGCAACCAGCGGCAGAAGTATTTGAACCAGGCATACGTGAACAACAAAGGATGTATGATAAGGCTAGTCAATGGACCACCACCGAATCTCCAGTGTTTCCAGATCCTATTCCGGTGACCCAGGCTCCACTAACCAAGGAAGGAACACAAAAACAAGATTCTAATTCAGTAGCAAGCACATCATCTTCAGCAGATACATCCTCTTCAGCCGGCGCATCATCTTCAGAATCCGTGGAAAGCACAATTCAATCACATAAGGCCTGGGAGATTTTATCTAAAGCGTCCATTACTCTTCCTCTTGTCCAATTACTTGCACTAGTACCAGGAGTTCGACAACAATTCCAACAACAGTTCAGTCCTGTACCTTCTTGCATTCCAGCAACAGCGGTAGTGCAACCGGAACCTGATTCTACGATCGATCATTCGGTTCCTTTAATTACGGTATGGTATAACAATCATAAAATTACACAGGTACTAATTGATGGAGGATCTGGAGTCAACATTGCTACTGCTGCACTGTGTAAGAAGTTAGGATGGACTGAAATCGAACCAGTTCAATTCTTTGTCAGAATGGCTGAACAGTCAAGAGTCCATCCAGTAGGACTTGTACGGAATGTACCAATAACTTTGCAGGGTACCACATTTAAGATGACCTTTGTCATCCTAGAATTACCGGAATCCACCCTTGATTATAATCTTCTTTTTGGCCATCCTTGGCTGAAGCAAGCTAAGGTCATACAAGATTGGTCTGCACACGAACTCACTTTCAAAGATAATAATCGTAAATATATTGTAAGACTAGATGCTAAACAGCCTTGCGAATTGCATGCTAGAACGTATTTTGCAGAACCAGTTCATATGTTAGATGGGTTGTCAGATGATGAAGAAGAAGAGTTTTTAAAGAACAACATTGACTTAATTTCCCTAGGAAGTGTTGATCTACAATCTGTTGTAGATAATTGGAATCCCGCAGTTTGTACGGTGATGCCTGTAACAAAGGAAGATAAGAAGGAAGATACTGCTGCTATAGATGACGCTCAACTGCAACAACTTTTTAAGCCAGCTGATGATACAGAGAAGCCCCAAAAATTTTATGTTCCAGAGGATCAGTTGATCACTTATAATTTAGGAGATGAAGACCATCTGCGTCCTGTCAAGATAAAAGAAAACTTACCGGAAACATTTCAAGCAGACCTAATCCAGCTACTCCGAGAGTTCTCCGACTTCTTTGCATGGGATTACAAAGATATGAACGGTTTGGACCCGCGCATTTATCAACACAGGATCATGCTGAAGCCGGAAGCAAAACCAATCAAACAACCAAGCTACCGGATGAATCCGAACTATGCATCACAGGTAAAGGCAATACTTGATAGGCTACTCAAAGTCGGATTCATTGTACCAGTAGAGCATGCTGAATGGATCTCACCGATTGTTATTGTGCCTAAAAAGAATAAGCAGCTTCCAATATGTGTAGATTACCGAAAACTGAACGCAACTACGGTGCCTGATCCATTTCCGCTACCTTTTCTTGACACAATGCTTGATAGAGTAGCAGGACATGAAATGTATTCATTCCTAGATGGATACAGTGGGTATAATCAAGTTAGAATGGCTAAACAAGATATACCAAAGACTGCTTTCATCACCAATTGGGGCGTTTTTGCTTGTACCGTAATGTGGTTTGGATTAAGAAATGCCCCAAGTACTTTTCAGAGGTGTATGCAGGAAATATTCTCCCTTTACCTTACCTCGTTTATGCAAGTTTATCTGGATGATTTTTCATTATTTGGCAAGATAGTAGCACACTTGTTCCATTTACGCTGTTGCTTTGAAAATACAGAGAATATAGACTCTGTTTGAACCCAAACAAATCTGTGTTTGCGGTTTCATGTGGAAGGCTACTTGGCCACATCATATCTGCACAAGGTATACAGGTGGATCCAGATAAAATTACAGTTGTGTTAGAAGCATCTGTGCCCACTACACCTAAGGAAGTGATGCGCTTCATGGGCCAAGTAAGATGGCATGGTCGGCACTTACGGTGGCTTGCTCATTTGGCAATACCACTGAATAGATTAATCACCAAGACTCCTCGACAATTTGAGTGGACTCAGGAATGTCAGATAGCATTTGATCATTTAAAGTGTTTATTAACACAAGTTCCCATCTTACAGCCTCCCGACTGGGATCACCCCTTTCATGTATTTGTTGATGCCTCAGATATAGCAATTGGAAGCGTATTAATGCAACAAACGAATAAGTGGTTCAGACCAGTATACTATGCAAGTCGAAGGCTTGCCCCTGCGGAAAAGAATTACTCTATAACTGAAAGGGAATGTCTGGGTTTAGTATACTCTGTCAAGAAGTTCAGGCATTATTTACTTGGCCGCAAATTTACTTTTCATGTAGATCATGCTGCACTTGTCTATCTGGTTTGGCAACAGCACTTAGGTGGCCGATTAGTGCGATGGGTTCTGCTTTTACAAGAATTTGATTACGAAGTTATTCATCGCCCTGGTAGTTCACATGCCTTAGCAGATTTCCTTTCTCGCTTAGATTCTGGTGAAGCTCCGATCGGTGTAGATGACACAACACCGGCAATTTATGTTTCTGAACTGACTAATGATGAAATTGCAGACCCACCTATGCCATCTACATACTATGATCAGATATTGACCTTTCTTACTGATGGATGCCTCCCTTCTCAGACTTCTACTGCAATATGCAGGAAAATTGCAGTTTTCAGCCGCCGATTTCGGTTGATTGCTGGGGAATTATACTATATGGATCACACTGGAGTTTTACTTCGTTGTATTGAACCACATGAAGTTAACTCAATCATTACTTTGGCTCACTCAATTCCTTCCGGTGGCCATTTTGCAACAGATTTAATGCACTGAAAAATTCTGCAAAGCAGACTTTGGTGGCCTACTATATACAAGGATGTATCACAGTTTGTCAAACAATGTGATAGTTGTCAGAGATCTGGACAACCCCTGCAACGTCATCTTTTCCCTCTACAACCTGTCTTGCCATTAGAGCCTTTTCAGAAGTGGGGTCTAGACTTTATCGGACCTATTACACCGCCAGCAATACTAAGCAATAATTGTTATATTCTAACCTGTACAGACTATGCAACCAGATGGGCAGAAGCATGGGTTTAAAATCTGCCACAACTGTTTCGGTGGCAAATTGCCTAATGAAAGATATCTTTTCGCGCTTTGGATTACCTGTGGAGCTTGTTACAGATCAGGGCACTCATTTTGTTAAAAATCTAATGAAAGTACTCACACATTCTTTTCAGATCACGCATAAATTCAGTTCACCATATTATCCTCGTGCAAATGGTTTGGCTGAGAGTACAAACAAGACCCTGCTGAATATGCTTCGAAAACTCATTTTGGAAGCACCGGAAAGATGGGACCAACTGTTACCTGCAGTCCTGTGGGCATACCGAACTACCTATAAGGTAGCAACAGGTCTAACACCCTTCAAACTAGCTTATGGATTGGAAGCCATAGCACCCATGGAAATTATTGTGCCAAGCTTACGTGTGGCTCTCACTCAGAAATTAATACCAGAAGATTCTTTATCATTTCGGCTAGATACACTCAGAAAACTGGATGAGCACCGATGGCAAAGTTTTCTAACTATGTAGGAAGTACAGCTAAGACAAGCTCGAACACATGAACGCTATCTAAAGACCCCAGTTTTTACGGTGGGCAACTTGTACTATTTTACAATGCAAAATCAAATCGCTCTGCTGGCAAATTCAAGTTACAATGGTTTGGCCCCTACCAGATTTTTGAACAAGTGGGCCCAGCAACTTTTTGGTTGACTACTTTGACCGGAATTCCTCTTTCGAAAGTCATCAACGGTTTGAAGCTACAACCATATCAACAAACATCTAACCCGCAATGAAACGTTTCACGGTTGGCCGCGTCTTTTGGCGTTCTCTTTTCTTTCCTTTTCTCTTCTTTTCTTTTCTTTTATTTTTGCGTGCTTAATAAAATAAGTCTGTAAATATCCGCGTTTTGATACCTAATTATGTCAACAACCGCCCTGCCCTTTCCAGCTACTCATGCATGCACACCGAAGTTAAGAAGTTATCATCTCAACGATGAACGATTATTAGTGATTTTGATTGCTCCCCACTGCCGAACATCTACTTAACCTTCTCTGTTTCGCCAAAAATCGCTATTGTGCTTGCGTGATTTGTGTGACTGTGTATACCCTGTGCGTTTGCGTTTTGTCCTTGCTGTCATCGTTTGCGGCATGGAAGCTCTGGCAAACTATGCCGCTTTCCGTGACGGACTCCCTACCGAGGTAGGAGAGTTTCTGCGCACGCGTGGGTTATCCAATTTCGCTGAACTGCCGTGGCATTCAATGGAATCCCACCCGTTTTTTGCTCAGATCATCACCGCTATCGCTAAAACACCTGCCAACGAGCAAAGTTGGGCTATCACATACCTACCCTCCCGAACCGTAATCACCTTCCAAACTTTCGCTGAGTCGTTTCGACTCCCTTCGCAAGGTCGAGAGAATGGCCCGAATCTGCCATTAGCCACCATGAATCAGTTATTCCCTAGGCATTCATCCAATGAATACGCGATCCTATGTCGACCGGAACCTGAGAGATCCGCCCTTCAGTTCTTAGTAGCTATCCTGAACCTACAGAAACGTACTTATGGAATATCACGTCCATTCTACTCCGCCATTGATTTAGCTGCTAGAGAACCAATAAATTTTGCATCCTACTTCTTCCACCGCATTCACAAGGAATGCGTTTCAATAATTAAACAGGTAAACAAAGGAGGAATGCCAAGGTCCAGATTGCCGCACATTATTTCTTTCCTTTTTTCGGCCATTCTTGCAGCACAACCACCACCCAGAGGCCCGGTCCTGTGCCATGAAGATTCTGTGCAATTATTGGAGGACGATGAAGAAGATGAAGAGGAACTCAATCAACTCTTCTGCCGGAAAAGAATTAGAATCAGTTCCTCTGAAAGTGAAGCCCAGGGGTCAGCCGAAAAAAACAAAGAAGATGACAAGGAAGAAGAAAACCAGGACGAAGAAACCTTCCATGACACCGCAATGTCTATGCAGCACGAATCATCAGCACAATCTTCATCAGAAGGACAACAAGAATAGGAGAGTCACACCGAATCCAACACAAGCTCGTCACAAGAGACATCACAACAACAATCAGAGTAGGAAAACCAAAGAAATGAAGAAGAGATAAAGAAGTTTTCGACGAACTTCTGAAAGCAGTTGAGTCCATAGCTGCCGACACTGCACAACAAACAACAGAACAGGTAACAGAACCTAACCCTGTCCTGCCCACTCCACCACCGGAACCTCCGCTCAACCCCATCCTTCCTATTCCACCCAATGAACCTGACGAACTCGCAGCTTCTTCATCTTCATCGCCTAACTACTCTCCACCGAACTCCCAGCAACTCCTCACCGCATCCTCTTCCCAACCTCGTCCCCCTCCTCCACTCACGTCCATCCCCGTATTCTCTGAGTTAGCGTCAATGGGTCAACTGCTAATCAATTTATCACAACAACTCTCTGCGCAAATGAAGCAAGTAATAGAGAATATTCGCAATGAATTCCAACATAAAGTAGATCTATTGGAGGCCGACATTAGCCCCCTACAAGAAGAATTACTAGTAGCCAAAGCCGAAAACCAATCTCTACAAGAAGAGCTGAAGGAATTACAGGCCAGAATTGCCGAACAGGAAATGGTTACCAGACAGAGAGATGCGGCGGTGGCTGAGCTCACAAAGAAAGAAGAATCATTACAGAATGCAAATGCCGAAATCAATAAAATGAAGCAAGAGTTATAGGACAAAGAAGATGCAAGAATCGCATTAGGAAATCTGCTCGAAGAAACCAGAGTTCAACTAGACGAAGTGGTACAAAAAGGCCAAGAACAGTACGATCTGGCGATGAAAACAACCGAAGAACTCCAGAAATGTAAGATAGAATTCGACGAGGTAAACAACATTCTACGACAAAAACTGACATTAGAAGCACAATTACAAAAAGTAATAACAGATCTCCGAAGAGAAAGGGATGCATATTCCAGAACCATACAGTTTCAGAATCAAGAGATCGAAAGAAGGGAGAATCAGCTGGACAAACAGAAAGAAAGAGTAAGCAAGATGGAGAAACAAGTGGCAGAAATGAAAGTTTCCAGAGATGCAGCCCTATCGAACAATTTCTACCTACAAGAAGCCTTTCTGCAGACGCAAGCAGAAATTTTGCTAACCGAAGCTATAGCTTTAAGTTCTGTAAGAGTAGATGCACAACTAGTACAACCGGATACTCTCAAACAGCAGTTAGAAACTTTAAAGAAGAAAATCGCCCGAACCTTTAGATTAGCCAGAAACATGTATTTAGACGGAATTATAAAAGAACAGTAATTTTGTAAAACCTGCGGGTTTGAGTCCACCGTGCGTGCCGGAGTGTTAGTCGGCCGCCGGATTGGAAGTTGTAAAACTGAATCTTTTGTTCGCACGCGCGAAAAGTTGTTACACTGACAGTTGTAATCTTTTATATAAAGCAATGAAAAGAGATGCACAGTGACGATTTGTGGAATCACCAGACTGTCCGTCTGGGTGATTGTCTGCACGTTGTTGTAGCGTTGTTTGTCTAATTTCTGAGTATTCTGAGTATACTGTGCATATCCGTGTTGTTGTCTATCGATCTCTGTTGCGATTGTGAGTTTCATTTACATACGGTAGATCATTGTACTGTTGTCTGAGTAAGTCGTTTGCGAGTCTCTATTGGGATTGTTGTGTTAGTTCGCGTATCGTGTTGTTATTCTTTCTTGAAATGGTCTGCCAGTGTTTTCTGGAGTTTGTGTAGCTATGGTAGCTTTTCTGGTATTCGGGTTTGTATTGTGTTGTCTTCAATATTGAGGTCTATGTTCGTACGGCAAAGATTAAGCTACGGTAAGAGCCGTCCTAAGTTGCGTACTGAATCTTCAAGCACTGTGTGTCTGTAACTGTTGAGTCCTTCTGTGTCTTCGGTTGAGTTTGACTATGAGCACTGTTCGGTGAAGGTTGAACTACTGCTATTGTTCCTAATGTTACTGCAATGTGTATTCGGAAAAGGGTCCGAGGTAACTCGGTATCATGATACTAATCGTCTGGTACAGTGTGTTCGGCGAACCTTGGAAGAATTAGAATAACGAACCGTAAGGATTGAGAAGGGTATACCAATTCATGATAGAAGTTTTGAATATTAGTATATTGTGGTGTGAAATCATTTTGGGAAACAAGCATAGGGCCTCTATTTTTACAGACCCCTTCCACTCCCAAGAACCCAACAACGTTTAAACGCACTTCTGACAGTTAGAACACAGCGTTTAACATTCCCCATGACTAAGAATCATCCATATTTATACTCATAAATGAATTTGAAATTTGAAATTCTTCCACCTAAAAGTGTTCCTACTTTTTGGGTGGTGATTGATTTGATTCCAACCACTAAGTAGTTTTTTAGGCATGAATTATACTGACAAGAGATTCCCTCAATCCTTTTCCTTTTACTTGTATCTCAAGAGTTAAAGTCTATGACTTTTACAAGGGGTGTTCATGTGTACTTCACAAATGGTCAAAAGTGGATATGTGAGAAGTCCTTGTTATTTGGTCAAGCATCAAGGCTTGCCAAATGTACCAATAGTGGTCACACCAATATATATCGTGGATACTTCATTGAGCTTTACTAGATTTATCTACCGAGAGTGATGGCACATTTGTTTCTTGCCGGCTCACTCATTTGCAGACATTAGGATTTTCCTTATGTATTGTTCTTTATAGATTGCCTTATAGTATTGTTATTTTAGGTCATTCTTGTACATTCCTTTTATGTAATAGAAGAAGAAGAAGAAGATGATCAGTCTTCCTTGCCTCAATCTATGTGTGTGCTCCTCTTTGAGTGTGAGAGTGTGTGTGTGAGCTCTCTTCCTTATCTCCTTCCTCGTGACATTTTATTGGGATTTTCTTTTATTTTCAATACTTTATTTTTATTTTTTATTGAAAAGAGTTTATTTTATTTATTTTCTAATTCCACAAGTAGAAAAAAACCTTGCTTAAAGTGTGATGATCACTTTGATCAGATTGTCTATGTAATATGTTGAAATTATGTGATGGGAAATCTAACTTTTCTTTCTCTTATGAATTTTTTTTTCATGGACTTTATTAACTTGAATGGATTATTTTTGTCTATTATGTTTTTATAGGAAGACGACTCAAGGTTTGCCTATTGCTAAGCTAGAGCTAGATGTTGTTTCATTTTCTAGGGTATATTACTTCTTGGATAGTGAAGTGAGTAAAGAGGTCGTGGAATTGGAATATGATGAAGAACAAAAAATTTGACAGAAGGAACAAATAGGAAAGGAACTAAAAGATTGCATCAAAATTATTGCCATGCATATATTTACAATGAGAAATGGAAAGTACAAATATACAATGCTCCCACAAGACTTTTACACCTTTCAAAGTTCAAAAGTCATATACAAAAGATAGAGGCCAGTAGGTCTACAAAGGCTATTGGAGGAACCTATTTACTTCATTGAATTTTAAAAATGTGAAAAACCCATGAACACATAATAGGAAGTTAAAATGAAAAACTTTGAACCCTATGATGTGCAAAGTGAAGAATTGGGAGAATGAAGAGACTGAGATTACAATTCTACTAGATCAGATAAAAGCTAGATGCTATTTTTGTGAAGAAGAATGCTTCTTCATATGAAGGCTATACCAAATGCTGGCACTCAAGGTCAAGCACGAAGCATGGGAACAAGATCAAAGAAGTGGATACACAAGAACAAGGAGCATGTAGGGAGCTCCAAGAAGTATATGTCAAATTTTTCAAAAAACACCCCTATGAAAACAATGATTCTAATCACTAAAAACCATTGTAAATATCATTTCACATTTTTACAACTCCATTTTGTCTAATCCAAATGGTCCATGAACTTGAGGAGTATTATAGGTATCTACGTGCTGATTTTCATGATTTTTAGACCTTGTTTGAGCCAAAACTAGGTCAAACACTAGGTCAAACACTAGGTACGGACATAGCCAAAACTAGTCAGAAAACTATAAGAATAGCTAGAGAGCTCATTTTAGAGGTTAGATTTTTGGAGGAGAGCATTTTGGAGGCTAGAAAATTAGAGAAAGAGCTTCTTCAAGAGTGTAATTGAGTTATTGAGAATCAAAGATTCGATTTTTCCTAACTTTCTTATCTTGCCTTGTGTGCATGCGTGTGTGTGCATGCATGTATGTGATTGTCACTCACATTTTATCACCACAATTGCTCATGATCTTCATATCCTCCTCACATCTCCACGGATTTACAAGTAAAGGAGGTGGTGCTCATGCTTGGGCTACACGAAAGTTTGACGTTGTTGCTAGGGAGCGTTGCTTGAGTATGGACATTGTGATGGTAAGATGGTAGATTTGCGATGTTGGAAGGTAAAAAATAGTCATTTTCTATTAAGTTTCTAATTTTATTTTCTCCACTTTCATTATCACCATCATCATCATCTTTTCCTATCTTAATCTTCATAGAAAAGTTTTGCTTTGTATTGTATATTCACTACTTTCACTTCATTTTCCATTTGTGGTTTTGCGAGAGAGAGAGAGAGAGATAGAGAGAGAAAGTGCTTATGCATATGTGTTTCTATGTTTTTTGCTGCATGTTTCCGTGAAGTTCCCACCAAAATTCTAAGAAAATCACAACTTTTTGGAAAAAAATCACAACTTTTTGGAAAATTTAGAATTTTTTGAATATCACGATTGTCTAGTTTCCCATCTAAATTCACTCAAAAAAACATGATTGTTTGGTTCTTTGACTCTCAAAAAATTGTGACTTTTTTATTTTCACAAAATCACGACTTTTTGGCGGTCACACAAAATCACAACTTTTTGGTGGTCACACAAAATTGCAACTGTTTGGTGATCACACAACATCTTAATTTTATGTGTTTTCAATTTCTTGGCGTTTATAAATTGTTTTGATCTTTTTGATTCAAGGAGAATAGAGAGGGGGGAAAAGGTGCCTCTATAGGCATAGAAAACATTAGCAAAAACTTGGTATGAATGGAGTTAGAAAAAATTATGACTTTTTGGTAAGACAATTTTTGAAAAAATCACAACTTTTTGCAATCCAATTTTTAAAAAAATTGTGACTTTTTGATTGAACAAAAGAGGAGAAAATCACCATTTTTCGAATACTTGCAATCAAGTTTTTGAAGAAATCATGCCTTTTTGCAATCATGTTTTGGAGAAAATCTGTACTTTTTGCAATCAAGTTTCTGAGAAAATGACGACTTTTTGCAATCAAGTTTTTGATAAAATCACGACTTTTGGCAATCTAGTTTTTGAGAAAATCGTGAATCTTTTACAGAAGAAAAGAGGAAAAAACTATAACTTTTTGGATAAATTTTGGGCAAAACATCGCGACTTTTTGCAAGGTGAATTGGGAAAAAATCATGACTTTTTGGAAGGCAACTTTGAGAAAATCACGACTTTCTACAATTGCATTTTTGAGAAAATCATGAATTTTTGACAAAAGAAAAGAGAAAAAAATAACGACTTTTTGGATAAATTCTTGGCAAAAACTTGAGACTTTTTGCAAGGTGAATTGGGAAAAAATCACAATATTTTGGAAGTCAACTTTTGAGAAAATCATGACTTTTTGCAAACCAATTTTTGAGAAAACTATGACTTTTTGACAAAAGAAAAGAGGAGAAAATTGTGACTTTTTGGATAAATTTTGGGCAAAGCATCACGACTTTTTGCAAGGTGAACTAGGTAAGAATCTCACTTTTTGGAAGGCAATTTCAAAAAAAAATCTCGATTCTCTAACAAATGCTATTTGTTTGTTTGACCCCTAGGAGCTTGAATTGATATAATGTTATCATCCAAAATCCATTTTTTGAGCTCTAGAGTGTCGATTTTTAGATAGGGTAATTTGAAGTTGACCCTCAAGTGGGATTAGGAAGCCAAGGAAGCTCTAGAGGATTTTTCAGCAATACAAGGGGAAAAATGGGTCTTTAAAACTGATTGAATCAAGCTGTCTGTTAAATAAATAGAGTTAAGCTTGATCTGAACTTGGGACTTTTAGAGGTCCATTGAGAACCATTTAAGGGTGTCAAAGCAAGGTGGCAAGGTCGTTGCAGGCTTTGGAATGCATGTCCTGAGCATTCAAGGGAGGTCAAGGGAGAAGCGACTTGAGGTTGGAAGCATTCTTAACCCCCCTCATTCAATTCTTAGCTTTGGATAAATATGAATAGTGATATGGATTAATTAGGCCTATGATAGGTATGAATTAAGTCCAAGAAAACCCTAATTTCTCAAGTTCAAGCATAGCTAGAATATTGTTGCAAAGACCCCTAAGAGAAAAGAACATAAGTGGATTGATCAAATCTACAAGTGTGATAAAACTCAAGTATTCTTAATGAAGATATTTGTTAGACAAGATTACACTAAAGAAATCTATAAAAGAACAAGTAACTGATTCAAAAGAACATTGCAATACGGTGGAACTTGGGAAAACTGGGACTAGTGGACAAAGCTTATGAGCCTTATATCACGTAGACACCTAGGACGAGATAGAAAAATCATTAGATCATCTGAAGCTATTGTCAATCACACATCTAGGTAGTGGGCACAACAACTTAGTGATTATCCCTACGTGCTAAGTTCGAAAACAAGTGATTCAAAATTGTCTTTTAGCATGGAAAGACCCACAGGTAGCTCAAGCACTACCTATTTACAGACACCTAAAGGTCCCTATAAAATGCAATTGGAATATATTAGGACCATTCAATTAGGTGCACGTATCTATGAGGATGATATGAGGCGATCAGTTGTCCAACTAAAAAAATCCTGATCAAACCTTCAGACTTGAACACCTAGTGGTCAAGTTCAAAGAGGGTTCTTGCATTGACAAGCAAGGAATCATGTACCTTGTCACAAGCTTACTAGACAGGACAGATGAGTTTAGAAATGTCATTCTCAAGAATGAGATAGGGGACCTAGAGCAAGGAGACCTAGGACAAGAATCCAAGACTCCTTGAGGCAAATCCATCTTAACTAGAGTGATTACCCTAGAGCAGGTTCCCCAAGACAACAAATGCATAGAACTATTCTTGAATAGAGAAACATAGGAATATTTTTGAAGATTCAAGCTAGATGAACATAGAAAAATAGGTGGAATCACCATTTATGAGTTCAAAGATTCCGAGATACTAGGCAAAGTTGTTTATCTGGATAACACATCGGAGAGAATGTTCTTGGTAAAAAAGCATGGTAGACATGCATACACTTGGAAGGTGAACTGATTTTTTTATCCACCATGATCCAATGTCTACCATGGCCTCCAAAGTGTAGGATCATCCTAGGCTCATGAAACATAGAGGGAAAGAGATACAGAGAGACATGAGGTAAGCTTTGCACACATAGTGGTGAAAGATAGATCAAGACTTGAAAGTGAAAAACCTAAAAGAGAGAGACATAGAACACATAGGAATCAAAGAGATGCACAAGATTTCCCATTTACTATGCCCGAGAGTACCCAAGAACCCTTAGACTCTCTCAACTGGTCAAGGCAATGAAAAACTACTTTGATGGGTCAGCAGATCCTTATGATCACATGGCCATGTTCAAACAAGTGTTAAGAGCTGAACAAGTTGAGGACTTGTTGACCTGGTTTGAGGCATTTGGTTTGACCCTCAATTGTACTACTTTAGTTTGGTTCAGCCCCTAAACAATCACAAGTACCAAAATATAGGTCAACTACTAGAAGCATTCATTGTAGAATTTTCCAAGAGTGGCATCAGACATAGCACATCATCCTTGATCCACACCTTCAAGCAAACACCCCAACAAATAGTTTGGCTACCCTGATGCAGATTTAAATGGCACATGGAAAGATGCCCCACACCTAAGTTACCTACACAAGCAAAACAACTTTCCCTATTTTTAGATGAACTTCTAAGTGGGAAACTTAGATCATATGTGTATCTCAAGGAGCCAATCATGCTAGATCAATGCTTGAGAATGTGTATTGACATAGAAGACAATAATTATTTGAACTCTATAAGGATTCTAATAGTTCTACTAGTCATACTTCTAAACCATCCACTACAATAGATTAGCTAGTTGAGCAGGTTGCCAAGAATCTAGGAGTTAAAATTAGACAAACACCAAGGGTCACCTTGTTGAAGTGATGTTATACTTGTGGAGGGGACCGCATGGCTAACATATGCCAATTGCAAAACCAAAACATGAGAGAATTGAATGCTCCATATTGCACTTTTGAGAGAAAATACACCAACCATACAACTCGAGATTGTCCGTAGCATAGGCAAGTCGTTAGACAAACGTATCATCAACCTTACCAACAGGGTAGGTATCAGAACCAATACCAACAACTGTACTATAGGCCACAATAGCAATACCAACCTCAAGACCAACAACACTATCAGACACCATAGAGGCCACAACCGGTCTTAGGAAACTAAACGCCACCTCTTGCCAATGTGATTCCAGTTATGTATGCAATGGTAGAGGAGAAGCCCAAAGGAGCATTGGTGCCAATGACCCCTTTGGTCTTAGAAAATGACCCTCATGCTGAGTTCTGAGTACACCCATGAAGATAGTCCACAAGCTTATTACATAGTCACCCAAGCATCGTGAGACTTATCCGTATCAATATGAAGCACTACCTATGGATAATTGAAGTAGGAAAGGAAGAATATTTAGAGAATATAAATACCACTTTCAAGGAAACAAGAAATGAGATAAGATTGGCACAAGAATGTCAGGACAGTAAAGAAATCTTCAAAATGGATGATGATACTTTTGAAAAGGAAGAGAAGGAACAACAGTCTCTGATATGAGATAAGAAAGTTGAAGAGGGTTGTGTAGTGTTGAGTCATATCATGAAGGAAGTATAATCCAAGGAATTGGAATTCAAGAATGATGAAGCAAAGATATAGAAGGAGGAAACAAACTCAGAAAAGTACGAGTGATAACAAGACATATATTCAAGAGATACTTGATGATATCCAAAAGGGAGCAGTATATTCCGACATGGGTGTAGAAATTGATTAGAAGAAAGAAAAATAAAAAAAGTCAGAATCTAAATAGAAAGAAGAAGAGTCTCAAGAAGGATTGAAACAGATAGAGGAAGTAAAAGGAGATGATGAGGACTATCAAAATAATCAATAGATTGAAGTAAAAAACTTTGAATCTAATACAGGGATGGAAAGAATTCCTAGGGATATCAGGGGAGTTTGTAAGATTATAATGAGGAACATTGAGGATTTCAGACCCTCAAGCACGAACATGATTATGTCCGGAATTGTTGCAGAGTTAGAGTTCATCAAAGGTCATAAAGCCATAGAAGAACATAAAAAAGAGAGGCATTAGTTGAAGGAGGATCTCAAAGCACAACAATTGAGAAGTGAGAAATATTTATAGAGAGCTATTGCACCAGAAATAGAAGTAGTACAAAACAAAAACAGAATAGGGTTTTTGGAAGAGAAATGTACAAAGCAAAATGAGACCATCAATAAAATGGAGGAATATATTAGAAGATTAGAGGTCAAAAATAGAATATTAAAAAGCTCATATTAGGTTCTTACCAAGTCCAATGAGGAAATCAATAAAATCCTCATGGAAGAAGGGCATATGAGAAGAAAGTTACAAGATTCACGCACCAAACAAGAAGAAGTGGAGCAATTGAAGTTGCAGTTGGAACAAATCAAAGAAGAATTAAAGGATTCAAAGGAGTTAGAATTGACAAGATAATGCACATGCATCCACTGCAATGAGTGGATATAACATTCTTAATGAAAAGGTAGAAAAGGAAAAGGTAGTATGGGAAGAGCAGAAGAACAAGCTAATGAGAGATATTGAAGAATGGAAGAATAAGGCAGGGACACAAGTCAAAGAAGTTACTATACAAGAGAATGCACAAGAAAGAATATGAGATATAGTGGGAACATCTTCTCCTAAGCATGAAATTGGTGATGCACAATTAAATTCTATGGAACAAATAGACAAAAAGTCAGATGAGTTTGTACAACAACTACTCACTAATAGGGAAGTGAGAATGAGATATATCATGATCATCAATATGAAGATCAAATTATTAAATTTTCTCTCGAAAATGGAGTTAGTCTAGATCAACACCATTGGGCAGCAGATGGATTAGGGATACCATTTTGCATGATATTAGAAAGCATAAAAAATTATCACACTACCAGAGTAGGAATATCACCGAATGAGCATTCTAAATATGATGAAGATTTGGTTTTTATAAGAGAGTTATTTGAAAAATCCAATCCAGTATGGAGGAATAAATGGTTGGATAAGAATAAGGAAGGTAGAAAAATATGGAAGGAAGCACCAGTACAACTAAAAATAAATCCAGCATATTGTCCAATAGCAAGAAGAGTGTGGGCAGTGTTTTGGAAATGAAGGAAAGAAGACCAGACTCTAGTAAGATGGCTGAATTTTCCTAAGATTGTAGGACCAAAGAAAGGAGCTTGGCCAACAAGAAATTATATGCTTATCATTGCCAAAACTTTAATAGAGAATTTGAAGGATGTCAATGATCTAGAGTGTATAATACTGAGTAGAATTTTGAGACTTATCATTACTTGTATAGAAAACCTTTACTGATATTGATATAAGAACCCTTAATTATATAGGATTCATTCACCATCAGATGCACCTCTTTTTTATTTAAGTGAAACTCTAGATCAGATATGCCGAATGACCTATTACACTAGATTCATGTTCATGGGTAGTCATTATGTACAGATTTTTGAAGATGCATTTGACTATGGATTTTTTGAAAGAGAATAAATTTTTTTTTGGGAAATTATCTCTTGTCATGACTTCCAAATTATCAGCATATGAAGCACCTTACACAGAATATATAAAGAAGAATGTGATTGACAAACCCATGGTAGCTGTGCAATGGAGAAAAGCACTTTTTGAATGGTCAATGATCCAAACATTGCAGAAAGAAAGAGTCATGATTTGGTGGCACAAGTATACTCAAGAAAGAAGAAATAGTGAACACCACCAACTCAGAGAATTTTTGTCAAGGATGACAAAATTTTAGGAGGTGAAGGATGCTAGAAGAAGCTTTTTTGGATTAGAAAGATGAATTGTAGATTTTAGATTTATGTATTTTAGAAGGATTGAATGATGTAATTTGGGATAAATTATGAGAGCTCTAAAAATGTAGAGAGAAGTGACTTTATTAGTCTTAAAACACTTAATTTTCAAGTGGAAAAATAGAACACTTGAAAACATATATAAGTCAATTTGTAACTTATTTTTGAGGATTCATTATCTTTGTATGAAGAGACTTGAATGAGAACTTGAGAGCTCTTATCCTTCCTTCCTTATCTCCTCATTTGACTTCAAAGGTGATTAATTCATAAACTTTCAAGTGTTTACCTTGGATTTATCTTGTTCATCAGCTATTCTTTGAGTATTTCATGAGAGTAAAGGTTTATTCTTTCATTTTCTATCTTCATTATCAATGTATTTCCTAAAAACGTTGACTGTGTGCATTTCATTAGAATCACAATTGTCTTGTCTTGTTGATACAGGTATTGAAACTGACTTTTGACTTCATATTGTTAATCTACATGAAAAATGGCATGATTTAGGCACAAGAATCATTTTAAAATCTTATTTCTAACTCAAGATATACAAAACACTCATATTTTACATGAACATTTCATTATTTCTTTGCTCAAGCTGATTTTGTTGATAAATCTTCGACACTATTGATAAAGAAGGGGCTGCAATCTTAGTGTACTTCCCGGATTGACAAATTAAGAGTGTGTAAATTGCTAATCTTTTATGCTATGATGATTGGAGAGGACAACTCCAAAGTACAATAAACACCTGTAAATTGGAAAAACGAGGATAGGGACCGATGTTTATTAATAGAATTTCCACTAATAGTGTGATTCGATTGGCCTCTCTAGAAGGTGACATCTTGACAAGCTATATTAGTGGATGCCGAGACAAGCTATATCAAGAACCTCTTATAGAGGATATACCAATGAGACTTAACACTACTAAGAAGTGAAAAGAAGAAGAGTTAAGGGCTAGAGAAAAAGCACAGGCAGAGGCTAGAGATCACATTAGGTGAAATAAGTTAAGGTGACAAGGCCTAAATGTCAATCCAAATTTTCCCCAAGATATCACATGGCTATGTGCACCAAAAAGAGTACACATCCTAGCATTGTAGATAGGGAACCATTCATCATGGTTGAGCTAGGGCACCGCACTACAAATAAGACAATCAAAGCTCTCATCGATTCTAGAGATGCCACTTGTGCAATTAGGTACTCATGTCGTAAAGGATTAGCCATGGAAGTTAAGCCGTTAGAAGCTTATTTAGTGGGCGTAGGAGGCATGAAAACCCCTTGTATTGGCAAGGTTGACATTCCTCTCCTCTTAAAGGATGTGTTGTATAATTCATGGGTTCAGAAGGTTTAACATATGGATTCTAAAGGTTAGGATATGATGTATGTTTGCTTTGGTCTAGCCCTTGAATTACCCTTGGAACATGCCTTGAACCTTTGGGTGAAACCCTTGGTTTTAACCCTTGAGGTATTTATTCATTAAGCTCCCAATTGAATGGTTAGAACCTTAGGTTTGATTTATCCTAAGGTGTGGGAACCTTAGTCTTGGGAGAAGCTTCTCTAGGAGCCACCTTGTGTGTAGGTGAGAGAAGAATCCTCATTTGATTTCGAAGGCATGTGATAGACCTTGGGAAATTAGAAGGCATGTGATCACCCTTGGGAAAGTGTTCACATGAAGGACACTTGGCTGGACACTTGGCCAATCTCAAGGACATGGACCCCCTTGGGCTAGAGGTATATATATGGGTGGAGTTGGATGGGTGGATACATGCTCTCTCTTAGGAGTGTGGTCTTGGTAGTTAGATTTACGAGAAATAGTGGTATTCCACAACATTGGTATGCAGAGCTAGTTTAGATCCTAGAACTTATGTAGATCGAGTTCGTTGGGCATTTACTCCGTCAAGCTCATGATAGAGTGTCAATTCTCCTCTTTAGAGGAGTAAAACCAAGGTCATGGGACACCTCTCTTAGAGGTGGAGCCAACAGACCATGTGAGGCACATGCGAAACCACACAAGATTGTGGAGAAGTTCAGAGCATGCATCTGACATAGTGCCCAAGGGCAAGCCTCATGCCCCACACGTTGTGAAAGAAGCAGCCCGTGTTGGTGCATTATATAGAGCAAATAACCAGAGCAGTATCGAATTTATGGGATAAAATGCTGAACGTACAAGTCACGCGAATCACTGAAGCCTTTTCTCCTCTCACTTCCCCATACTAGGTGGACACGATAGCCAAAAAAAGTCAATTGTAGCCCGATCCTCTTCCTTTGGTGGACGGCTAGAGCACACAAAGGAGAAATACAACAGTTACCTTCCATGAATCTCATGAGGAGGAATAAATCATCAACAATTTGAATGGGAGAACAAGCATAAAGTAATGGAAGCTAAGTACTTCCTCTTTTCACTACTATTATGCATTTGAGGTAAAGGAGGCATGATTTGTAGTTCAGGAAATACTTTTATCATCATAGAGTTGAGAAAATTTCCATTCATGGAGCGGCATACATTGAATATGCATATGACACACATAGTATTCCATAGAAGAAGTTGATAGGTGATTTACTATATCAAAAGGAGAGTCTTAAAGTACAAATGAAAGTTAAGTATCTTTCTTTGAGTTCAATATGCATTTGAAGATTGAAAGAAAGCATGCCTTATGGTTCATAGAGAATTTTTACTAACATGGAGTTAGGAAAATATCCATTTACTATATGCACGCATAAAATATGCATAAAACTCATTCTATATATCATTATAGTATTCATTGCATGATATTTGAACTAGTATCTTATGGGATATGGAGAAAGCCTTCTATCTACTTGCATTTATGCATCCTTAGAGTTTTGTTAAGATTAAAGGCTAATTGGGGCATAAAGTAAGTATATTAGTGCCCAAAGGAAGGGCATTATAGATCGGTCAAAGCAAGATAATCCCAACTTTGCAACATTAGTTTCAAATCTTCCAAATGGGCAAGCCTCTATGTGTCCAAAAGATGAATGTATGGACGAAGCTATGATGGAGGTAAGTGTAACTTCCAATTTTTTCATCTTTATTTTCTTTGTTTTCCATGGTAATGGAATGCATGAAAGAATGCATTTCAAATAAAGCAAGTGAAGTCCTCATGCACATGGAATGGTGCATAGAATGAATCATTTTAATGGTTCATGGAAGGCATAAATTAGAATAAAAATGAATCTCATTGGCATGGAATGGACTCACCTTGGAAAGATGATGAGATATTGAGCATATCAAGTTCATCATAATAGAGCATGGCATGAATGGGTATTTTAAGCATAAATCCTTGCATTAAAATGGAGTTCAAAATATGTGAATTCCATGCATGCTTTAAAGAGGGGTTCAATTGTTTTTGAACCTTATGCATGCTAAACATCTTCAAGAAAAGATGTATCTCTTCTTGGCATACACTAGATATGCATAAATTTAATCACACATGCATAGGTTGATGGGACATGAGAGTGAAGTAAATTCAGTAAGTTTAAGGTTTACGATAGGAAATGAATTCTTTAGGAGAAGTCAAAAGCATAAAGATTAATGGTATATTGTTGTTTGGTGAATCAATAACGATTAACTTTTTATATGTTGGCTTAATACAAAAGCCAACAAAATTTATTACAGACATAAAAAACCTTAAACTTCGAGTCCTACTTATGGACCCTGAAGTTCCATAATACCCATGGCATGCCTAATCAGCAAGGAAAAGGACTTAGGTTACAAACTAATCAATGTTAACCATAAGATAGTGGTAATAAGAAATTGGATTGGAAGACAACCAAAAGAGAAATGAGAAGCCTATATGAGACCTACACACATGAGGTCATTTTAATTGTGAACGATGTTAAGAAGTTCATAGGAACGTCAACATTTGATCATTGAGAGCAATGATGAGACTAAAAGGGGGAAGAGAATATCGTAAAATGACATATTAGGGAAAAAATGGTTGAACCATTTACCCTTTTAAGCATTCATTTCTTCCCCAATAAGCTTCTTCCTTCATTGACAAGATGTAGGATCCATTTGGAGCTTTGAGAAAATTGCTTCAAGAATGAAGAGTTGTAACTTATTAAGCATATCTAGAGAAGAGGAAGATTAAAGGGTTGAAAGAAACTCTTAAGACCTCTACTCCAAAATGTGCTATATGAGTAAGAAACAATTTATCAAGATGGTTAAAAAGGTAACCATTTAGCAAAACTTATGATTGATTATATCCTTTGATACAGATGCCTACTTATGTCAATAGATAATATCAAATATGAGAATAATTGCTCTATTATCAAATCACATAAACAAAGATAACTTTGATTCCATATGATCAAGGAAATAGTTCAATAAAAGCTCAATTTTCAAAGTCTTTTCAAGAAAAAATCAAGACTCTGTAAGAATGTAACTTACAAAGATTTTGATCATATTTGATAATACTAAAATGAAAGGAGTTTAATCCCTGAGTAAGAGCTAAAGTTGTCTACACTTAGGTGAGATTGTAAATCGGATGGTATGGGACGTCCAGGTTTACAATATCACTTAAGTGGGTTCAGTGGTATGGGACACTGGGCCTAAGGATAATGGAAGCTTAAGCTCAAGGATATTTGTGAGCTTTTTCAATCAAGGATTTAGCATAAATGAACCTCCCATTTGGATAGGAAATGAAATGAACATCAATTTCTTGTAGTTTTCAAGGACGAAAACTCCTTAAAGGGGGAATAAAGGTATCATCAATATGATACTTCTAAGAAAAAGATATTCCTTAACTCTTTCATGAAAGTTAAGAAATACATTGGATGTCTGAGTACCTAAGTGTGTTTGAGTTAAATCTCAAACAAAGTAAGAGCCTAAGATGCAAGGAGGGAATTCATTGAAGAATTCCAACTTGGCAAGTAAACTAAGGTAAGCTAGCCAAAGACTTGAGCATAACCAGGGTATGGTAATTGAGAATGGGTAAAGATGGATCCAAATTTTGGATTATTAAGCATGACAACTTGCTTAAGTCAAAAGCGTGACATATAATTGTTGATCCCTAAAAGGAGAATAGTTAATGGTTTGAAGAACATCAACATGATGTTGAAGACTTAAGCTAGGATATCAACTCATGAAGGTATGAGTTGAAGATCCCAAGAAAATCCCATGGGTAAATATCATTGAAAAAGGGATCTAAAGGAGAAAAGACTTGATCTTATCTCATATTAAATTAGCTAGAGGAATTTTGAGTAAGCCAAGTGATCTAACTTGGTCAAATATATCAAACCCTTTATGGTTGGATAATCCAAGTGGTCTACATTGGTCAAAAAGATCAAACCATTTTATAGTTTGATACCAAGGAAGGTTCAACGGTCAACCTAAAGAGACCTTTGAATTAATTGGAATTAGACTAAGAAATCTTATTCTTTGCTCTCGTGATTATGATGCCAAGGAATCCCAAGATGGAATTCATGATCATGGTAATTAATCAGAGAACATGAAAAGGACAAAAAATGGAAACATTAAGGATGCGATTCTACGGATTGGAGAAAGAACTCACTGGTATGGGACAGTGAGAACTAACTCCCATTGAGATTTTTCTCTGATGGCCAGGGAGAAAATAGGCTCAAGATCCGATAGGAAACATCATGATAAGGCTTAAAGATAAGACCATTTAGATTAAGGTCTTATGAGGTATAGAAATGTACTCCTTGAACCAATTTAGTACACCTAGGTGTATGAACAAAAGGGTAAATAAAATGAACATGATATTTACCCTATAAAATGCTATCCTTTATTGTCTTAGCGGATGCATTCTTCTTAATAGAATGCATAACCAAATTTTATATGGTACAATAAATTTGGATAAGTAAGAGGGTAAAGATTTTTGGGAGTTTATTGAGTTAAACTCCAAAAGTAAAGAGCTTGCATAAAGTCAAGCCTATTCAAGTATAATAACCTTGAATGAAAGGATGGTCTGTAAAAGATCTTCTTTTGAATCTTTGGTGAGAACAAGTGATTCAAGAATATTCCTAGAAAGATCTAAGATATGATGCCTAGAAAGAGGCATCTTTCTCGCAAAATCTTGGAACTAAAAGCAAAACTTGAATCATTTAACTCCATCCAAAAGATAGAAGATTTAGAAGGTGCACGGGGGAATACTTCACATATTATACCTACACACATTTTTGAGGACGAGAATGTTAAAGGGGAGAAGAATGTTGTATAATTCATGGGTTCAGAAGGTTAAACATATGGATTCTAAAGGTTAGAATATGATGTATGTTTGCTTTGGTCTAGCCCTTGAATTACCCTTGGAACATGCCTTGAACCTTTGGGTGAAACCCTTGGTTTTAACCCTTGAGGTATTTATTCATTAAGCTCCCAATTGAATGGTTAGAACCTTAGGCTTGATTTATCCTAAGGTGTGGGAACCTTAGCCTTGGGAGAAGCTTCTCTAGGAGCCACCTTGTGTGTACGTGAGAGAAGAATCCTCATTTGATTTAGAAGGCATGTGATAGACCTTGGGAAATTAGAAGGCATGTGAACACCCTTGGGAAAGTGTCCACATGAGGGACACTTGGCTGGACACTTGGCCAATCTCAAGGACATGCACCCCCTTGGGCTAGAGGTATATATATATGGGTGGAGTTGGATGGGTGGATACATGCTCTCTCTTATGAGTGTGGTCTTGGTAGTTAGATTTATGAGAAATAGTGGTATTCCACAACAGGATGTCCCTTTGATAGTAAACTCGCTACTCTGCCATAATGAGGACATCCCAAAACATATGATACTAGGGTAGGATTGGTTGTACAATCATGCAATTCACTTAAACCTTTGGTAGGGATCCCTTCAAGTTTGGGTTAACAAGCAATGCCTACTAGTTGAATTGGAAGGCAAGGGACCTTTTGAGTCTAGTACCCCACACTTTGCATGCACTAGAGAGTCGAATATGCAGCATTCCTCACTTATTGATGGGCAGGTTATGCAAGTGTTGGAACCCCATTCTCTTCCAAAACTATTAACATCACAATTGGAACAATCAGCTTTGTAGAGCAAAGGAGGACAACCACAAAACTAGCTTTGTGTTGTTCTTGGACTCGCTTCATGGTTTCGTATAATCTTTTTATTTGGGCTGAATATGCCGGGGCACTTGCTAGTTCTGAAAGTTCGTCATATTCTTGATCATACTCCTCGTTTGCTTCTTCTTCTTCTGTCTCTTCTTCATCCTCTTCTACTTCTACTACTCCCGGTTGGGTCGGGGCTGAAGTTATAGTAGTGGGTTGTGGTCCTTGGGTCTGCTCTGCTTCTGTCTCCAGGTTAGACTCATTGATCAAACGGGCAATTTCTTCATCTGTCAAATCAGCAAGTGTGTAACCTTGTGGGAACTCCAAGTCCGATGGAATCGGAGGGAACACCAGATTGGGTCCTTTGGCGCTTGGTCTGGGTAGGCAAATGGTAAATGGTCGGACACGTCGCGTTTGTGGAGGGGTCACCTCGGGTGTGGTGGTGGCTCCCCTTGCTTGGGCACATGGTAATTGAACTCCCCCTCTCATCTTCTTTGATGGAGGACCCGCCGTCGACAGCCGTCTTTGGAATTCTTGGGCCCTGGACCATATTAGTGCTCTTTGAATGGGCACGTCGTACGCTAAGCACCTGTAAATTATTCTTGTCAGAGCACAGCATCCATGAAGCACATTCTTCTATTTCTACTTCATCCTTCTGATGTGTTCTAAAGCTTCTGCTTGAGCTTCTTCTCGAATTCGTTTTTCTTCTTCTTTGCGTTTCTTAGCAGTGTTGAGTCGGCTTAGCATTTCTTCTGTGAGAGGTTCCTGATACAACTTGACTCTACATCCGATAATGTAGCTAGGTAGAATATAGCCTTCTAATGTGGCTAGTTGTACTGCTCCACTCGTGGAAATTCTATTTATAATCATAGGTCCATAACCATGTTTTTCTAGCTTTCTCGTATGTTGTTTTAGAGTATATACCAAAACTAAGTCTCCGGCCTTTAATCCTTTATCTTTAACATGGGCATCAAAGTATGCCTTCTGTCGTTTCTTAGCTGCATATATTCCTGCGGCAGCCCTTAGTCTTGTTTCACCTAATCGTTCGAGGTCAAAAATTCTCGAAGAGAGTTCATGGCCCGTCCACTCATGCTCCTATGCTACTCTCAATGTGGGAATCAAGAAGTCCAGAGGTAGCACCGCATTTTGGCCAAATACCATCTGAAAGGGAGTGGCTTGGAGTACCGTTTTATAGGCCACTCGGTATGCCCAAACAGCATGGTGTAGCTGTTTGTCCCAATCAGAGCGTTTATTATTTACCAATTTAGTCAACACATTGCATAGGATCTTATTTGTGCTTTCAGCCTGGCCATTAGCTTGTGGGTGATAGGGGGCAAACTTCTTATATGTACTACCAAGAATTCTTGGAGAAGATTTTCAATAACTTCATTCAAGAAGTGAGTCCCCCTATCACTGACTAGCTCTATAGGTAGCCCGTATCTCGTGAATACATTCTCGAATAAGAACTTAGCTGTCGTTTGAGCATCGTTCTTTGTGGTAGCTTTCACTTCTACCCACTTGGTTAAATAGTTTGTGGCCACAATGATATACTCAGCATGTGAACCCTTGGATGGGGGATTAATAGGACCTACAAAGTCTATTCCCCACTTAGAGAATGCACGTCCATCCATCATAGGTTTTAAAGGCATCTCATCTTTGTGTATAGGATATTGAGTTCGCTGACAAGCATCACACCTCTTCACATAGGTATGTGCATCCATGTGAAGGGTCAGCCACCATAATCCTGCAAATAGGATTGCCTTGATCACCCAATCTGGTCCAAAGTGTCCTCTTGCTACACCTTGGTGAGCAGTTTCCAAGATCTTGAGATATTCACTCTCATGGACACATAGTCTCAGGTAACCATCTTTACCACGCTTGTATAGATTATCACCAATGAGTGAGTAGTCTAGGGCTTCTTGTTCTAGACCTCTTTGTCTGGCCAGTGTCATATCTTGAGGGAATGTTCTCGTCCTAAGGAAGGTTACTAATGGTTCACTCCAATCTAGCACTATGGAAACTTGATAAAGAGTGGCATGTTCCACAGGTGGTTTAGTGCAATAGATTGGGCATTCTTTGCACAACTTATGGACATCAGCTTCCATAGTAGGCCAATGCACTCCGAATCTCCTAAGTGACTGCAAAGTTCTTTGCTTTGAGTAGTGTTGCTCTAATGCACCTACATGTGCTAATTGCAACCATTTTGTGTACTCGTCCTCTTCCACACAACACGCCAATATCCTGTGATCGGTCTGTTTGTACATACTTCCTGCCATGATATGGTACTTCTGTGCTTTTACTACCTCTCTATCTTGAGTGTTTATGACTGGGTGATTAGGCCCGTATATCAGTACTGACACTAATGGCTAAGCCCATTGAGGTACAACTTCCAAATTAAACAAGTAAGCATCAGGAAGCTCATCTGATACTCCTTGTGGGGCTTCTCTAGATGTGAGTCTAGAGAGATGGTCTGCTCTCAAGTGAGTCTTCCCTTTCCTCACCACAACTTCAAAGTCGTATTCCATTAGTAAGAGAAACCATCTTACTAATCTACCTGTATTGCATGGCTTGTTTACCAAGTACAATAATGCCTGATGATCGGTAAAAAATTTAAACTTATTTGCAAGCAAATAGTGTCTAAACTTTTTAACTGCATATACCATGCCTAATCCTTCTTGTTAAGTGGTTGTATAGTTTCGTTCAGCCGCATTCAACTGTCTACTAGCATAGGCAATTGGAAGATCCATATTGCCTTCGCCCGTAGGATGTGCAAGTACACATCCAATAGCATAATTGGATGCATCCACATGAACATGAAATGGCTTATTCCAATTTGGTGTGGTCAAGATTGGTGCTGAACACAATTTTCTTTTGAGCTCATTGAAGGAGTCCTCACACTCATTAGTCCACTCAAAGTTGGTCAAAAGCCCATACAAAGGCTTTGCTATGATGGCATACATGTGTATAAATCGTCGGTAATAACCACAATGCCCCATTAAAGCTTGTACTTCCTTGACATTCTTTGGCCTAGGTAGCTCGGCGATGGCTCTTACTTTCTCTTCATCGGTGGATATGCCATTCTTTGACACTATGTGTCCTAGAATCTTGCCTTGCCTGACCATGAAAACACACTTTTTTGGGTTCAGGCAGACTTGATACTCTCTACACTTGTCAAAGATTTGTCTGAGTTTTGGTATACGTGTCTGTCTAATGTTGGAATGAGCACAGAGATCATCAACATAGACCTCCAAATTCTTCCTCAAGAACTCTTTAAACATGTGACACATCAGCCTTTGGAAGGTTGCATGAGCATTGGTAAGCCCGAATGGCATTACCCGAAAAGCAAATATGCCCCACTCTGTGGCAAAAGTTGTCTTATGCTGATCTTCTGGAGCTATGGCGACTTGATTGTAGCCCGAAAATCCATCAAGGAAGCTGTACACTTCCTTGCCTGCTACCCTTTCTAGTAGACGCTCCATGATAGGAAGTGGATAATTATCTCGGATAGTGGCTGCATTGACCTTTTTCAAGTTAATGCATACTTGTAGCTTTCCATTCTTCTTGGGCACCACTACAATGGGGGATACCCACTCAATGTGCTCAATTTCATAGATGAATCCAACTTCTACCAGTCTATCTATCTCCTCTTTGATCTTAGCAGCATAATTATCATTATATGTGTATGGCTTTTGCTTAGAGGGTTTCGCGTATGAGGTCATGGGAATTGTGTGTGAGCATATGTCTGGGTCAACACCCTTCAAGTCCTTGTAACTCCAAGCGAATACATCTCTGTATTTTAACGCATGCTCTTCTTCCTCGGTTAGGTCATGGCCTATGTACGTGCATCTCTCCTCTCCTTCTTCTAGGGCTACCACTATTTTCTTGGTGGTTTCTTTGTTATTATAGGCCTCTCCTGCTTGT
The DNA here is from genome assembly GCA_020310875.1 of Ceratopteris richardii. Taxonomy (NCBI): domain Eukaryota; kingdom Viridiplantae; phylum Streptophyta; class Polypodiopsida; order Polypodiales; family Pteridaceae; genus Ceratopteris; species Ceratopteris richardii. Next base: position 59,023,982 of record CM035435.1, read on the forward strand.
GCCTTGCGTTTAGGCATTCTTATCATGACTCTCCTGTTGTCTATCTCATACTTTTTAAAGTTTTTAGGGACCTCAAACAAGGATTCTTCCTCTTCTGGTGTGACTTCTCTCTTCTTTCTTTTCTTTCCTTCATCCTTAGGGGTCACTTGTGTGGCTAACCTTACATCATTTGTTATCTCTCCGTGTCTCTGGGGTTGAAATTCTACTTCATAGAAGTATTCTTCATCTGATGCAAAAGGTGGGTCCATAATGATTGACTCTAGATCGGAGTCACTTGCATCCTCAAATGCATCAGGGCTAGGTTTGCACTCTTCTAAAACTGTATCTCCCATGATTGGCTCTATTGAAAAACTGAAATGTCATAGCCTTCCTCGTCACAGTGGGGTGTCCATTGTTCTTCATTGAAGGCTACATCCATTGTTGCTAAAATTTTTGCCCAACCATGAGGCTCAAATTCTTCATCAGGAAATACTACAGGTGCATAGGCTGGGTCTTGAATGGATGTATGGGTTTCTTTTGCACCTATCTCTCTGGCCTTTTCTCTCTTCTCTTCTTCCACTGCCACTTTACACATCCATAAGTGAGTGTCTTCATGCATCCATCCATGAGGATCCTGATCCTATGGAGTGCATAGACTCCGTGTCATCCTTGGCTCTATGGATGGGATTCCATTGAATAGGCGGTACATCTCTATGAGAGTAATCCTTGAGATTGACTTTGGTCGTAATATCTAAGTGTTGCAAATACAAGGAATTGGTTCCCCAATCCTGTACTACTTGCAACTGTCGCATAAATGGTCTTCCCAAAATCATCTCATAGGCATGATTTTTGCTAAAGTCACATATAGCAAATGTGTGCTCAAACTCTACACCACAAGTAGTGAGAGTTATTCCTTCTAGCAATCCTAAGGGTCTTTCTATGTGACCATCAGCCATTTGCAATTTCATCCTCGTGGGCCTGAGTGTTGGCTTGCCCCAACGTTTCCATAGGGAAGTGGTAGCAATAGCAACTCCTACACTTGAGTCTAGAATTGCCTTGGTTGTGTACCCCTGATGGGTAATGGGAAGATAGGTGTTTCCTTCTTCACCTTCACTCATATCTCCTATCTTGTTTAAAGGAATTTCTGGCACTGTTCTATGAGAACCTACCTGGGAACGGGGTTTCACTACTTCTAGCACTTGGTTAGCTACATGTTTCCATAATTATGGCCTAACTTTGAGTAGCTCTTCTAAAGTGAGGTTCCACTACACAGTGTTTTTTACTACCTCCGTATTCCTAGGTATGACTGAGTCTTCGTTTCTTTCCATGACCGTTGGGTGCTCTCATACAAGTAGACTTGGCTTCCCATGGGCCTGTGAAATGGGGTAATTCCTGTAGGGAGTTAGACTTGAAGTCTAACCTCTCTTGATTTTGTGCACTCTCCTGCTCTCCATAAATGGAAGGAATATCTTGTGGGAATTGATCACGTGTGTCATCCACAAGTTCAATGGGAGGAGGGACTTCACTTTCTTTAGCCCATTTGCCTTCTTGAATCTCTCGTAGGAATTCTGGTGTGTACCTATTCATAGAAGAGGAGGTGTCTGGTTCAGTGGAATTGGGCACAAAAGCTTCCTGTGGGGGAAGGCTTATTCTTTTACTTGCCTCATCTCTTCCTTGATTTTTTTCTTCCTTGGCAGATCTTGCAATTATGCTCTCTAACTTCTCTAGGAGTCCATCCAAGTGAAATTGTGTCTTAGTTGAGCCAGAGTAGTTGAAGAGGCGACTGGCTTCAAACATGGTCTGAGCCAACGCAACCATTTTCGCACACAGCTTGGTTCTTTCTATCTCTAGGTCAGCTCTAGGGTAGCACTTGTCATTATCCGTCACATTTGTCCCTTCTTGGATTCTGGCCTGATAAGCCTTAAGCATCATGTCTATGTCTTCAGGAGTGGGGTCAGCTAATACTGATCCTACTCTAGGGGGTGGTGGGATGGTCTGAGGTAGGTGGACCGATGGTGGGTTAGATGGTGATGGAAATTAGGGTGGTGGTGGTATGTGAGAGTTTGTTTGAGAGGTGAGTTCAACAATTTTGGCTTTTGTTTCTCTTATGCTTTCTTCTAAGTCGCTCATCTTTTTTGACCATTGTCTTTTCATTGTCTCTCGGCTATCCCTCTAGGCTCTCGACCGTTTCTTGGCTATGCTCTCGGTTTCACTAACCTCTGCACTCTTCTCTTGACCTACTCCTGGGTTCTGTTGCAAAGCCTGAGCTCTAGTGACCACTTGCACTGGTGCAGTAGAAGTGACACTTCCTGTTGAGTCTACAACTAAACCAATAATGTTAATTGGAGTTATTTTTGGCATGTTATTGGGATTCTTTGGGCAATCTCGTAACAGATGCTCCTTTCCACAATCTTGACAAAAGCCATGTATTGTTACTGACTGTGGTTGTGTAGATGGAGGTAAGGGGCAATCACGAATGAGGTGATCTCCTTGACATCTAAAGCATGGTCCTCTAGGGAATGGGGGTCTTACCTGTCTAGGTTGAGGTCTAGTGTTGGGATTTGCATACATGACATTTGTGTAATCAAGCTCCCAACTAGGTTCATTCGGTTCTTCACTATAGTAAGACTCACCATGTTCAGGCGACTGCATGTAGTAAGCCTGTGGACTATCTATGTGAGTGGAATCAAAACTATGATCACTCGGGTCACTTTCTGAGAGCAATGGAGTCACTGGGACTATGGCTCTATTCAAATTTTCCTTAGCAGCTGCATACTTTACAGGAATCACATTAGCTGGCGTTGGAGGTTGTTGAGCTAAAACATGTTGAGGCCTTTGTTGGTTTTGGTAGGGTTGTTGATAGGATTGTTGTGGTCTACCATATTGTTGCGGAGGGTACTGGTTTTGGTATCTTCCCTGTTGTGGATAGGGCTGAGGGTAGGTTTGTCTAACTGCTTGCTTATTGTATGGGCAGTCTTGTGGTGTGTGATTTGTGTACCTCCGTTCTATGGTGCAATATTGGCTGCTAGGGTTCACTTGGGGTTGAGCCATGATGAGACATACATTCGCCATATGGTCACCACCGCAAGTATAGCACCTCTTTGCTGGGGCAAACCTTGGGATTTGTTTGCTAGTGACACCTAGTTTTTGAGCTACTTTCTCCGCGAGTTCCTCAATTCATGTGGATTGTGAGGAACAGAGACTAGAGGCACTATCAGAATCTCTGTAGATTTTGGAAAGCTCTAACTCCTCCCCTAGGTTATCCTCGATGTCAATGCACATGCGTACACACTCTTCTATAGTCCTAGGGTCCTTCAAGTACACATATGACCTCAATTTGGTACTTAGCAATCCATCCAAGAATAAAGCCACTTGTTTGGCTGGTGTGGGTAACTCAAGAACAGGGCATCTCTCAAGATATTACCTAAACCTTCTTCCTGCAAGTCTCACGGTCTCTTGAGGGGTTTGCTTGAAGCTATGTATCAGTGAGGAAGTATTATGCCTTATGCCACTTTTAGAGAATTCAGTGATGAAAGCCTCTAAGAGTTGGTCTATGCTCCTGAACTATCTCTCATTCAATGGTTGAAACCACGTAAGGGCTATGTTCCTAAGGGTTAGACCAAAGGCATTATATTGTGTGAATAGGTCCTCAACTTGTTCAGCTCTCAAGACTTGCCTAAACTCAGCCACATGGTCATATGGGTCTCCTGTGCCATCGAAGTAGTTCTTCATGGACTTAACTAGCTGAGTCGGTCTCAAAGTCTTGGTGTGTTCCCTAGGCCTTGGCAGAGGGAAATCATCAGCATTCCTTTGGTTCCTTGGGGCTCTAAGTCCCTCAGGTTCCACTTTATTTGTTTCCGTTCTCGTTCTTTCTCTTCCCATTGGGTTGGCAAAGCTTACCTCCGGTCTATCTCTATGTCTGTCTCTTTGAGCTCCATGAGCTTGGGATGTTCCAGCTCCTGGGTGACCAAAGGACACATTCGATCTTGGTTGAGGGAAAATAAATTCACCTTTCCAAGTGTAAGCATGCCTATCATTTTTTGTAACCACAAAGACCCTCTCTGAAGCGTGATCTAAGTAGGTCACTCTGCCTGGGCTATCAAGATCTTTGAACTCATATATCATGATTGTTCCTACCTCATTTGGCTGATCAGATCTATACCTCCAAAAGGCTTCATCAGTCTCTCGGTTCAGGAGTAGATCTATGCTCTTATTGTCTTGGGGGATCCACTCTGGTGTGATAATCCTAGTGAGAACAGATTTGCCTCGGGGGGTTCTAGGTTCTACACCCATGTTTTCTTGCTCCAGGTCACCTAAGTCCATTTCTGGGATCACATTCCCAAATTCATCTGTCCTATCTGGAGGACTCGGGACTACATATATTGTCCCTTCTTTGTCCAAGTATGCTCCATTTTCAAACTTGACAGTTGGGTGCTCTAGTCCAATGGATTGGTCACGGTTTTTAATCTGGACCACAGATCTTCCTAGACCATCCTCATAGATGCAAGCACCTAATCGGTTGGTCCTAAGGTATTCGAGTTGCGTCTTGTAAGGGCCTTCTACCCTATGTAAATATGGCACTCTTGAACTTCCTGTAGGTCTTTCCATACCGTGGGACATCTCAGACTCGCTAGTCTCAGAGCTAGGGTAGTACGAATGATGGCTCAACTGCTGGGCCCAAGACCTAGCAGTATGGTTGACACTAGCCTCTGAAGAATCTAAGACTTTGTCTATCTCTCCCTAGGTATCGTCCTGATCTAAGGTTCATAAGCCCAATCGAATAATCCCAAATTTTCCCAAGTACACTTTGCGTTGCTGAGTTCTTTTGTATTAGTCGCTTGTTCTTTTTTAATTGCCCTTAGGGTGTCACTTCTTGTCCAATTAATCTTTGTCGCAAGGAACACTTAAGTTTTATCGTACTTTGAGTGTGGTCGCTCGATTTAAATTCTTTTCCCTTAGGTTGTTTCGCAATTGTAATCTCCTAACACTTGCACTTGAGTGATTAGAGTTCTTGGTTTTGGTCGTTCTTAACGTATCCCTAATTAATCAAAACCTCTATCCGTACTTAGCCTATGCTAGGGATTGACAGAGGGTGTTGAGAATTTCCAACCTTGAGTTTCTTCCCTTGGTTGCCCTTGTGTGCCCAGGAAGCGTGTTCCCAAGCTTGCACTTACTCTTGCTTCGATTACCCTTTGATGCTCTCAAAGAACGTGAAAAAGTCCCAAAGTTAGCTCAAGACTTAAATTTGATTGACAGATAGATCACTCTCATGCATGTAATTCACTAACCAAATTGCCTTTTGCCTTTGTGAAAAACAATCCCAAGGAACCCTCAGTTTTTCCTACCCCGGGATATGATCAACTTCAAATTACCCTATCTAATAATCCTGATATTAATTTTACCGTAACCAGTGGAAGTGTTGGTTGTACTCCCCACGAGCTTACTAACAAAAAAAAAAATCACAGCAAACGGATTTTGTATGAGAAAGTTATGTCCATTCAGGGTTTTGGGGCTAAAATAGGATTTAAAACAGGTTAACAGGCAGACAGGACTTCTCGAAATGCTTTGGGTGCCGGCCTCACAATGCTCTACTAACCCTTAAAAGCTCCCCACAAATTGCCAAAAATTAGACCACTATTTTTGCCCCTAAAAAAATTGGCCGAATTTGCCCGTCAATCGCGATCGAAAGCTCTGTCAATCGCGATTGATATGTCAGTCACGATCGACGTGTCGATCGCGATTGACTGGTCCATTGTGGCTGTTAGTCGCGATTGATGGGTCAATCGCGATTGACACGTGGCCCGGATTTTTAGTCGATCATGGTCAAAGGGTCACTGACTCTGTCGGTCGCGATTGATGGGTCGATCGCGATGGACAGGTCCGTCGCGAGGGTCTGTCGGTCGTGGTCAAACACTCATTGACTGGGTCAGTCACGATTGACAAGTCCGTCGGGCCTGTCAGTCGCGATTGACGGGTTGGTCGCGATCGATGGCTCGATCGCGATTGACATGTGTCACGCGTAGGTTCTGTCGGTCGTGGTTAGTCGGTCGTTGACTCTATCGGTCGCGATTGACGTGTCGATCGTGATTGACAGGTCGGTCGGCAAGTGTCCGTCGTGGTTTGTCGATCGCGATTGACAGGTCGATCGCGATTGATAGAAAACTGAGGAATTTTAAAATTTCAAGCACACATTTAGGATGCCCTAGGCCTACACATCATGGTTATACACTTTGTTTTGCAAAATAGTCAACTTTTCTGTCGGTGGCGATTGACAGAGGTCAACGCCTCGGGACCTGCACAGTCAATTTTTTTACCTGCTGAAGCTGGTGCAGCTGCTGGGGATGCTGATTCCTACAGAAAATCTCAAAAAACACAGAAAATCACAAGCACACAAACGCTCTCTCGCTCTCTCTCACAAGTGAAATGAGGGAAATGGTATGGGTGGGGTGATATGACCAAAAACTGAAATTTTTCGTGATGATGGAGATGGATGTGGGAGATGGTGAGGATGATGATGGTGATGAGAAAAACAAAAGAAAGTAGATAAAAGTGAAGAAAATACCTATGACTTTAATGCCTCAACTCTACGTCTTACCATCACACGCTCGTCCTCAAAGCTCGATCCCCGGCAACGGCGCCAAAATTTGGTGTAGCTCAATGATGAGTAGCACCTCCTTTAATGTCAATCCGGGAAGACGTGAGGATGGTATGATGATCTCGAGCAAGTGAAGGCACAAGTGCGTAAGTGCGAAGCACACTAACATGCACACACATACACACACGCGCACACAAGGCAAGACAAAGAGTGAGAAGCAATGGAGTTCTTTAGATTACTTTCAAAAAGCTCATACAAGTTCAAATCAATTACAAGCTACCCTCAAAAATGAGCTCTCTAGCTCTATTTATAGTTTTTCACTAGCTTTTGGCCCTGTCTAGACCTAGTGTTCGGCCTAGTTAAAAATTAGGTTCTAGGGCCTATTTGGAGGTTCAAACGGAGTCTAAAAAATGTGAAAACTGATAGGTAGGTACTTCTAAAGCTCCTCAAGCTCAAGGACTCCTTGGCTTGCACAAAATGGAGCTACAAAAATATGAAATGGTATTTACAATGGTTTTTAGTGATGAAAATCACTATTTTGTAGGGATTTCTTCTAACATTTTGACATACATTTCCTGGAGCGCCCTACTTGCTCCTTCTTCTTGTGTGCCCAACTCTTTGATGCATGAAAAATTTAAATGGCCTACTTGCCAGATCTTCTTTGACTACTGTGTCAGCTTGTGCTTTCCCTTCGCTCCGACTCCCTTCGTAGGCTTCCTTGTCTTGTGAGTCCTTCAGTTCCTTGACTACTGCCAACAGCCACCTCAGTGACAAAAGCTACTACGCAACCTTGCTCCTCACACATAAGGACAAAAACTGAATAAAATTTCAAGACTAAACAAATATGGGTGATGAAAGGCAAGCAAGCACCGACATTGCCCCAACTATTCCAATCCAAGCAAGCCAACTATGCCAAAAGAAGAACCAAGCAACTAGGACAAGCTCAACCACAAGGTATCTAACAAATTTGGGTGCCTAAGGACTTAGCTACAACTCAACAAGGGTGATTACACATGTGGGTACCCAAGGAACTCTTACATACACCAAACCCTATGCTATACCTGATGAGAAAAGTCTGCACAGAGATCAAAAGAAGATCAACTCACCTCTTCAACAATTGTAAGAAGAGAAGCACTAATGGTATGCATTCAGAAGCCAAAAGCACCAATAGTCCCCAAAGAACCAAAGAGCCAACCATGAGGGATACAAAATTTAAAAAATCATCCAAAGATGAAGAGACCAAAAGTGATCTGTACGTAGCCAAACACTATTCTAAAATGGATTGTTGTAAGGAAGGATGATGAGATGTCATTCAACCATTGATCACTTGCATCATTTTGAGATCCAATGGATACCTCCAAACAAAGATTGCATCAATGTTTGCAAGTAACATCAAAAGCCTTGATGTTTGAAAACCATGCCCCTTGGCATAACCCTGTCTTTTGCACCATTCAAGTCATGCATGTTATACTTTATGGAATAATGGAATGTTAAATGGATTTTAATGTCTTGAGGTTTTTAATGTGATTGTGTTTTGATCTAGTAGGTGAAGAATCCTGAGGGCATGAATGTGCATGGATTTATTTATATATCTTTCAAGATATTTAGAAGATAGTATTTATATATATTTTTTGTAAAAATAGTAGATCGTTTAGAAAGTGACATTTCAGTAAAAATAGTAGATCACTTGGAAAGCGACATTTTGTAAATAAAGTAGGACTTTTGTAAATGCATGATTTTTGAAGTGCGAGCCTCATGTATCTTCTATAAAGGACGTAATGAAAAATATCTATAAATACACATAGCATGATAGACTCGTCCATCAGAGTATGTGGGGGGAGATTGTATCCAATCTTGTGTTCAGTCCCTTATCTCTCTCTATTCCATGTATGCTTTCATGAGATTTCATTTCTGTTCTATCTTTGTGTATGTGCATCTACAAGATTCAATCAATAGTCGAATCATAGCGTGTGCGCATTTATGGAGGTGTACTTCTCAATGATCATTTGTGATTCATGGTGTCCGTTCACAATTCGCCATCAATAATTCTCATCCTCTATAGGTTTGCGTTTGTCAATTCATGTTTTCTTTTTTTCACCGATGTTTATTTTATTATTTTCTCAAATTTGTTACTGTGCTCCTATCTCACTCACTGTGTTCACTATCACACTATGCTCACTATGACACTGTGCTCACTATACTCACTGTACTCACTGTGCTCACTGTGTTCACTATCACATTATGCATTGTTCCTATTCTGGTTTGGTTTGTTTATCAAATTCATTTATCAATTCGCTTATCCATGTGGTTACCCCACTCACTGTACTCATTGTGCTCACTGTGATCACTCTCATGTTGTGGATTGTTCTTGTTATGGTTCGGTTCATTTATCAAATTCATTTATCAAATTCATTTATCAAATTCATTTATCAAATTCATTTATCAATTCCGTTATCAATTTGGTTATCCATGAAAAATACTCCAAGATGTCGACTAAGGCATAGAACTATAGCATAACTTTGGCATCTTTGGCTTCTCTCACACTCATGGTCCTCTTGGTTCACTTTGGTTTCATTGGATATGAACAAACCATCTCTAACTTATGAGTGGAAATAAGAGCTTCCTTATTTCCCTAGTTAGCTTCCTTATTTCTCTAGTTAGCTTACTTATTTCCCTAGTTAGCATGATGGGGATTTGAACCCACCACCTCTCACTTACAAGAGATATGCTTTATCCACTAGCATATTTTCACATATTGATACCCACTCCTTTTAACTTATATTTAACATAAGTTCTAACACTCTTTTCCCCTTATTTACTTATTTATCTAACACTCATTTTTTCCAAGAGAAAACCTTTCCTTTTCTATTTCAATTCCAGTATTGCTAAAATTCTTTTCACATGCTTACTCATAGGTTTTGGTTCCATATAAGGCCATGGACCCTATCAATACTAGAGAGGATTTTGGTAAGTTATTTATTAAATGTTATTTATTAAATGTATTTTTCCTCATCATGGTAAGTTATTTATTAAATGTATTTTTCCACACCATGGTTTTCCAAAAGGTATTCTCTTAGATCAAAATATTTATTTTTGTTATCATTTATGGGTTGCATTATTTCAAATTTTATGTTCTAGAATAGACTTTAGCTCTGCATATCATTCACAGACACATTAACTTCTAGTTTTCCATTTCCATGCATGTGTTTTTACATGGAATATGCTTATGATTGTTCAGTGATGGGACATGTGACTAGCCATCCATGTCTATTATATTCTTATCAACTAAGGTCAGATGCTTGTTAATTGAGAGGCATGCCATACTTTATGTAATAATGGAATGTTAAATGAATTTTAATGTCTTGATGTTTTTAGTGTGATTGTGTTTTGCTTTTGCAGGTGAAGAATCATGAGCGCATGAACGCACATCATATAATTTTGAAGATATTTAGAAGATATTTAGAAGATAGTATTTTATATTTTTTTGTAGAAATAGTAGTTCTCTTAGAAAGTGATAATTGGTAAATAAAGCAAGATTTTTTTAAATGCACACTTTTTGAAGTGTTTCCCTCATATAATCTTCTATTCAAGACATAATGAAAAATACCTACGAATACACATACTATGATAGACTCATCCATCAGAGTATGTGGGGGGAGATTGTACCCAATCTTGTGTTCAATCTCTTGTCTCTCTCTATTTTGTGTATGCTTTTTTGAGATTTTGTTTTTGTACTATCCCTACGTACGTGCGTCTAAAAGATCTCGTCAACAATGCATTTCCATAGTATGCATTAATATAGGGCCACATTACACAGTTTAGAATTCTAGGCACATGACACACAATTGACATATGTAAACTATTTTATTGATACTAACCTCTTTCTTCTTGTTTTGTTACATTGTTTCAAAGAGAAAACAAAAAAGAGAGGAACAAAGAAACAAAAAGAAAAATAAAACAAAAAAGAAGGGACAAGAACATGTGCTCTAAAACAAGAGATCCATCAACAATGAAAGACAAGCCAATGGTCAATCACCATGATGGGAGTACAACACAAAGAGATAAACATCAACTAGCCATTCACCATGGTAAGAATCCCCTACCTTGGCAACACTATAACAATGATAGATTAGGAAACCTCTTCGTTAGCATAGCCTTGAGCACTTACCTCAAGACCCAATTTTTTTGCACCATACTTATTACAATGCATTCTCAAAGTACACATGCATAGGGCCACATTACAAGGCGATTAACAAGGCACATATTTTCTTGAACCCATGCACTAACACACTTACCCATCATTCATTATGGGTTACGATTACTTGGCATGATAACTATGAAACCCACGTTTAAAAGTTCCAGAGGACATCACGGTTATCAGTACCTATGAAGCAATTCATAGCCAACAACTGCTCAGAATCAACATTGACAACCTCCTTTGAGCACCTAGCTATTTTTGAAAGCTCACAAATACACCATCATGCTGGAATCCAAGGAAGAAGTACATAAAAAGAGACAAACTTGCAAAGGCTAGGAGTGACAAAATGAAGAATAGAACAACCGACCCTGCTACATTTGGAAGGCAAACCACTCTTGTTGATACATGATGGACACTACCTTTCAAACTACTACATGGAACACCCACTTCAAGAACGTTCTCTCAAGGATGACAGACTCGAGGGGGGGGGGAGTGTTGGCACTCAAGTTCAAGCATGAAGCAGGGGAACAACATCGAAGAAGTGGACACATAAGAAGAAGGAGCATGTAGGGAGCTCCAAGAAATATATGTCAAATTTTTAGAAGAAACCCCTATAAAAAAGTGATTTTGATCACTAAAAACCATTGTGAATATCATTTCACATCTTTTCAAATCCATTTTATTCAATCCAATGAGTCCTTGACCTTTAGGAGCATTAGAAGTATCTACATACCAATTTTTGTGAATTTTTAGACCCCATTTGATGGCTCAAATAAACCCTAGAACCTACTTTTTAACTAGGCCAACACTAGGTCTGGACAGAGCCAAACTAGTCCAAAAACTATAAAAAGAGCTAGAGAGCTCATTTTAGAGGTTAGCTTTTTGGAGGAGATCTAGAGCATCTTGTAGGTTGGCAAGTTAGAGAAAGAGCTTCTTGAAGAGTGTAATGGAGTTATTGAGAATCAAAGCTTCCATTGTTCCTATATTTGTTATCTTGCCTTGTGTGTGTGTGCATGTGTATGCCTATCACTCACATTTTCTCACTAAAATTGCTCATGATCTTCAAATCCTCCTCACGTCACCCCGGACTGACAAGCAAAGGAGGTGGTGCTCACACTTGGGCTGTTGGAGTTTGAGGTTTGTGGAATCACACGAACAACACAAGGAAGAAGAAGATTCTTGGAGCACAACACACAATATTGAATGTATTATCAAGAGAATGTACAAAGATAAGTAACCAATTAGGGCTACATGCATATATACAAGCCATGGGAAAAAACCCTCCTAAAGAGGGAAAAAAGTGCCTTGGTGGTCCTAGTGTGTTCACACACATCACTACCTAAATATATCAACAAATCCCACCTGGGGGTGATGCGGTGAACATAGAGTTGGCACTCATGTATAACGAAGTGCCAAGCTAAGTGGAATCAATCCACAAAACGAAGTAAGCCCAAAGCTTTGTGGAAAGCTTCAAACTTCTCCCTAGGCAGAGCCTTTGTGAAAAGGTCTACAATGTTCTATTGAGTAGGCACATATGCCAAACTGATCTCTCCAATGGAGAACCTCTCCTTGACATAATGATAGTGCACCTCAATGTGCTTAGTGTGAGCATGGAACAAAGGATTCCTTGCAATTGCCAATGCGCTCTGACTGTCTGTCGAGATGGTGGTGGCAAAGGATTGACCAACACCCAAATCAACCATAAGGTTTCTGAGCCGCACACACTCAACAATGACTGTGAAAGTTGCCCTATACTCATCCTGACAACTAGAAGCAGCCAAAGTAGGTTGCTTCTCGCTCAACCAAGATATGCATGAGCTACCAAGCATGAAGCAAAAACCACTAGAGGACACACGAGTGTCATAGCAACCAGCCCAATCAAAGTAAAAAAAAGCATGCAAATCTGGTGGTAGATCCCCCCTGGGGATAAAACAGTCCAAGTAGTCGGGTACCACTTAAGTAGTGAAAGATGCACCTAACCGCATGCCAATGCTTGACACCTAACAATGCATAAACCTGCTCATCTCTGAGACAAAAAACTAAATATCTTGTCAAGTAATGCATAAGAAAATCAAGCATCCAACAACATGCTCATAGAGAAGAGCATCAAATGCACCTCCAACATCATGAAGACTCAACCATAAACCTCTTTCCATAGGAGTGGCAATAGGTTTGCAGTTTTCAAGGCCAAAACGCTCCAATAGTGTGTCAATCTATTTTTTTCTGCATAAATTGAATGCCCAAATAATGATGCAAATGCCCCAAATCTAAAATCTCAAATGAGGCATGCAAATCAGCCTTAAAATCAGCAATATGCTTCTCATGAGGACTAGTGAGGAACATGTCATCAACATAGATAACAATGATCAGAAGCACATCATTCACATGCTTAACATATAAGGTGCTTTCAGTTGGACTCTTCTCAGAACCATGTGCAATCAGGTAGGCATATATCTTTTCACACCAAGCACATGGTGCTTGCTTCAAACCATATAATGCCTTCTTCAACTTGCACACTTTGTTCTCATGCACTTTTTGCATGAAGCCATGGGGCTAAAAAACATACACTTCTTCATGCAAGTCACCTTTAGAAATGCAGTTTGAATTTCCATCTGATGTACATTCAAACCATGATGAGCTACAAGTGCACATATGCTACATACAATAGTCATTCGGCATGTAGGAGCAAAGGTCTCATCAAAATCAATGCCTCTTTCCTCAGCATAACCCTTTGCAACAAGCCTAGCCTTATACTTGTCAATTGTTCCATCAAGTTTATGCTTCAACTTGTATACCCACTTATTGCCAATGGCTTCCTTCTAGGAGGCAAGTCATATAAAGACCAGGTACCATTTTTCATGATAGCATCATATTCTAATTGCATAGCAGCCATCCAATTCTCTCAATTTTATGCTTCATCAAATGAAACAGGCTCATTCTCATAACAGAGACTAGAGGCAGCCATAGCATAACAATATGATGCGAAAGAAGTAGTATGAGAGCGTGAACGAGTACAATATGAAAAGGGTGCATCTAATTGTTGGTGCATTTTACCCAAGCCTACATGATTGATATGATTTGATTTATGTTCATTTGTAGTCATATGTGTAGACATATGAACACCTCTTGTAAAAGAGTATATTTTATCTCTCATAATTGTGAAAGAAAGAATGGCTTAAGTCATCCATGATGTAAGAAGGAAATTCGTGGCTCTAACTATCTAAAACCACAAATCCATCAACTGAGAGAATATCTCCTATTTTTTTTTAAATGGAGGTTCAGTGGAGGCCTACTCCCCTAGGCTTTAACTTTGAAATTGCAATTGTACAAGGAAGGGCATAGTAACCATGGGACCCCCCTTATCCCACAAGAATAGGGGTTTACATAACTGGGTTGAACAGCGGTCACAACTACCTATCACTTTTAGGTGAATTTATTTAAATTCAAATTCAAAACTACCTCCAAAAGTAGCTATAAAAACATCAAGAAGGAAGTCTCCATTAGAGAGCTTGATTCGTGCCCACTTCATGTTCATTTGTAGAGATTGAAAAGCTTACTCCATAGCTCTATCATTCTACTGCCATTTTCCAAGTATTCATTGCCAATGTGGTTGTAATTATATGTGAATCTATACATTCATCATTTACTTCTTCTCTGTTTTATTCTCTACTATACTCACTTAGAATAGTAACTTGAGAAGCACAGATCTCTGGCTGTACATAACCTTTTTCTGTGTTTTAAAGTGCATTTGATTTCTCTCTAAGTCTAGGTTATGCTTACAAAATTTCATGTTCATTTTGTTTACTCTTTGTGAGAAATCTATGTTTTTCTGCTCATTGGTTGAATCTCTATAGAGCCCCGAAAATGGTGGGAGTGTTCCAGATTTTGCTAAATCTTGTTCTCATTGCTTAGTTGATCAATTGAAGTGTTTTAACTTGTATTAGCAAGTATCTAAGTCTATTTGCTATGTTCAAAACGAAATTTTCTAATTCCTACCAGGTTGAGAGCACTGTTCATTTTTTCCAACAGGTGTATGTACAAAAATAGCAAGCTTTGGGAGCTAGTCATTTTGCAACTAGTCTGTCTTGACTCAAACTTTTGATATACTTGTTCCAAAACACTTGGGTGACTTTTTTATGGATTTAGGAAGCTCAAAGGGTCTACTAACAAACTCTGAATCCTCAATTGGCTGGTGTGAGGCTGGTTATAGCATCACCAACTCATCTTCGGATTGCATCCACCATCTCTCTCTACACTAATTTGCTATCACACAAAGTCTGCACCAGCCATTTTGGCATAGTTTTTGGCTCCTCAATATCAGCTCTCTCATCAACATGTGCATCACGTAAACCTGCATTAGAAATGAAATGATCTGCATCATCACATGAAACTTGTAAAGACTGAGAAGTTGCCTCATTAGGACAAGCACTAGACTATCCACCTGTAAAAAGAGATAGAAAAGTATCATACATGTATTTGGAGCTAATTGATGTCTCCTTACTATGTGAAAATAATGGTTGAATAACATCTTCCACAAAAAAAACATCATGGCTAACCAAAATGCATTTATTTTGTGGATGATACAAACGATAGCCTTTGCTTTCAGAATTGTACCCAACAAAAATACATTTCACTACTTTATCATCCAATTTCTTGTGTTGTTGTTCAGACACTAATGCATATGCCAGAAAATAAAAAACACACAGGTGAGCAATAGATGGCTTATGACCATGCCAAGCCTCATATGGAGTGATAGACTACAATGCTTTAGTGAAACACCTATTAAGTATATATCTTGCACACATAACAACCGCAAGCCAGAAACTATGTGGTAAAACTTGACTCTTGACCATACAGCTTGCCATCTCCATGAGTGACCTATTCTTTCTTTTAGCAACTCCATTCTGTTGAGGTGTATATGGCACTATACATTGATGTTTTATCTCAAGTTCAGCTAGAAATGCATTAAAATTAGAAGACATATATTCCCCCCTCAATCAAAATGGAGGATGCCCATTTTACATGCTAACAGATTTTCAGCCAAAACCAGAAAATATTTGAAGCACATAAACACTTCGGACTTTGTTTACAATGGATATACCCATGCATGCATGGAAAAATCATCAATGAAAGTCATGAAGTAAAGATAGTTCTCAAAAGAAGGTGTCTGCATAGGACCACAGACATCACAGTGAACAAGTTGCAATTTGTGAGTAGCTTGAACCATCTTTTGGGAAGGAGGATTGCTGCATTTTGCCCAAAATACAACCTTAACATACATGTTTACTAGGTGCCTCAAGTTTTGGGAAAGAGGACACCATTTCAAATTTCTATAGGCATAACAAACTAGCAAAATTCAGATGACCAAAGCATGCATGCCAAAGCTTTGCATCTCACATAGCCTAAAAATCTTGAACTGCACATGTTGATTCATCATTCACAGATTTTGCATAATCTTTGAGCTTATACAACCCATGACATAAAATTTCAGAAGCAATAATGATGTCGCCATTTGACAAATCATGAACTATACATCTTTCATCAACAAATTTCACAACCAAGCCAATCTTGGCTAATGTTGAAACTAATAATAGATTTTTCTTGATCTCTGGCACAAATAAAGCATCTGACAATGGAAAAGAACTACCATCAACAGTAGTTAGAATGATCTTACCAACTCCCATAACAAGATAAGAGGAGTTATTGGTGCATGCGATAGTATTCCATATCGGGTCACACTCAAGTGAAGTGTAGAAACTATGTTGGGAGGTAATATGTTTGGTTGCCCCACCATCAAGGTATGAAACATCTGAGTCTACTAAAGACATACACTCTTCATGTGAAGATGGGTCATAACCTGCAAACAGTAGTAAATTCCCATTCTTCATTTTGCACAAGTTTAGCAGACTCTATTTTGGGTGTAGAGGCCTCTACATTAACCATTCGAACCTCTTTCTTCTTTGCCTTTTTTGCAGCCAGTTTTGGGAAACTCTTTATGACATGATGATTTCCTTTATAGTATATGAAAAATAATTTTTTCTTTTTAGTTTTCTTCTCATCTTTATCTTCCTTCTTTGATTGTGAAAATTAGCAGATTTTTCCTTACTAGTAGAAGAGCTCCATTTACCTTTGTCCTTCTGGTTAGCCAGGAAAGCTTGATCTGCAACATGCATGATGGACTTGTTCTACCTAGATTGATCTTCTTGCAACAAAATAGATACTAACTCCTCAAATGTTAAGGCATTTGGGTTGCCTTTCATCATCAATCAAAGAATAGAAGCAAAACTTTGATATGAATCTAGAAGGCCATTCAGAACAATCTGCACAAGTGAACTATGAGGAAAGACTTCATCAGCAAATCAATTGCTCCTTCAAATCTTTGATCTTTGTCAAAAAAATTTCCATGGAATCTCCTTCATTCATGTGCTCACTCTCTAACTGTTTGCGGAGGTAAGCAACATGAGCCTCATTCCTTGCCTAGTATAAAGTGATAAGTGTATCCAAGCATCCTTTCCTGTTTTGGAAGAGCGAATATGAGGAATAATGGCACGTTTGATATACAAGGCCATCAATGCATGCCTCAGCATCTCTGCCATCCCAATGAATTTGCTCTATAGTAGGTGTAGCAAGAACCGCAGGACAAACAGGGACCTGAAGAATATCACCATCTTCAATGTCATCTGCATCACCTTTAGCAACTATGTTTGCAGGTGAAATAGGATGTTTTTCAACACCCTACACAATTTTCCATAGTCCTTTTGCAATCAATACATGATGCATCATATATGCCCATAATGGATAATTGGTATGCTCAATAGTCAACATACAGAATAAATCACTACTTTTAGCCATGGCCATTGACTAAAATACCCTGATGCAAAGCAAATGATTGTATCTCAAAAAGTTGAACAAAACTACCCTGTCAAGGTCTGCTAAACCTGTAGTAGACTTTGAGTTGCTTATATTGGCGAACCAAAACCTATATATATCTTTGGCACAAAAAGATGAAATTGCCTACATAGGCACTATGATAATGCATTTGAATGCCAAAACAAGCTTAGATTGCAATTTTGATACCACATAGTGAAGCGGTTTTGAACTCCTAATTGCCTTGAGTATGCTCATCAATTTTTGTGCGATTCTAGTACTGTGACTAGAGCGGTGTCAAGGATTCCCTAGATGAAGCGGCAACCTAATCTTAAGTCCAATTGTTGGAGTTTGGTCTCCAAAAGCACATGAATAGCACAAGGAAGAAGAAGAAGCTTGGAGCACAACACACAATACTGAATGTATTATCAAGAGAATGTACAAAGATAAATAACTTGTTAGGGCTATATGCATATACAAGTCGAGGGGAAAAAATCTTCTAAAGAGGGAGAAAAGTGCCCCAACGGTCCTAGTGTGTTCACACACATCACTACCTAATATATCAACATGGGTTACACCACCAAATTTGCAGACTTCATCCAAAAAGAAGCGGCCTTATTAGCATATTTTCATGAGCTGCTAAATCCTTGAGAAAGAAGAACTATAGTTGTGGTTGTAGTCAAATTAAAGAAGAAAGAGCCTAAGCTAAAGTAAAAAATGGAACCAAAAGAAAATGAGAAGAAGAACCAATCACACAAGAAAGAGGCTCCAGAAGATGAGTGGAAAGGAGGATCAAGTTTGATATAAAGATTAGCTAGGTGGTTTGAAGAGCAAGAATCATCAGAGACTCCAACATTAACAAAGGAAGACACAAAAAAGTGAATAACGTGATGTGGAATCATTTCTTCTAGAAATTTTGAATGTCGTATAACCTAATACTCCTAGTAAGAGTGGAGCAAAACAAATCAAAGATGCTGTAAAGGAAATAAAACCTATAGAAGAAGAAGGGGAAATTCAAGAAGAACAAAAAAATATTCTTATAGATCTAGAGGAGGTGCAAAAAAAGAACAATTAGTTATATAGGAGATCATTCATGACCTTGAAAAGTGTCAGGGGAGCACTAGATTGTGCTCTCTGACTATAGTAGACAAGTGTTGCTGTAGCACAATGGTGAGAACCACGTTAAGAAGCTCCACCTCCTTAATGTCAATCCACGGAAGAGATAGGAGTGATATGAAGATCGTGAATGTGAGATGAAGTGAGAGTGAAGGTGAGAAGCATAGAGATGCACACACACACATACAAACACGCTACAAAGAGACAAGCAAGACACAATGGAAGGTGAGAAATCAACTCTATTACTCAAAAACACTCTTACAAGCTCAAAATAGCTCTAAGCTCTTCTCTACTCACACAAGCTAACCTCAAAAATGAGCTCTCTAGCTCTTTTTATAGATTCTAGACTAGTTTTGACCGGTTTCACATATAGTGACCGGCATAGTTAAAAAATAGGTCCTAGGTGCTATTTGAAGGGGTAAACGGTGTCTAAAAATAACCAAAATTGATACGCTCATTCTACCTAAGCTCCTCAAGCTCGAGGACTCCTCAGCTTGCACAAAATGGATCTATGGATTACAAAAAAGGTTTTTCTATGTTACATATGTTACAATAGTGATGAAAATCACTGTTGGAGGTTTTGAAGAGTATTTATAAAACATAATTCTTTTGAAAAAAGATCGGACTGACTCCCTGCTCTGTCTTTACATGCTTCCGTGTCTTCTATGCCTCTGGCTACTGCCAACACCCCCCTCCCTCTCGCTTCTGTCGTCCTCGACAGAACCTTGTCGTGCGGTCTGTCGGATGTAATTCTGGAGGAGTTCCTGAGCGAGGGTGTGTTCGGATATTCGAATGCCTCGGGCCAAATCTGCCTCGAGTTTCTCCCAATCAATTGGTTGCGGTTCATCGGGTGGCGGGAGTCGATAATGTGTGGAATATACCATATGTTCACAGGCAAATAAGTGCAAGAGGTGTGTAGGCCTGTTGATGAACACTTCTGAATGGTATTCCCAAAAACCGGTTGTGAACATCTCTTCGAAAGTCTGCTTGTAGCACGCCGGTAAATATTTAATTCTGCAATGCCAGGCATAACACACCCTTAGCGATGGCGTTGTACTCATATCGTATGCAAGATCTAGATTGCCATGCTCGAAGCCCGGGGTGTTTACATGAGGTGCCTTGACGCGTTGGAAGACTTTAAAAACCATTTGCATCATGTCAAAGATTTTGACAGTCATGTGCACTACTATATCATCCATGTGTTTCAAGCGAGGGAGCGAGTGACGAATCGTGGCCATCATGTATCCCACTGTCGGTAGTTCTATGGGTGGCTTGAAATATGGGTAATTTAACCAATCCTGGCACTGCTTGTTGTTCTGTACTTTAATAGCAAATGCTGTCCAGGAGCGGCGATGTGGCACTGGTCCCCAACATGGGTTGTATTTCAAATGTAGTGGTGCCTTTACCCAAGTACTCATCATCTCAGGATATTCTTGTAAAAGATCTTTACGCCACTCTGGTTGATAAATCTCGCCTTGTTGCGCATCCAGTGGCAAATCATCAGGCTCAAACTGAGTAGCGTGAGATGGTTTCTTGCCTGTTTCTTTCTCTATTGCCAACTGATACTCGGCCATTAGCATAAAATACGGTTTGTACTATAGCTCATGCCCTGATATGTATCTGTGAGGGGCCAAGTGAACGAAGTAGGGCGACTGTAAAATTCTTTCCTCAATCATTGCCATTGCGTGTAGCTGCGCCTCTACTCGTGCTGAGTGGGTGGTTCCAAGCTCTTCCACTGTCTTCATCCATGCGGGGGTTGGAAGTTCATAAGTCATCTGGCCTTCAGCCGTGACTCGTCCGCCTGGGATGGGTTGTGGCTCGTAGGCTTCTTCAAAGGTTTCCTCCACCGGAATGGTCACATTTTCTTCATCGGCTGGGAGCTCTGGTGGGGAATCTGGCCGTGGTGGTTCTTCATATATAGCTATCCTTGATTCAAGAGTTAATACCTGGGCCCATAATGCGTTGAGTTCCTCTAGGATGTCAGGAGAAGGGTCCGCAGGAGCTGGTAATCCTTGGGTGGCTGGTAGTCCTTGTGTTGCAGGTGCTCTGAGCTGGAGTAGTTTATGATCTTCCTTTAGCTTCTGATATTCTTCGTTCATTCGATCGTATTCGTCAAGCAACCTGATGTGATCATCGAGCAACATTTTCATTGATTCGGAGGGCACGCTTTGAACCAGCTAGGAATTAATGGTTGGTCTGGGTTATCGAGAGCAGCTTCTAAATTTTCTCTATTCTGCTCTTGTAGCCGCTGGTTCTCTTCCTTTGCTGCTGCTAGGTGTCTTTTGAGTAAGCCCATGTTCCATGTAAGCGTCACATTGCGAACTGTCTGGGCCCTTAACAAATTATCAAGATCAACAGTGGCCTCTTTGGCTTTCTCTTCACTTTCTAGTTCTAGCTTGTGATAAGCTTCGCGTAGTTCTTGATATCGGGTGTTCAGTGAGGCATTCTCAATAGACAATGAGTTAAGTTGCGACTGTAAGTCATTGGTTGTCCTCTACAGCTGCTCATAATTATTTCCAAGAGATGTGAACTCATCTCTTACTTGCGTCATACACATGAACATCTGTCGAAATGCTGTGTCTATGGCGTGTGATAATATTAATGGTGTGCTAAGTGAAGATGCAGTGGGTGTAGATGCAAAGGGAACGGGGAATGGGGGTGGGAAAGTGGATGCTCTGGTGATTCTGGAAAATTGTGGTGTGCTTAAATATTGTGGTGCCACAATTGAAGTGAGTGGAGGTCCAGTGGGGGGTGATATATCCATATCGTTGGATGTGGTGTCGAGTGTGGTGACTATGAATAGTGGTGTGATCGTGGGTAAGTGTGTGGGTGTAAATACAGGATTTACAAAGGTCGAAGAATAATTTACAGAGGGGTTGTCTTGGACGGCTTGATGGAAAGGGGAAAGAGGGGTTACGGTGGGTCGGGGAGGTGAGACTGGGGAGAAGGTTAATGGAGGTGGGAATGGGAAAAGGGGTCTTGGAGGTGTGGGGAAGGATGGAAAAGATGGATGGAGAAATGGGTTGGATAGAAAGGTGGATGTGTTAGGGGGTAGACTAGGTTGAGTGGGTGCAGGAATTGTGGGATGAATGGGCGTAAAGACGACTTATGCTACTCCACCGGAGAAGGAAGATGTTGTTCTCGGAGAAGGGGGATGTATGGGGGAGACTGGATGGATGGGAGGTGAGGGGGGAGCGGTTGGGGTGGCCGGTACTTCGACGACTGTGGTGGTATGTACAGCGGTAGTACGGGGTGGGGAATCTACGAGGATGGCTTCTTCTGGGCAAAGAGCCTTCAGGGACAAGACGTGCTTCCCTGGCCTATTCTAAAGATTGTGCTCCTGTTGGGACACGAATGTATTCGCCCGGTTTTGATAATAGCCATACGCGTTGGGGGTCATACTGCGGTAATGGTTTCCTCTGTAAATATCTTAAGGCTTCGGTAGATCCAACTGATTTGACAAGCTCTCTGAAACCTCTGATGTAGACTTCTTCGAACCCTCTTGAGACGAGTTCTTGTTCGATGAGTGTTTGGCTTTCTTCGTCAGTCAACTTCTTGCGTGCCCAAACTTTTTCCATAGTACGATATAATTTTTTAATGGCCAGTGTATAAGCTGCTGCTTCGAAGGTTTCTTCTTCGTGTGTGCTCGTGTCACCTTGGGTGTCGGTTTGTTGTCCTTGTTCGTCTATTTGCACATGTTCTTGGGATTCATGAGTGCCCTGGCTGGCTTCGTCATCGCCTTCATCTTCATCTGTCTCTGTTCTTTCCTCTTCGGAACTGGACACCACTTGTCCTTGTGGTTGATCTCGCGGTGTGGTAGGGTAGCTGGGCCTTTCATATTCCTGAGAGAAGATCTGGCCTTCTGAAAACTGAAATTCACTTGAAAATACGTCCTGCATCTCAAAATCAAGTGTGGTGCCTGCTTGTTTTGTTTCTAATCTATCCTGAGCGGGGAAAGCAAAATGCTGCATACATATCCGTAGTGGTTTTGAAAGCTCATGTGTGATCGCTGAAATCTCCTCCCACTTAGTGACGTCCCCACGTTTCATAGGGTCTAGAACTAACCTTTCTCGCTCTGTGGGCATGTGGGTTCCATGAATCTTGATGGCAACTCGAATCAGATCTTTAGAAAGATAAAATCTTTTATATGGTGGATCGTTCACTAAAGATGGCAAAATAAAAGTTCCTGGCAGATCCTTGTTCTCTGAAGCTATCAAAGTGGTGATTAAATAATAGCATCTGTAGAAGTCAGGTTTATGCAAAGGGTCACTGAAATACTCTGTGAAGCCGGCTCTCGCCCAAACATGTGTTAAGTCTTGTGTGTTCTGTAGTCCTTCAAATTCTCTTGAGAAAAACTGATATTTTCCCCAGGTACGGTCATCAAAAGTCAAATTAGACTCAAATATAAACTCAGCATCCGCCAATGGTCCTGCCAGCCCTTGAAACCAATGAGAATTGCGATGAATCTTCTCAATATAGCCTCGAGGAGGGTCGTCGATAGGCATGGGTCCTGGGAATCCTTGGAATTCTGGCGGTGGAGCCATCGGATGGGACTCTGCGAGTAAAACACCGATAGGTGCTATAGGTGCGCTGGGGCCTGCTTCTAATGTTCCTTCTTCGGTTTGCATGATGATTGTCGTGCTAATGGAAAAGATCTGCTACAAAAGATTAGCACATTAGTATGGAAATTAATTATGATCCCATTAAGGTGAGACCGCAATCTCTTTCCATAACCGATGTGTAACCTGTGTAGCCAAGTGTTGTGATGTGATTGATGCAATGCTTCTTGCAGAACTAGTGCAGGTCTCTAGACATCTATATGTTTTTTTAGATATTGCATACAGTTCTTTGATGAGATGTTATTACAGGTGATGTTGGGTTATAGTGTGTGGATTTATACAAGGTTCAGTCATGAATGAGTTATTACAAGGTTGTAGATTAGTCGGGGTGGTAGTTATGTTAGACAAGGGGTTAGGAGAAGACTTCTGGATACGTTTCGGTATCCACTTCCTAAGAGTTTGTGATCGGGTGATAGGTCTCTGCGGAGGGACAAAAGATGATATAGGATTTGGTGGTATGGAGGGTTGGAAAGATTTCCGAGGGGTGTATTTTACATGGCTTGAGGGTTGAGCTATAATACATGGTTTGGGTACCCAAATCTGCGTGGGTGTTGGTCAGTTCGTAAGGTACTTCTTGGCGATCCAAATTTGTCGAATGTTCGAACTTGTAGAAGAAGGTCGAGGGAATGTTGGATACTGATTCTGCTTCTGCCTTGACTTCTTCTTGTCATTATCTGCATTGTTGAAATCTGTCGGTGCTTTTTGTCCTTTTGGCACCCATATTTGTCTTGTTCCTCTTGCTTTGTGATACTGATACTGCTTTCCTCTTTGTGTCGTCTGATGTTGCCGTTGGTCTGGGTTCCTTCGTAGTGGTTGACTCCTTTGTGGTTGAGGTTGAGAGGTCAGATGGACACTCTGCTTTGGAAAAGAAGGGAGGTCCAACACTTGCAAAACTTGCCCATTAGGAGATGAGGCATTCTGTACCACAGCTCTAGGCCAGTCCGCAGTAAGTGTGGAAGGATGGGCACCGTAGGGTGTTTTGCCCATGTGGACGCTGATGAAGTCCACCTGACCAAGCGGTTGGGCGGTTGCCCCTTCTAATTTGTAGGAAGCCCAAGGGAAAATCTCCTGACGTCCTTCTGATTGACCATTGTCCATCGCCAAGCCCGCATGGGTTGGTGTAGACGTAACGTGACTAATCTGACCAAAGATCTTCCGGTCTTCCGTCGCATGCATTTCATAGGGTCTATGGCTACAAACCTCACTCGGAATGCCATTAGGGAAGTCAAGCGGTATCACTCCCTTCTGATCTAAGGTTCCAATCTGCAAGGAGCCTTGTTTAAGATTTAGGTCCACTGAGTGATTGTATAGCCAATCTTGGCCAAGGATTAGGGGTTCTATCAGGTCATCATCATGGCACACTAGTAGCTTCACTGTCAAGGTCACTTCATCTATGAGGATAGGAAGGTCCACCTCACCCATGCAAGGGGTTTCCATGCCTCCTAGCCCTATGAGGTATGCCTCAATTGGCCACATTTCTATTCCTGAATCCTTATAGTAGGACCATCTAATCGCACTAGTCGCAGCACCTGAATCAATTAAAGCCCGGAGCTCTTGGCAAGGGTTGCCGTGCTCTAGCCTGACTGTAATGAATGGTCTCCTGTACACACATGCTAGGATGAGTGGTTGACTTTACTTGACACATGGCCATGGGGTATCTGGGTGTAGTTTCCAGATGGTTATAATGTTCTCTCCCTAGTCCTTGTCTTCTTAACTTCATGCGCTTAATGCGTTCTATAGCTTCTGCCTGAGCTTCAGCTCGTATTCTATTTTCTTCCTCCTTATGCTTCTTTGCTAACGTGAGTCGTCTAAGCATATCCTCAGTAAGAGGTTCTTGATATAACTTGACTCTACAGCCACTAATGTAATTAGGCATTATGTCTCCTTCTAAGGTGGCTAATTGTACTGCTCCACTTGTTGAGAGTCTGTTAATGATCATAGGTCCATAACCTCGCTTTTCTAACTTCCGTGCATGTTGCTTCAGGGTATATACTAGAACTAAATCTCCTTCTTTCAAGCCTTTATCTTTCACATGTGCATCAAAATATGCTTTCTGTCGCTTCTTCGCCGCATATATTCCTGCTGCTGCTTTCAGCCTGGTTTCTCCTAATCGTTCCAAGTCCATTATCCTTGCTGATAATTCATGGCCGGTCCACTGATGTTCTTGTGCAACCTTAAGGGTCGGTATCAAGAAGTCCAAAGGAAGCACAGCATTCTGACCAAAAACCATCTGAAAGGGAGTTGCATTGAGTACGGTCTTGTAGGCCACTCGATATGCCCAAACAGCGTGGTGTAACTGTTTGTCCCAATCTGAACATTTGTTGTTCATGAGTTTCGTCAGTACATTACAAAGGATCTTGTTAGTGCTTTCAGCCTGACCATTGGCCTGAGGATGATATGGTGTGGATTTCTTGTGAATCACCATAAAATCCTGTAACAAATATTCAATGACTTGGTTTAGAAAGTGAGTTCCTCGATTGCTCACTAACTCTATAGGCAATCCATATCTCGTAAAGACATTTTCAAATAAGAATTTTGCAGTCGTGTGAGCATCATTCTTTTTCGTGGCTTTTGCCTCTACCCATTTGGTGAGATAATCTGTGGCAACAATGATGTATTCCGCATTTGTACCTTTTGTAGGGGGGTTAATGGGTCCTACAAAGTCTATACCCCACTTAGAAAATGCACGTCCGCCCATCATGGGTTTCAATGGCATTTCATCTCTGCGAGTAGGAAATTGAGTTCTTTGGCACACATCACATCTCTTTACATAGGTATGCGCATCCATGTGAAGAGTGGGCCACCATAATCCTACAAAGAGGATGGCTTTGATTATCCTATCTGGTCCAAAGTGACCGCCTGCAACACCTTGGTGTGCAATCTCTAGTATGCTCAGATAATCGCTTTCATGAACACATTGTCTTAAGTATCCATCTCTTCCTCTTTTGTATAGATTATCGCCAACAAGTGAATAGTCTTGAGCTTCCTGCTCTAGACTTCGTTGTCGCGCTATAGTCATTCCTTGAGGGAATGTGTTCGTCCTCAAGTATGTCACTAAAGGTTCACTCCAGTCTGGTGTGAGAGACACGTGATATAATGTAGCATGTTCTATCGGTGGTCTTTCACAACAAACAGGGCATTCTTTACACAATTTGTAGACATCTGCTTCCATCGTAGGCCAGTATACTCCTAGTCTATGCAGAGTCTGTAATGTACGATGTTTTGAGTGATGTTGCATCAATGCACCTACATGTGCTAATTGCAACCAATTTGCATGTTCTGATTCATCTACACAACAAGCAAGAATCTTTTGATTATCCTGTTTATATATGCTTCTTGCTATGATTTGATATCTTTGAGACTTGGTAATCTCTCCTTCCTTGATCCTTATCCTAGGATTCTTGGGTCCATACGTGAGAATAGGGACTATCGGCTTAGCCCATTCTGCTGCTATCTCAAGGTTAAACAAGTATGCATCGGGTAATTTGTCCACTATTCCTTGAGGAGCTTCTCCTGAGGTTAGTCTCGAGAGGTGGTCAGCTCTGAGATGTGTCTTTCCTTTTCTAACTACGACTTCAAAATCGTACTCCATGAGTAATAGAAACCAACATATTAGTCGTCCTGTGTTACATGGCTTGTTGACTAAATACAACAATGCTTGATGATCTGTAAAGAATTTGAACTTGTTTGCCAACAAATAATGTCTGAATTTCTTTACTGCGTAGATCATTCCTAATCCCTCTTGTTCCGTCGTGGTGTAATTTCTTTCTGCTGCATTCAATTGTCTGCTCGCTTAAGCTATGGGAAGATCTATATTTCCTTCATTCGTGGGTTGTGCTAACACATCCTATGGCGTAGTTGGATGCATCCACATGCACATGGAATGGCTTACTCCAATCCGGGGTTGTCAATATAGGTGCTGAGCACAAACGTCGTTTAAGTTCGTTGAATGAATTCTCACATTCATCTGTCCATTCAAAATGAGTCAAAAGAGAGTACAAAGCCTATGCTATGATTGCATACATGTGTATGAATCTCCTATAATAATCGCAATGGCCCATAAATGCCTGTACCTCTTTCACGTTAGTTGGTCTAGGTAATTCTGCAATTACTTTCACCTTTTCTTCGTCTGTAGAGATTCCATTCTTTGACACATATGTCCTAAAATTTTGCCTTGTCTAACCATGAAAACGCACTTTTCGGGGTTCAAACAAACCTGATATTCTCGACATTTGTCAAATACTTGTCTTAACTCAGGGATATGTGTCTGTCTTATATTTGAATGTGCACAAAGTCATCGACATAAACTTCCAAATTTTTGCGTAAGAATTCCTTGAAAACATGACACATGAGTCGCTGGAAAGTGGCGGGTGCATTTGTTAAGCCAAAAGGCATCACACGAAATGCAAATATGCCCCATTCAGTGGCAAAAGCCGTCTTGTGTTGATCTTCTGGAGCTATGGCTACTTGATTATAGCCTGAGAATCCATCAAGAAAGATGTAAACTTCCTTGCCCACAACCCTTTCCAATAGGTGTTCCGTGATAGGAAGAGGATAACTGTCTCTAATCGTGGCGGCATTAACTTTTTTAAGGTTAATACACACACACAATTTTCCATTTTTCTTGGGCACTACCACAATGGGGGATACCCATTCGATATGCTCAATTTCGTAAATGAATCCTGCATCTATCAAGCGATCTATCTCCTCTTTAATCTTCGCAACGTAATTATCATTGTACGTGTATGGTTTCTGTTTCGTAGGTTTTGCATCTGGAGTCATAGGGATTCTATGAGAACATATGTCTGGATCTACTCCTTTCAAATCTTTGTAACTCCACGCAAAAACATCTCTATATTCATGCAATAGGGCAACTAATTCTTCTTCTTCTTCCTTCGTCAAATCATGCCCAATGTATGTTCATTTTTCTTCTTCTCCTTCTATGGCTACTATAATTTTTTTGGTTTTCTCTCGGTTATCATATACTTCTCCCACTTCAACTTTTCTGTTAGGCATTCGTACCATGATTCGTCTATCTTCTATTTCATATTTCTTGAAGTTCTCAGGAACCTCAAACAAAGATTCTTCTTCTTCTGGCATGGTTTCTTTCTTCTTTCTTTTCTTTCCTTCACTCTTGCTAGTCACTTGAGTGGCTAATCTCATCTCATTCGTAATTTCTTCGTGTGTGTGAGGATGAGTTTCTACTTCGTAAAAATATTCTTCCTCTCATGCAAAGGGTGGGTCCATAATAATTGACTCTAAATCGAACTCACTCGCATCCTCAAATGCATCAGTGCTAGGTTCACATTCTTCTAAAACTGAATCACACATGATTGGCTCTATCATGAAAACTAAAATGTCATAGCCATCTTCGTCACAGTGGGGTGTCCATTGTTCTTCATTGATGGCTACGTCCATGGTTGCTAGGATTTCTGCCCAACCATGGGGTTCGAATTCTTCGTCTGGAAATACTACAGGTGCATATGCTGGGTCTTGAAGGGTTCGTGGATGTTGTTCTGCAACTAAAGTCCTCGCTTCTAACCTTTCTTCCTCTTGTTTTGCTACCTTACACATCCATAAATGAGTGTCCTCATGCAACCATGAGGGGTCTGACTCCAAAGAGTGTACTGATTTTGTTTCCACTGGTGTCTTATGGATGGTGTTCCATTGTATTGGGGGTACATCTCGATGTGAATAGTCTTTAAGATTAACTTTAGTAGTCACTCCTAAATGTTGCAAATACAAAGAATTAGTTCCCCAATCTTGTACAATTTGCAACTGACGCATGAATGGTCGTCCCAATATCATCTCGTAAGCATGATTTTTACTAAAATCACAAATGGAAAAGGTATGCTCAAACTCCACACCACAAGTGGTGAGAGATATGCCTTCTAGTAAGCCTAATGGTTTTTCTATGTGTCCATCAGCCATTTGTAGCTTCATCCTGGTAGGTCTGAGTGCTGGCTTACCCCAACGTTTCCATAAAGTGGTGGTAGCGATGGCTACTCCAGCTCCTGAATCTAAGATGGATTTCGTGGTGTAGCCCTGATGGGTTATTGGAAGATAAGTGTTACCTTCCTCTCCTTCACTTACATCTCCAATCTTTTCTACAGGTATCTCTGGTACCTTCTTTTGTGATCCTATCTGAGAGGGAGTAGTAGCAAGCTCAGGGAATTGATTTGCTACATGCTTCCACAGTTCCGGTTTAACCTTTAACAACTCCTCTAGGGTGAGATTACACTGTACTTTGGTATTCTTGATTACTTCCGTGTTTCTAGGGATTACTGATTCTTCATTCCTCACTATTATCGTGGGGGCTCTCATGCTAATAGACTTTTCTTCCCAAGGTCCTGTGAATTGAGGTAATTCATGCAAAGAATTAGATTCAAAACCTGTATGTTCACTTAGTTGTTCTTCCTCTACATCATCGTAAATAGAGGGGATATCTTGGGGAAATTGCTCTTGCAAGTCGTCTATTTCTTGAATAGGAGAATGGGTTCCTTGTTCTTTTCTCCATTTCTCTTCTTGGATTTCTCTCAAAAATTCATGTGAGTACCTATGTATGGAAGACAAGTTGTCTTGACTTTCTGTATTGGGTACTTGAGACAGGGATGGTGCATTCCTTTCCTCTGTCTCTGGGACAGTAGGGTTCCTATGCCGATCCTTTTTCTCTTTGCTTTCTATCAAGTATTCAAGCCTCTCCATTAGACCTTGAAAGTGTAGTTCAGGTTTTGCCATGTTATTCCATTTTAGATATCTAGAGGCTTCGAACAAAGCTTGTGCTAATTCTACCATCTTCATGCAAAGTTTAGTTCTCTCAATTTCTAGATCAGCTCGTGGGTAGTTCTTACTCATTTCAGCTACCTGAGGTCCTTCTTTTATTCTAGCCTGATATGCATGAAACATCATGTCTAGGTTTTCCGGTATGGGTTTCGCTAAAACTGATCCTGATTTTTGAGCTGGGTTCTCTTGATTTAATTCCTGTGAAGTCAACTCTAGTATTTTGGCTCTAGATTCCTTTAAACTTCCTTCCAACTCAGTTATCTTCTTACTCCATTTTCTCTTAATTCTTTCTCTAGAATCTTTCCAAGATTTTGTCTTTTTACTGCTAGATTCTCCAACTTCACTAGTTCCAACTACTTTCTCCTGATGAAGCTGTTGGTTCTATAAGAGCGTCTGGGCTCTTGTTATAGCTTGGATAGGCACGTATGTAGGGTTGGATCCATCTGCATTGTTTACAATACCTATCACGTTGATCGGTGTCACATTTGAAGCGTTAACTGGGTTCTTAGGACAATCTTTGATTATGTGCTCTTTACCACAATCGACACAAAAGCCTTGGATGTTATAGTACTGTGATTGCCCTGCTATCGGGGGATGTGGACAATCCTTTATGAAATGATCTCCTTGGCACCTAAAGCATGGTCCTCTAGGGCCCTGTGGTCTTTGCTGTCTTAATTGGGGTCGTGGGTTTGGGCTTGTGTACATCACATTAGCATAGTCTGGCTCCGAACTAGGTTCCACTAGTGGACTATCATAATCATATGTCTCCACGTGTTCTGGTGACTCCATGTAATAAGCGGGTGGACTATCTATGTGAGTAGAGTCAAAACTGTTTGAGTTCGGGTCACTCTCTGTGATCAAAGGTGAAGAAGGCACTAAGGCCCTACTTAGGTTCTCTTCTGTAGCAGCGTATTTGACAGAGATGACATTCGCTGGTGGGGGTGGCTGCTGAGCTAAAACAGGTTGTGGTCTCTGTTGAGCCTGGTAAGGGTAGTTCTGAGGAGGCCTATAGTAATGAGGTTGAGTATTGTAGTGACCTTGATACCTACCTGGCTGTGCGTATGCTTGCGGGTAGTTCTGTCTTACTGCTTGTTTGTTGTATGGGCAATCTTGAGCTGTATGATTTGTGTATCTTCTCTCGATCGTACAGTATTGGCCACTAGGATTGGCTTGTGGTTGTGTTGCATTGGGACACACATTTGCCAAATGATTTCCACCACAAGTGTAACAACGTACGTTAGTTGTTAACTTGGGCATCTATTTACTAGAAACTCCTAGTTTTTGGGCCACTTTTTCTGCTAGATCTTCTATTGAGCTAGACAATTTTGTGGATGCTAGAGATGAACAGTCTGAGTCCTTGTAGACCTTTGAGAGTTCCAACTCGTCTCCTAAGTTGTCCTCAATATCTATGCAAATTCTTACACACTGCTCTAGCGTTCTGGGTTCCTTCAGGTATACATAGGAGCGTAGTTTAGAGCTCAACAAGCCATCTAGAAACAATGACACTTGTTTGGCTTGTGAGGGTAGCTCTTGCATTGGACATCTCTCAACATATTGTCTAAACCTACGTCCTGCGAGTCTAACTGTTTCCTGAGGGGTCTGTTTAAAGCTATGAATCAACGAAGACGTGTCATGTCTGATCCCACTTTTAGAGAATTCAGTGATGAATGACTCTAAAAAGTGATGGATGTCTCTAAATTGCCTCTGTTGCAATGGTTGGAACCAAGTTAAAGCTGTATTCTTTAACGTTAGTCCAAATGCATTATATTGCGTGAACATGTCTTCGACTTGCTCGGCTCGTAGCACTTGCTTAAATTCCACTACATGGTCATAGGGATCTCCTGTCCCATCAAAATATTTTTTTCATGGATTTCACTAACTGAGTGGGTCTCAGTATTCTTGCGTGTTCACGTGGTCTAGGTAGAGGAAAATCATCTCTACCACCTAGTATTCCATGTTCCCTTTGTCTATCAGCTCTATTAGTGTCTATGGTTGTTCTATCTCTCCCTATGGGATGATTGAAACTTACTTCAGGTCTTTCTTTATTCTTCTCTCTTTGATTAGCATGGGCTGAGGATGTTCCTGCCCCTTGTTGGCTCGTGTTTACGTTTGTTCGAGATGGAGGGAATACCAATTCACCTCTCCATGTGTAGGTATTTCTAGCGTGGTCAGGTACCACAAACACTCTTTCTGAAGTTTCATCCAGGTATACAACCTTTCCAGGTGTATCCGGCTCCTTGAACTCGTAGATTATGATGGAGCCTACCTCACTAGGTTGTTCCGTTCTGTACCTCCAAAATGCTTCGTCAGTTTCTTTATTTACAAACAACTCTATGCTTCTGTTGTCTTGAGGGGTCCAATCTGGAACTAGTACTCATGTCAGTACAGATTTCCCTCTAGGTGTTCTTGGTTCTTCTAATGGTTCCTTTCCTTGAGATCTCGCTTCCGTCTCTAACTGAATCACGCCAAATTCATTCGTATTGTTTGGCAGCGTACTTAAGATGTACATCGTTCCTTCCTTGTCTATGTATGCGTCTCTCTCGAATTTCACCACTGGACATTCCAATCCAATGGGTTGATCGGGGTTGTGCATTTGCACTACTTGTCTTCGCAAACCATCCTCATAGATGCGGGCACCTAATCGGTTGGTTCGAAGAAACTCCAATTGAGTCCTATAGGGTCCTTCTGGTCTTTCTAAGTATGCTACGTTTGACCCTCCTTCTGGTCTTTCTGTGTTAAATGCCATTTCTGATTCACTCGTGTCTGAGTTCTCGTAGGGGTAATTACTATTCAATTATTGAGCCCACGATCGAGCAGTAGTGCCTACACTTGCTTCTGATGATCTAAGGCTTTGTCGGTCGGACTTACCTATATGTTTGCCCAATCTAAGGTTCATTAATTTTCTTCCTTGCACACTCAGTACACGCTCAGATCGTCAATGATTCTTTGTTATTACTTTCTTGATTCTTTTTAAATTTCTTTAGATTCTTGTCTTAATGTATGCGTTAGGAATTTGACTTTCTGTGGTACTTTGAGTTCTCGTTCCATCAAACTTAGGTTCTTTCCTTTAGGTTTTCGTATCACACACCTCTACTTTAGTCTTGAACTTGATAAATTTAATTCTCTTGAACTTGAGGCGTTCCTATCGTCGTTAATCCACAATGCTAACGTTTATCCTAAGCAAAAAATTGACTGAGGGGGTTGAGTAATCTTCCAACCTCGAGTCAGCTTTCCTGGTTGCTCTGATGCCCAAGAAGCCGCGCTTCCCAAGCTTTATGCCCTTCACTGCCTTGCCTTGAATGCCTTTAATTGCCTTTGCTAGACCCGAAAAAATCCAATATTAGACCAATATCACAAATGGATGATCAAGCACTTGAGTTTATACACTTTTAATGTCCCTTAACCTTTGGCAACTTCTCTTCCAAAGCCCCCTTTCTTTCCTAGTCCCAACTATGTCAACCTCAAAAAACGGACTTCGGATG
Organism: Ceratopteris richardii; assembly: GCA_020310875.1. Lineage (NCBI taxonomy): Eukaryota > Viridiplantae > Streptophyta > Polypodiopsida > Polypodiales > Pteridaceae > Ceratopteris > Ceratopteris richardii. The sequence continues at coordinate 59,057,621 of CM035435.1, forward strand.
AAAAAGATATGACCGTTCAGGCCCTAGTGGGTGAAAACTCACAAATAGGTTTTTCTCCAAATATGAGCTAAGGGGTCTCCTATGAGTGCAATGATCCAAAAATTTTCAAAAAATAGCCCCAAAATTGGCCAAAAATTGAAACCCTAAAATTTGCGTTTGGGGTGAGCAATTGTGATGGTCTGAGATGATCGCGATGGTCTGGGATTGTCACGATGGTCTAGGCGAACCATCGCGATGGCGTGTGCGCGAACCGTCACGATGGTCTGAAGTGCACGGTCGCGATGGTCTAAATGTGAGCAATCGCGATGGTCGGGGTGAGGCGTCGCGATGGTCCAATTGAGTGAACAATCGCGATGGCGTCAGTCAACGGTCAACGTGAACCGTCACGATGGTCCGAAGTGAACCGTCGTGATGATCACAGATGCGATGGTGTGAGCCAATCGCGATGGTCCAAATTTTGAGCTGTCGCAATGGTGTAAGGGTCTTGTCGCGATGGCGTGGCTAGTGAGCAATCGCGATGGTCTAGCTTGCCACGTGGCACTATCGAGGCGATGGCATGGGCCAATCGCGATGGCGTGGGGTCGATGGGATCGTCGCGATGGTCAAGGACCGTTGCGATGGTTCAAGTGAACCGTCGCGATGGCGTGAGACCGTCGCGATGGTCCGGCCGAGCCGTCGGGATGGCGTAAGCCAATCGCGATGGTGTGACACAATCGCGATGGTCCACCAAAGTGTGAATTTTTGAAATGCAGCAATGGATTCCTAGAGGCGCAAGGGTCGCCTACACGCCCATGAACTCGCTTACCTCAAATTTCGAACTTGGCAGACCATCGTGATGGTCTGACACAGTTGGCAATTTCTGACAGAACGTGATTTTCTTACCTTTTTGCAGCCTTCCTGATTCACTGGAGCTCTGTACCTGCAAGAAAACTCAAAAACACACAAGTACACACAAGCACAAAAGCTCTCTCTCTCTCTCTCTCCCACATGCACAAATGAGGGGAAATGAGGAGAATGGGTGGATATGGTGAATTTTTTTATTCTTTTGGAGTTGAAGATGATGATGCGGTGATGAAGATGGAGTGTGGGGGAGGTGAAAAACACTAAAAACAACAACAAAAACTGAAATTTTTACCTTCCAACGCCACTTCTTGCTATACTCTTACCATCACACATTCGTCCTAGACTCGATCCTCGGCAACGGCGCCAAATTTGGTGTTGCTCTAGCACAATGGTGAGAACCACGTTAAGAAGCTCCACCTCCTTAATGTCAATCCGCGGAAGAGATAGGAGTGATATGAAGATCGTGAATGTGAGATGAAGTGAGAGTGAAGGTGAGAAGCATAGAGATACACATACAAACACGCTACAAAGAGACAAGCAAGACACAATGGAAGGTGAGAAATCAACTCTATTACTCAAAAACACTCTTACAAGCTCAAAATAGCTCTAAGCTCTTCTCTACTCACACAAGCTAACCTCAAAAATGAGCTCTCTAGCTCTTTTTATAGATTCTAGACTAGTTTTGACCGGTTTCACATCTAGTGACCGGCATAGTTAAAAAATAGGTCCTAAGTGCTATTTGAAGGGGTAAACGGTGTCTAAAAATAACCAAAATTGATACGCTCATTCTACCTAAGCTCCTCAAGCTCGAGGACTCCTCGACTTGCACAAAATGGAGCTATGGATTACAAAAAAGGTTTTTCTATGTTATATGTTATAATAGTGATGAAAATCACTGTTGGAGGTTTTGAAGAGTATTTATAAAACATAATTCTTTTGAAAAAAGATCCGACTGACTCCCTGCTCTGTCTTTACATGCTTCCGTGTCTTCTATGCCTCTGGCTACTGCCAACAACAAGATTTTGGAAATACACTTCTGATTACAAGATCACCCACGAAGGGAAAATAATACAAGAATACGTGACTGATATAAGATGTCCCACAACCCGGGACTAATAGGTATGAATAACTTGACTAGAGATGATACAGGAGATCCCACAACCCGAGATCATATGTATGAGACAAGATATCTGGATTACAAGAACTCCCTTCTGGGAGATGAACTAGATACAATAAAGAACTTGACAAGATCTCGTACTACGAGATTACAAGAGGACGAGACAAGATGTCCTGGATACAAGACTAGACAGGACTAGAACAAGGAACAAGACAAGAACAGGAACTGGAACTTGGAGAGTACTTACTTGGTGGTCACGACTCCTTGAGCTCCCAAGATTGGTATTGGCAAGACTGATTATGAATGTGGCCAACCCCTCCTTATATAGGTTTTCAAGGGCGGTTCATGAAAGGTGGTTACGAATTGATGATGTCATCGATGATGTCATCAATTCAAAACATGAGCTTTGGATATCCGAATCAGGCAAGTAGATAGTTGATCTTAGGGTTTTGGCATGTTCCGGATGCAATGGAAGCATTGGTTTCTCCTAATTCTGAACCAATCATGAGATATAGGGTTCACATGGAATCTAAGGTTCAGGATGGTTTCCTTTGTCCATGACATCACCTCCCCCTCAAGCGACGAGTTCCACGAGGAGCGGTCATGTTATCTGGTCTCGCCTTCGTTGGATTTCTCTTATGGAATTCTTGAACCTTGATTGGTGCTCTTTGAAGGTTTTCTGCAGGTTCCCAAGTACGATCATTGATGTCATACCCTTTCCAATGAATAATGTATTCCAATCTTCCTCGGGATATTTTGGAATCTAGGACATTCTCGACTTCAAATTCTTCATGATCATCAATCTTGATAGGTGGTGAAGGACTAGGTCTCTCCCCCCTCAATGGTGAAATCTGATATGGTTCCAACATGGATACATGAAAAACTGGATGTATTCTCATAGTACTTGGTAGCTGGAGCATGAAGGTGACTGGATTAATCTTGGCCAAGATGGTAAATGGACCAAATCTTTGATGATCTAACTTTGCACAAGGTCTTGAGGTTTGCAAATTGTTTCTGAGTAACCATACTTTATCCCCCTTGCCAATACCAGTCTTGGGAGCTCAAGGAGTCGTGACCACCAAGTAAGTACTCTCCAAGTTCCAATTCATGTTCTTGTCTTGTTCCTTGTTCCAGTCCTGTCTAGTCTTGTATCCAGGACATCTTGTCTTGTCCTCTTGTAATCTCGTAGTACGAGATCTTGTCGAGTTCTTTCTTGTATCTAGTTCATCTCCCATAAGGGAGTTCTTGTAATCCAGATATCTTGTCTCATACTTACGATCCCGGGTTGTGGGATCTCCTGTATCATCTCTAGTCAAGGTATTCATACCTATTAGTCCCGGGTTGTGGGACATCTTGTATGAGTCACGTATTCTTGTATTATTTTCCCATCATGGATGATCTTGTAATCAGAAGTGTATTTCCGAAATCTTGTCTACTGTAGTCAGAGAGCACAATCTAGTGCTCCCCTGACATTTTGGCAAGACTGATTATGAATGTGGCCAACCCCTCCTTATATAGGTTTTCAAGGGCGGTTCATGAAAGGTGGTTACAAATTGATGATGTCATCGATGATGTCATCAATTCAAAACATGAGCTCTGGATATCCGAATCAGGCAAGTATACAGTCGATCTTAGGGTTTTGGCACGTTCCGGATGCAATGGAAGCATTGGTTTCGCCTAATTTTGAACCAATCATGAGATACAGGGTTCACATGGAATCTAAGGTTCATGATGGTTTCCTTTGTCCATGACAAAAAGCATACCAATATGCATGACAAAGACATGGTAGATGTCATTGAACAAGATTTGGTCTATGAGGAGCTCAAAGATTATGAAGTAACCTCCGAAACAGAGACAAAAGATAAAGAACAAAAGCAAGTGGTTGAAGAAAACTTGACATTCATCGAGAAGAGTTGTTGGAAGAACCAAATAAAGAAGATGCAAATTTTGAAATAATACAAAAATAAGATAATGTGGAATTATTGAAATTCCTTCGAGGCATTAGAAACATATGTGAATATGTAATGACACAAGTGGAGCAGTTCCTACGAGCAAGCAGAAACATGATTTTATCAGGCATTGTAGTAGAGTCAGAGTTCATAAAAAGTAATAGAGTGAAAGAGTATAAAAAAGATCAAGAGACAATACAAGTGGAGTGGAGAAACAAAGGAGGGATAGAGAGTTATGGCAAGATAAATCCATGAGATTGGAAGTAGAGGTGATCCAACAAGAAAATAAGGTTCGATTCATGGAACACAAATGTGAAAAGAAAATGTCATGATAGAAAAGATGGAACAAGATATTAAGTATCTAGAATCAAAGAATAAAGTGTTTCAAACATCATATTAGGTCTTAAGATGAGAAAATCATGAAATCAATCAGATGTGAGTGGAGGAGGGTAATTACAGGTTGAAAGCAAATTAGAGACAACAAATGAAGAAATCAAAGCTAGAAAGGAAGAAATCGAAAATATGAAAGAAGAAATTAAAGTGCAAAGGAATTGGAGTAATAAGCTCACAAACACACAACCATTGCAATGAGAGGTTTCAATAACCTCAGTGAGAAAATAGAGTAAGAAAGTAGAGAGTGGTAGGAGCAAAGGGTAGAATTGATGAGAGAATTGGAGGAGTGGAAAGCCAAATATAGTTAGAGTGTGGAAAGAGTGGTGGAAATAATGAGATCAAGTCTAGTAATAGAAGAAATCCCACCATCTTCAATCAAGGATATAAGGATTGAAGAACAGGAACAAGAAGACATGGCTGATGAGTTAGATGACTTCATCCAAAAATTACTTACATAAAAGCCATAATGGCATACATAAGGAAGATTGATAATCAATATGAAGAAAGGATAGTGCAATTTGCACAAGAACATGGTGTCAATCTTGTGCAACATCATTGGGTAGAAAATGGTTTAGGCATTTCATTCTTCATGGTAATGGAAAGCATCAAGAATTATGAGACTTCTAGAATAGGAATAAGCCTAAATGAATTTTTGGAGTATGATGAAAAGATAGAATTCACAAAAGATTTTTTTGAAAAATGTATTCCATATTGGACCATCTTGGATGAAAAAATAGCTAGCTAGATAGGAATAAAGAATGTAAAAAAAAGGTTGGAAGTCCCTAACCATATGAAGATTAATCAAGCATATTGCCCTAATGCTAGAAGGGGAGATTGGCCAAAGTTTTGGCACATGAGAAAAGAGGGATTGATTCATTCTAAACGATTGAACTTCCCAAATTTGGCAAGTCCCAAGAAATTTGCAAGTTAGACTAAGAATTACATGATCATTACTAGCAAAGCAATGATTGAAGATCTGGTAGAAGTAGAGGAACCAACTTGTATGTTACTTATCCAGATACTTGGATGCATCATAGCTTGTATATGCATATTCATAGATACAGATATTAGGACATTAATTTTTATAGGTTTTTATTCTCCTATAGATGATCTTGTTTTTTATCTCAATGAAACTCTTGATGGAATTTGTATGATGGCATATTTTAGGAGAGTCATATTTATGTGAGGCCATTATGTACAAAACTTGGAGAATGTATTTGATTATGGCTTTTTCAAAAGAGACTCGAAAATCTTTGGCAAAATATCTCTAGTTATGAAGGCAAGATTGATAGAATATGAAGGAACATATACAGAATACATTCATAAAGATTTTATTCACAGACCAACTACAATTGTGCAATGGAGAAAAGCACTTTTTGAGATGGTCAACGATTTAAATGGGACAGAAAGAAAAAGTCATGATCTCATTTCTCAATTTTATCAAAGGAAGAAGGCATTATAAGACGCTCAAAATAATTTTTTCAAGCATGAAAATAGAGCAGGAAAGGGATAACTTTTGGAATGGATGTCAAATTATCTTTCAAAGAGAAAGTTTTTGTTAAGGGAAAAAATTGTACTTTTTTATAGGATAAATTATTCCCAATTTTGTAAAAATGAGGAAGAGTCTTCTTCATGATGATATATATCTCATAAAGGTTTTTGTAGAAATTTTAGAGCTCTCTAGTAAGTAGCTTTTTAGATTAGAAGCAAAAAAGGATCAATTTTAAGTGTGAACATGGACAATTAAAATGGTATTAAAAACATTTGATTTCATTCTTGTAAAGAGATTCAGTTTTGGATATTAATGAGATCTAGAGAGTTGTTTGCAAAGTCCTTTCTCATCACCTTGTTGTTTTTGTAATTTTAAATGGATTTTGTGAGTATTTTTAATGGATTTATCTAAGGGATTATCGGTCTTATTTACGTAAAATAATTTCATTGGTCTATCTTCATCTTAAATGCTTGTGAAATCAAAGTTCTTTAGAATGTGAGTATTTATAGAAATCATGATTCTCTTGTTAAGGGGTTACAATTAAAAAGACTTGAAACTAATAAAATATGTTTCTTCTTTATGAAAAATAACACACTTAAGGCATGGAAATCACAAAAATCTTATTCCTATCCACTAATCTTTGTGGGATAAGTCTTGGAGTCCATTAATAAAGAAAGGGCTACGACCTTGGTATACTTCCTAGATTGACAATTTAGTGTATGAGGTTGTTATTCATTTATGGTGCGATCATTGGAGAGGACAACTCCAAAGTGCAACAAACAAGATGCATTTAATGTGGTTTGGTTCTTCTTAGGAGTTGAAGTTTGTTTCCTCCCCGATTTTGTGTGGGTTGATGCTTTCTTGGGTATTGTAGGAAGTGTGATTTTTCTCAATTAGTAGCTTTTTGGGTATCGAAATCCACTTGGTTCCCTCACATGATGGATGCAAATGCTTTGAAGATCGTTTTGTAAGTGTTTTGGCCTTCATATTCATGTTGGGTTTCAACTTCTTTCTAAGTTCTACTAATGAGATTGTTCTTATTGAAGAACTCATAGGGTCAATTGCTTGAATTTGTTGTTTGGGGCCCGTGTGATTTTTTCTTTTGAGCCTCAAATAGATATTTTTTGATCCAAACTTGATTGCCTTTTCAAAGTAATTTTTTGGATGGAGAAGGCTTTGAATTCTTGCTTTTGAATTTTGGTTGAGTAAGTGAGATGAACTTAGTTCTTCTTGAAAAGATTAAGTATCCATGATGTTCAATAAATTTTTTTGTCTTATGTCTTTCCTCTCCAAACTTTTTTGGTTGAGATTGAGATTAGATGACTCATCATGTAATCACGTTGAGTTTTTTCCTAAGTAATCACGGTGCAATCAAATATTCATACGGATATGCAAAATAACGAGGATCAAATAAGGAGAACACACCACACATCCTAGTGAAAAATTCAGAGATGTTAAATTTTTTCATAACCAATCTCTTCCCAATATTGTATGCTCTTGTATGCCACTAAAACGCTTTCTTAAAAGACATATACATCACGAATTTTAGCAATGATAATTTCATTCTCTTATATGTCCATGATGGCTAGAATCTGCATCTAAGACTACATGTTGGATCATCAATGGATTCATCTTCTATTGTAGAATTACTTAGATCTTTATGTTTCAATATTTGCTTTTCCTTTTGAGATTTTTTACAAACCCATAGTTTTAAACATTTTTCTCCACAACCAACCCATATTTTATGTTTCAAGTGTAGGATGTTTAGATGATGAGGTGTGGTAGAGGCGGCTAAAGGTGTGTTCGATGATGACAAAAGGCCAATGATTTGATATGTTATGAGTAATTGTATGGAGGTGTGATAAATTATGAGATGCTTATTGAAGGGTGATTATTGGAGAAGAGGGTTGCTAACATGATGATCCTTGGCTAGTGATGAGAAAACACAGTGGTATCCTCAAGTTTCTTGATAGCATAAAATTTCCCATTTCTTTGGACAATACACCCAATGTAGAAAAACTTTGAGTTTCTAGAATACAAAAAAAAAAAAAACGATCCAAGAATGAACAGACCTATTCTACCTACTTTTCTTACCAATTCTATACTAAAGCTACGTAATTGCACAATTCTATTAGAGAGGTAAGATGATTGTTTGGTTCCTTCTTTCCAAAGAGCTAGATAATTGCATTTCATAAAACAATTTTCAATCCTCTATCGGGATGTACTTGATGGAATTTAATCCGTTAATTTGTACACTATAAATGAAATGAATCCAATACCTAGGTCCCTTCATACACCTTTTCTGCTACCTTATAAAAAAACTCTAATTCACATACCATACACTGATCCAAATCATCTAAGATTTTACAATTCTATACAAGACAGACTATGCAAAGATGTAGGATATGCAAAAATTAGGTTTACAAAGATACACCAATTTCTTTGTACATAAAAATGGATTTCAAGAGGCCCTCTTAGAGAAAATAAGATACATAAATAAGCTACAAAATTCACTTTAAATTTCTTGAAGTGGATATGTACACAAAGAGTTACAACTATTATAAGTAGACTATGTCTATACCTACAAGAGACTAAAGTGGGTGTGGGCTTGATAGCTCCTCCTTACTCCTCCTCTATGCACACCCTCCTTTGCATTTTTCCTAGATTGGACTACTTTGTTTCAACTCCTTGAGCCTTGAATGATTCTCTCCTTGAGACCCCTTGAGTATATGTCTCCTAGTCTTCTATGGCCTACAAGACTTCCATGCATTTGATGACTCTTCACCTCCTTTTACAGCTTTTGGATGCTTCTCCCCACTTTTCTACCACTTAGGACTACCTTGGCCGACCTTGCATGACCTTGAGACCACCCTAATTGATCTAACTCATGACTTTTGTCCATATTAAGGTCTTTTGAACTTTTTATCCACCTAGAGCTTGCATAGTTCACATTTTCAAGATTCCCCCTCAAGCTTAAGGTGGTAGTGTCCATATCAAGCAAGCTCATAGCCTTTGAAAACTTTGTTAACTTGTTCACATCCAAGCTTTTGGTGAAGATATCTACAACTTGGTCCTTTGTACCTACAAATCAACATTAATGTCCCCACTTGCAACCTTTTCCCTTACATAATGTTAATGCACCTCAATGTGCTTTCTCCTTGCATGATACATGGGATTATTAGCAAGATGTAGGCTTGACATGTTATCTCCATAAACTGGAATTGGTCCAAGTTGTATACCAAGATCTTTGAAGAGCTTCTTAAGCCACATTGCTTCACATGTAGTGAGGGCTAAAGCTCTATATTAAATTTCTATTGAACTTAATGCAACTGCGGGATGCTTTTTGCTCATCCGTGAAATTGCTTTTGTACCTAGCATGAAAACATAGCCAGAAGTTGACCTTCTATCATCAACACTCCCTGCCCAATCTACATCACTTCATGCTTTTACTTGAAGTTCTTCATCATACATGTATAACAACCCATGATTAATTGTACTCTTCACATACCTTAACACTCTCTTTGCATGATTGAGATATGTATTTGTGGCTACATGCATGAACTGAGATATAACTCTAACTATGTAGCAGAAGTCAGGCCTTGTGAGTGTAGCATGGATCAATGATCCCACAATGCTCCTGTATAGTGTAAGGTCTTCTAGCTTCTTACCATCTTTGTTGCTTAACTTGACATTTGAATCCATAGGATGAGCTATTGGTTTGCAATCTGTCATGCCAAACCTAAACAACACATCTAGAAGATACTTCTTTTGAGAGAGATAGATAGCTTCCTTCCCATAGATCACCTCAATGCCAAGAAAGTACTTTAGTGCACCTAAGTCTGAGCTTTTGAACTCTCTTCCAAGCTTCTCTTTGATGGTCCTTATTCCTACATCATTATCATCTCTCACAAGGATGGATATATGCATCACTTACAGAGAAATCACATCTCTATATATATGCATATCAAACATATCTTGTCATTCTTCTTCTTCATTTACAAGGATGGATCTGCATCACTTGGAGAGAAACCACATCTCTTCAAGAATTCCACTAGCCTCTGATGTCAAGCCCTTGGGGCTTGCTTTAGGACATACAGTGCCTTCTTCAACTTGCAAACATAGGTAGAATGTTGTGGATATACATACCCTTGAGGTTGTTACATGAACACCTCTTCTTGTAACTCACCATTCAAAAAAGCATTCTTTATGTCGATCTGGTAGATAGGCCACCTCCTTGCTGCACAAAGGGTTATGAGAGCTCTAATGGTAGCCTTGTTTGCGAGGGATAAAACTCTCCTCATAATCCACCCTTTGTGTCTGTGTGAACTATGAGTTTCGCCTTGTACCTTGCTAAGATGCCTTCTTGTACACCCACCTCTTTTTGGACTATCTTCATGCCTTCCTTCTTGGGTACTAGTTCCCATGCGTTTTTCTCTTTAAGAGCTTTGAACTCTTCATACATAGATTTCCTTCACTATGGTTTGGCCTTTGCCTCCTCATAAGAATCTGCAATGACATTCATGTATGCATAGTGCTTTGCCATGAATGCCCCCTTGCTTTCCTAATCCCATAGAAGGGTAAACTTCAATTTATACTATCTCCAAAGCTCAAAAAACAAGTTTCCTATAAAAAAGTTATGAACGTTCAAGCTCTGGGTGTTAAAACTATGTTGGTGCAAATGTTCAAGCCTACACATTTGGCTTAGCATGGAATACATTGTGTGCAACTAGCACTTGATGATTCATGTGAACTATAGCTTGTAACTACTTGATCATTTACCATTGTAAAACATTAATTCCTTGGAGAATTTTGTAACAGCTTATAACTCATGAAGTTAAAAAGAATATTAGCTATGAATTCAAGTTGAAAGAATATCTCCAAAATCAGTGGTGTCATTTTTTATGATTGGGGCAAAAGTTTGAATTCAAAATTCAAACTTAGAAGAACACATATAAACAGATCTTATAAAATCTCACGGAGAATGCCTCATTTTAGAGATCACTCCTTGATCATTTGTAGAACATGAGTAGCTCACACTATAGTTCACTCAGTTTATCAGTATTGAGCATCATTACAATGCCAATGACTCTGTACAATTATGGTCTATAATACATATAGATCATTGAACATCTTTGTCTACTTCTCTGCTATGACTACTCAGAACAATCAACTTCTTCTCGTCATGTCACAGTGAATACTCAACCATTTTACATAATATTTGGCTTTTCCGAATCAAAATAAAGTCTACTTTTTGCGAGAAAAATTTCAACGCATTTGGTTCAGGCATGAGGGAGAAATCACCTTCGAAGTGCTCACTGGTCATCTACTCGTTGTTCCCTAAAATATCGAGGTAAGATCTGATTTGCTACAATTATTTCTCAGAGCATAGATGATCATTTTAAATGATTCCACTTGCAATCATTAGCTATCTAAGCTAATTGAATTCCCCCAAAGGAAATTTTGCCAACTTTTACTGTGTTATGAGCTCTGAGTAAAAAACCCAACAGGTGTATGGACTAAAATAGCAAGTTTTTTAGCACTAGTTATTCGGAACTAGTCTGTTTGGGTTATTTGTTTCAAGTATCAATTCCAAAGTACATAAGTACTTTCTTGGTATCATTTGAAAGCTAAAAGGGCCTACTTTATAACTCTGAAGTGCATCAGGCCTGGTACAAAGCTGGTTTTAGCAGTACCACCTCACTACCTTGAGGTATCCATCGATCTCTTCCAACTGTGGTATCAGAGAAGTTGAGGTAAAATGGGAGATGGATTCCCTTCTTTCATTGAAAAATTGGACAAGAATCGTTATCCAACATGGTCTTTGAGAATGAAGACCTATCTACAAGGAAGAAGTCTCTATGGATACATATCAGGAGATGCTATAAATGTGGTGCATGTCAGTTTGGTAAATCACACAGGTTACCCTTTACAAAGAAAGGCTATATGCATGAGGATTATTTGGAACTTGTCACACAGATGTGTGGGGACTAAGCAAGGACCCTTCCATTTAAGGATCAAGGTACTATGTGTCATTTATTGATGATTTCAGTAGATGGACTATCTTGTATTTCATGAAACATAAGGATGAAGTGTTTAGTTGTTTCAAAAAGTATCTTGCACTTGTGGAAAATCAAATAGGATAGATTTTAAAGAGGATAAGGTCAGATGGAGGAGGTGAGTACTTCTCCAATGAGTTTAATGTATTTTAGCAGGACAGAGGTATCAAGAGAGAGATCCAAACTAGATATACTCCTGAGCAAAATGGAGTAGCAGAGAAATCAAAAGGGGTACAGGCTTTATAATCCATCCAACAAAGGATGTATGGTTAGTAGAGATGTTGTGTTTGATGAGAATGACTCTTGGTTTAAAAGCGAATGCAGGAAGGTCAAACTGCCATATGACTTAAGCATAATGATGACGTACTTGTATCATTGCGATGGTCCAAAATGACATGTGGCAGTGGAGTCTCACGATGGCGTAAGCCAATCGCGATGGCATGGGGTCGATGTGATCGTCGCAATGGTCCATGACCATTGTAATGGTGTACCTAAACTCTCGTGATGGTGTGAGACCGTCATGATGGTCCGGTCGAGCCGTCACGATGGCATGAGCCAATTGCGATGGTGACGCCCTATCGCGATGGCAGGAGCTAATCGTGATGGTCCACCAAAATGTGAATTCTTGGGATGCATCTATGGATTTGTGCAACCACAAGGGTCGCCTACACTTTGTAATACTTGTATTCCAAAAAAGTCGACTTTGTCAGACCATCACGATGGTCCGACTCTAGTGGTAGATCTGAAAAAAAATGCAAAAATCCTACCTTTTCTGAGCTTCCTTGCTATACTGGAGTGCTTTACCTGCAAGAAAACTAAAAAACACACACACACATATGCTTGCTCAATCGTGCTGTCTCTCTCTCTCTCTCGCATGCGCAAATGAGGAAAATGGAGAGAATAGGTGGATATGGTGAATTTTCTGATTTTCTTGGAGTGGAAGAAGATGATGCGTAGATGGAATATAGGGGAGATGAAAAATACTAAAAACTATGCAAAAACAACAACAAAAATTGAAACTAATTACCTTCCAATGTCGATTCTTGCTATAATCTTACCATCAAGTGTTCGTCCTAGGACTCGATCCTCAACAATGGTGCCAAATTTGGTGTTGCTCTAGCACAATGGTAAGTACCACATTAAGAAGCTCCACCTCCTTAATGTCAATCTGTGGAAGAGATAGGAGTGATGAAGATCAGGAATGCAAGAAGTAGTGAAAGTGAAGGTGAGAAGCATGAATATGCACACACACACATACACACACATAAGGAAGAGATAAGCGAGACACAATGGAAGGTAGAAACTAGACTCTATTGCTCACGAACACTATTACAAACTCAATTTATCTCTAAGCTCACACTCACCAACCTCAAAAATGAGCTCTCTAGCTCTCTTTATAGATTTTATACTAGTTTTGACTGGTTTCACATCTAGTGTCTGGCATAGTTAAAAAAAAGGTTCTAGGGATCATTTGGAGGTCTAAACCAGATCTAAAAATTACCAAAATTGGTATGCTCATTCTACATAAGCTCCTCAAGCTCAAGGACTCCTTGGCTTGCACAAAATCGAGCTACAAAATACAAAAATGGGTGTTTTATGATACATACATTACAAAAGTGATGAAAATCACTGTTCGGAATTTTGAAAAAGTAATATAAATCATATTTCTTTGAAAAAATTGAATGTTTGGCCCCCCTCAACTCTTTGCAGTCCACCTCTACATACTTCCTCTGCGTCGATGCCTTTGGCTGCTGCCAACACTCAACCACCTCAAATTGGTGGAATTTGAGCTCCCCTTTTCTCCTTTTACATGTGTAAATCTCTAGGCTTTTACATTGGTAAATTACCCTTTAAAAACTTTAGAAAAAATACAATAAATGAGCATAAATAAAATATCTCTTCAATGTATATTTTTGACATAATCCAAATGATAGTGTTTTTAAGTAGATCAAATCCACCTCAAGCATAGTGTAAATTTGATGTTCCAACAAAAAATCGGTTAGTAATGAGTGAAAATGTCATTAACTTTTATTGTCTTTACTTGCATATCACTTTTAGGGAACTCGATTTGGCTTGGGAAAGGAACCTTGGATTGACCATGTTGGATATCTACTTGCTCATCTAGGCACCCCTATCATGGTAGGTGCACCCTCATTGTGGCTTGGCTTGGGAGAATGGTTGGATCCCCTAATCCTTAGGTGATTAGATCATGTTGCCTTGGTTGGCTTCATGGATCTTGGTAGTGTAGACCACAATCAGACACTTCTTTTTAGATAAAAAATAGATAGCACTAGGCAACATGGCTTGAGACATACCCATCCCATCTATGTATTGCTTCCAATCGCAAGAAGGTCGAGGTGTACTCCTCATAGATTGATTGATTTAAAGTTCACAAACACATCCTATAATGCAAGGTGATATGTTTTGGTGTCATTGATAGGGAGAGTGATGAACACATCTAGTTAAATTGCATGATGGACTTTTAGATAATGCAAGTACTCTTGAGACTATGAACTATGCAAGATCTAGGTGGATAAAGAGGTTAAAAGACCTTAATATGGAGAAAAATCATGACTTAGATCACTTAGGGTGGTCTCAAGGTTGGGCAAGGCAGTCCTAAGGTGGTGGAAAAGTCAAGAGAGGCATCCAAAAGCTATAAAACGACGTGAAGAGTCATCAAATGCATGGACGTCTTGTAGGCCATTGAATACTAGGAGACATATACTCAAGGAGGCTCAAGGCCAGAGTCATTCAAGGCTCAAGGAGCTGAAATGCAGCAGTCCAAGCTAGGAAAAATGTAGAGGAGGGTTTTACATGCACAAAGGAGGAGTAAAGAGGAGTTGTCAAGCCCACACCCCCTCTAGTCTCTAGTATGTATAGACATGGTCTACATATAATAGTTGTAAATCTTTGTGTACATATCCAATTCAAGAGATTTAAGGTGAATTTTTTAGCTTATATGTATCTATTACTTACTCTAAGAGGGATTCTTGGAATAAGTTTCATGTACAGAGAAATTGGTGTATCTCTATAACCCTAATTTTTGCATATCCTACATCTCTGCATAGTCTATTTTGTACAATGTTATTGAGTGACCTAAATAGTTTCATTTGAAGTGTTATATAGCTTGTTGGAAGTCTTATAAATCACACTAAGTGTCTCTAAAAGTGTACCTGATTTGGATCAATGTATGGTAGGTGAATCAGAGTTTTGCTGCAAGGTAGTAGAAAAGGTGTATGAAGGGATCTAGGTATTGGGTTCATTTTACTTCTAGTGTGAAAATTTGAGGGATTTAATTCCATCAGTTAGTATCAGAGCTCGAAATATCCTTTTAAGAATCTAGGAGAAGGACACAAAGGCGTGGACATCAAGGCTAAGAGGTACATTTCAATGTAATCCTAACTTCCCGTTCATTATGGCAGATCTAGGTCAAATAGTGGAGTTGCTTGACAAAGACAACTATTAGCCATGGATGTTCATAGTCATGAACTACCTCATGAGCAAAGGTTTATGGCCTATTGTGTGTGGAGATGAAAATAAGCCCTATCTGATCCCATCGATCCAAAGATCACCTATCAAGAATTGAAGATATTGAAGGATTGGGAAGAAAGGAATAGGAGAGCTATCTTCTACATATCACAAGTAATCTCTAACAATATGATTGGTCATATATTAGAGTATGATAATGTTAGAGATGTTTGGGAGGCCTTAGAGAAGATATATGCCACTTCCACAAGAAGCAAAAAGATACAGCTTAAGAATGAACTCAATTCCTTAAAGAAGGGTAGTGGTCAATCTATTGTTGACTACACCTTGAGGGTGAAGGACTTGAGGGAGCAATTGACATCCAGTGGCTACAAAGTAAATGAGGAAGAACTTGTGTAGATTACTCTCAATGGGCTCAGAGGGTAAGAAAAGTGGAAAACCCTCATTAGTATCATCTTGTATAGAGATCCTCTACTAACTCTTGAGGAGTTGATCCCACACCTAATGGAAGAAGAAGTTGCCATAGGAGACACATCTAAGAAGGATGGTCACTCACAGGTCCTATATGCTAGCAAAGGCAAAGGAAAGAGTGGCAAGAAGGAGAAAGGAGGAAAAAGCAAGTGGAAGCAGTCCAAGGAAGAAGATTTAGATTCAGAAGGAGATAGGAAGGCATCATCTTCAAGGAAGGGCAAGAATGGCAAAGGGAAGAACAAACATCATCAAGGTAAAACGTATTTTATCTGTGGTAAGCAGAATCATATTTCTTCAAATTTCTGGTTCAAGGATGACAAAGGCAAGAAGAAGATGGAATAAGGGAACTATACTAACATCTTCAAGAAGGATGATGAGAAGGAGACCCTCCTAGCCATGAGACATGGCTACACTAGTGACTCCAAGGACTATGGATGCTCTAATCACATGTCATGTACGGATGAATCATTTGTTCATATGTAGGCCTTAAGCTCAAAAGGTTGTGTGGAGGTAGGAGATAACATTGAGCATCCCATTACACATGGGAGATGTGAAGCTAGGTGAAGGTAAATCTATCAAGACTCTTAAAGATGTGCTCGATGTTCCATCTATTTCCAAGAACCTTATCTCTGTAGGACAAATGGTAGAGAGAAATATGTAGGTTATATTTGATGCAAAGGAGTGCATGGTGAAGAAATGAGGCAAGGTGATTACCAAGGGAAGGAAAGAAGGTAGATTGTTCACACTAGATGTTGCTCCTACACACAACAACATATGTTATGTGATGATTGGTACAAGAGAACATGTAATATCAATATTTCAAAGTTAAAAAGCATTTGCAAAGCAGGTTTAGTGTAGGGACTACCGAATCTTGAAGGCCAAGGTCTACATGAGTTTTGTGATGCTTGTCAGCTAGGTTAGCAAGCAAGGAAGCCATTTCCAAAGAGTGAGTAGAGATCCTCTTAGCTCTTGGAACTTATACAATCAGATGCATAGGGCCCTACTAGAGAAGCTTTATTGGGAGGAGCTAGGTACTTTGTCACTTTCATTGATGATCTTATTTCTTTATGTTTTATTTTCTTTTTGAGTTGCCACCCACTGCTGTGATCTGATGATGGATAAGCCTGTGGGGTGGGGGGTCCATGGTCTTTCTGCCAGCCCAGAAAGTTAGCAGCGTCGCCGTCTTCTTTAAAACTCTCCTCCGCATCAAGAAAGGTATGGCTATATGTTATAAAGGAAAAATCAGATGTGTTTTCATGCTTTCAAAAGTTTAGGTCCCTTGTTGAGAAATATTGTGATGCACACATCGACTCTGAGGTCAAATGGAGGGGAAGAGTATTTCTCCAAGGAATTCACAAAGTACTTGTAGGACAATGGCATAAAGAGGCACTTTACATGCAAGTACACTCCTCAACAAAATGGTGTTGTCGAGACGAAGAATAGGCATTTGCTTGAGATAGTTAGATGTCTCATAAATGAAGGTATTTTACCATTCTCTTATTGGATTGAGGCTTCGAATATAGCTTGTTACTTGATAAACAAGATTCCAATAGGTGATATGCACAACTTGACTCCACATGAAGTCTATTGGCAAGAAACCAACCATGGAGCACCTCAAGGTATTTGGATGAGTATGCTTTGTTCATGTTCCTAGTGAAGTGAGAACAAAGTTAGAGCCCAAGAGTGATAAATGTGTGTTCATTGGCTACCCAAATGAGTAAAAAGGCTACGAGTGCTACAAACCTCTCTCAAAGAAGCTATATGTGTCAAGAGATGTTGTGTTTGATGAGTCAAGGACATGGTATGTAGACAAGGGCAAACCAAAGTTGGATGAAGAGGATCAAGAGGAGTATTCAAACTTTGATGTGCAGATTCAACCTCAAGAGTCAATCAAAATCAGTGGACTAGAGGCGTCCACATCTAATGTACACTCATATGCTCACTCTTACACTTATGATTATGAAAGAACATCCCCTACTTCAAAGTATAGAAGCTGCAAGAGACAGACTATGACACTAGGGAAGCTCAAGAGGAGTCAAAAGAGGAAGATCTTGAGGAGGTCATTACTCTTGATATTGTTGATGTATTTGAATAATGATGTGTGTCAACACTCTAGGACCATCGGGGCACTTTTTTCCCTCTTTAGGAGGTTTTTTCCCCCCATCTTGTATATATGCCTGTAGCCCTAAAGGGTTACTTATCTTTGTACATTCTAGTGGTAATACATTCAGTATTGTGTGTTGTGCTCCAAGCTTCTTCTTCTTCCTTGTGCTATTCATGTGCTTCCATAGGCCTCAAACTCCAACAGGTGGTATCAAAATAGGTCCCCGTTTCATCTAGGGTGTCATCAACACCCCTCCGGTCACAATCTCATAATCGCATGAAATTTGGTGAGCATACTTAGGGTGATTAGGAGATCTCAGCTTGTTTCTACCTCTGAATGCACTATCGCAATGCTTGTGCATGCTATTTCATCTTTTTTGTGCCAAAGATATATACATGTTCTAGTTTGCCAGTATAGGTGTCTAGAAGTTTGTGATAGGTCTAATAGAACTCATCAGGGTAGTTCTATTCAACTTTCTCAGATATATTCATTTTTTTGCATCAGGGTATTTTAATGAGTGGCCATGGCTGAAAGCGGTGATGTATTCTATATGTTGGGTATTGAGGATAAGTTGGATGGTACCAATTACCCATTGTGGGCTTATATGAAGCGATATGTATTGGTTGCAAAATGACTATGGAACATTGTGCAGGGTATTGAAAAACATCCTATTACACTTGTAAATACAGGTATTGAAGTCGATGCAGATGGTGTTGAAGATATTGATATTCTTCAGATTCCTATTTGTGTTATGATTTTTGTTGCACCTACTGTAGAGAAAATTTGTTGGGATGACAAAGATGCTCAAGCACATGCATTGATAGCCTTATCTATCAAACAAGCCATTATTCCTCACATTCGCTCTTGCAAAATAGCTAAGGATGCTTGGGATACACTTACCACATTGTACCAGGCTAGGAATGAGGCTCGTGTTGCTTATGTCTGAAAACAGTTGGAGAGCGAGCATATATGGAAAATTTTCTAACAAAGATAAAAAACGTGAAGGAATAGTTGATTTGTGCTGATGAAGTTCTACTAGATAGCTGACTTGTATAGACCGTTCTGAATGGTCTTCCTGATTCATTCAAAGTTTTTCTTCTACTTTTTGTTTGATGATGAAAGGCAATCCAAATGCCTTGTCATTTGAGGAGTTAGTCTCTATTCTATTGCAGGAAGATCAGTCTAGGTAGAATAGGTCCATTATCTGTGTTGCAAATCAAGCTTTCTTGGCTAGTCAGAAGGGAAAAGGTAAATGGAGCTCATCTACTAGTAAGCAGAAATTTGCAAATGTTGCACATTCAAAGAAGGAAGACAAAGAGGTCTACAAATCTTATGCAAAATGAAGAATGTGCCTTTACTACTATTTGCAGTTTTGATCTATCTTCTCATGAGCAGTGTATGTCTGCAGTAGTCTCAGATGTTTGGTATTTTGATAGTGGGGCAACCAAACATATTACCGTGCAGTGCAATTTCTTCACTTCACTTGAGCCTACCCCTACAAGGAATATTGTCACATGCGCCAACAACTCCTCTTATCCTATCATGGGAGTTGGTAATATCATTATGGCTATTGTTGATGGTAGTTCTTTCACTTTGTTGGATGCTTTATTTGTGCCGAGGATCAAGAAAAATCTGTTATCAGTTTTTGCATTAGCCAAGATTGGCTTGGTTATGAAATTTGTTGATGACATATGTATAGTTTCATGATCTATCAAATGGCGACATGATTATTGCTTTTGGAATTTTATGTTGTGGGCTCTATAAGCTCATAGACTATGAAAAATTTGTGAATGATTCAGCATGTGCAGTACATGATTCTCAGGCTACTTTAGATGCAAAGCTTTGGCATGCACGCTTTGGTCATCAGAATTTTGCTAGTTTGCTATGCCTACAGAAATCTAAAATGGTGTCCTCTTTGCCCAAACTTGAGGCACCCAAAATACATGTCTATGAAGGCTGTATTTTGGGCAAAATGTGGCATTCATCCTTTCCAAAACATGGTTCAGTTCAAGCTACTCAAAAATTGTAGCTTGTTCACTGTGATGTCTATGGTCCTATGCAGACACCCTCTTTTGGAAAATATCTTTACTTTGTGACTTTCATTGATGATTTTTCAAGGCATGCATGGGTATATCCACTCAAAGAAAAGTTTGAAATGTCTATGTGCTTCAAATTGTTTTTGGTTTTTGCTGAAAATATGTTAGCATGTAAAATGGCCACCCTCTATTGTGATCAAGGGGGGGAATATATATCTTCTAAGTTTAATGCATTTTTGGTTGAAGATGGGATAAAACATCAGTTTAGAGTGCCGTATACACCTCAACATAATGGAGTTGTTGAATGGAAGAACATGTCACTCATGGAGATGGCGAGGTGTATGGTCAAGGGTCACACTTTACCACATAGTTTTTGGCTTGAGGCTCTCATGTGTGTAGAATATGTACTTAACATGTGTCTCACTAAAGCACTACACTCCATCGCTCCAGATGAGGCTTGGCATGGTACACAAGCCATTTGTTTCTCATCTGCATGTTTTTGGTTAGACATATTCATTATTGTCTGAACAACATTGTAGGAAACTAGATGATAAAGCAATAAAATGTATTTTTGTTGGGTACAATTTTGAAAGCAAAGGCTATCATTTGTATCATCCACAGACTAAACACATTCTGGTTAGCCGTGATGTTGTTTTTGTGGAAGATGCTATGCAGCCATTACTTTCATGTATGAAGGAGTCATCAATTAGCTCCAAAGACATGTATGATACAATATACTTTGCTGCCTCTTTTTACAAGTGGATAGTCTAGTGCTGGTCCTAATGAGGCAACTTCTCAGCCTTTACAGGTTTCATGTGATGATGCAAATCATTCCATTTCTGATGCAAATTTGCATGATGCACTTGCTGATGAGATAGTTGATATTGAGGAGGCAAAGGCAAAAACTATGCCAAAATGTCTATTGCAAATTTTGCATGATAGCAAATTAGATGCACTTCTATCATATCGTACTCGTTTAGGCTCTCATAGTGCCTCTTTTGCATCAGATTTTGATGCTATGGCTGCCTCTAATCTGTCTGATGAGACTGAACCTGTTTCGTTTGATGAAGCTCAAAATTTTGCACATTGGATGGCTACAATGCAATCTGAATATGATGCTACCATGAAAAATTGTACCTGACCTTATGTGACTTGACTCCTGGCAAGAAGGCCATTAGCACCAAGTGGGTATACAAGCTGAGGCATAAGCTTGATGGAATAGTTGACAAGTATAAGTCTAGGCTTGTTGCAAAGGGTTATGTATAGAAAAGAGGCATTGATTTTGATGAAACCTTTGCACCTTCATGCCGAATGACTACTGTTCATAGCATCTGTGCACTTGCAGCTTATCATGGTTGGAATGTTCATCAGCTCGACATTAAAACAACATTTTTGAATGGCGACTTGCATGAATAAGTGTATGTTTTTAAGCCCCGTGGCTTTGTGCAAAAAGGGCATGAAAATCAGGTGTGGATGTTAAAGGAGGCATTGTATGGTTTAAAGCAAGCACCACATGCTTGGTATGAGAAGATACATGCCTATCTGATTGCACATGGTTTTGAGAACACTCCAGCTGAAAGCACCTTATATGTTAAGCATGCAAATGATGTGCTTCAGATCATTGTGGTGTACGTTGATGAAATGTTGCTCACTGGTCCTCATGAGAAGCATATTTTTTATTTAAAGGCTGATTTGCTTGCCTCATTTGAGATGTCGGATTTGGGACATTTGCATCATTATTTGGGCATTTAGTTTATGCAGGTTGATGGTAGAATATCTTTGTGTCAAATGAAATATATTGATAAATTATTGTAGCATTGAGGGCTTGAAGACTATAAACATTTTGCCACTCCTATGGAGATAGGTTTATGATTGAGTCTTCATGATGCTAGCGATGCATTTAATGTTTTTCTCTATCAACAAGCCATTGGATGATTGATTTATTTATGCATTACTCGGCTAGATATATAGTTTGCTATCTCACAGATGAGTAGGTTTATGCATTGCCCACGAGTCAAGCATTAGCAGGCGATTAAGCGCATCTTTTGCTACTTGAGTGGTATCCGGCTACTTGGATTGTTTTATCCCAAGGGGGATAACTACCGCTAGATTTACACGCTTTTTCAGACTCTGACTAGGCTGGTTGTTATGACACTCGTGTGTTCACTAGTGGTTTTTGCTTCATGCTTGGTAGCTTATGCATATCTTGGTTGAGCAAGAAGCAGCCTACAGTGCCCACTTCTAGTTGTGAGGTTGAGTATAGGACACCTTTCACAGTGAGTGTTGAGTGTGTGTGGCTTAAACATCTTATGGCTGATTTGGGTGTTGGTTAGTCTTTTGCCACCACCATCTTCATTAACAGTCAGAGTGCATTGGCAATTGCGAGGAACCTTGTGCTCCATGCTCGCACTAAGCACAATGAGGTGCATTATCATTACGTCATGGAGACGTTCTCTGCTTGAGAGATCAACTTGGCATGTGTGACCAGGCAAGAGAACATTGTGGACTTGGCATGTGTGACCAGGCTTTGGACTTACTTCCTTTTGTGGATTGATTCCACATAGCTTGGCACTTTCTTATACATGACTTCCAACACCTTGTTCACCTCATCACTCCTAGGGGGATTTGTTGACATATTTTGGTAGTGATGTGTGTGAACACAGTAGGACTGTCGGTGCAGTTTTTTCCCTCTTTAGGAGGTTTTTTCCCCCAGCTTGTGTATATGCCTATAGCCCTAACGGGTTACTTATCTTTGTACATTCTAGTGGTAATACATTCAGTATTGTGTGTTGTGCTCCAAGCTTCTTCTTCTTCTTCCTTGTGTTTTTTGTGTGCTTTCGTAAACCTTGAACTCCACCAGATATAAAGTTCACTAGTCTCAAGAAGCAATATCCCAAAGGTCAAGAGAGGAGGTCTACAAAGAAGAAGGCACCGCCACAAAGGTATACATATGGTTTTAACTTAATTTCGATGGTACGAGAACTCAAACATACAACAAAAAGTTGCCTCTTGATGTGTACATTGAAAGAAGACAAGAGTTTAAAAGAACTAAAAACGAAACAAGTGACTAAGAACAAAGAAATACTAATGACCAGAATGCTCTAAGAATGAGCAAGGGAGATAAAATTCATGAACCTTCGATCAAGAAAGCACATAGGTAAGTCACATCAATGAAGCCTTAGGTCATCGGAAGCAAGTGTGGGGACTACTACATGTTCTTGGGCACAACAATTGAATAGCTACCCTTATGATTTGGGCTCGGATGCAAGTGAGTCTGAAATGGTTTATAACACAGAGAGACCGGAAGGAGGGTTAAGTGTCGCATATTGGAAAGATCAGAAGGACCCTACAAGACCCAATTAGAATATGTCCGAACCAACCACCTAGGTGCTCACATCTACGAGGATGGTTTGAGAAGATCAGTGGTGCAATTGCACAGCCCTGACCCACCCATTGGATTGGAATGTCCGGTGGTAAAGTTCAAGAGAGATGCATACCTACACAAAGAAGGAACAATGTACATCATAACTATTCATCCTAACCACACAAATGAGTTTGGTGTAGTCATTCCTAAGATGAAAGCAAGAACCCAAGGAAAAGAACCATTAGGAGATGAACCTAGGATGCCTATAGGGAAATCGATATTGACAAGAATGTTAAGTCTAGAATGGATCCCTTAAGATAACAGAAGCACTGAATTGTTCCTGAATAAGGACACTGACAAAGCGTTTTGGAGATATAGAATGGAGCAACCCAATGAAGTAGGTCCCATCCCCATTTACGAATCCAAGGACCCTAATAATCTTGGAAAGGTAGTATACCTAGACAACACTTCGGAACGAGTGTTTGTGGTACCTAATCATGCAAGACAAGTGTATAGATGGAGAGGAGAACTAGTGTTTGCCCCACCACTAGTGCATGTGAACACTAGTCATCCAGGTGTTGGGACATCCTCAACTCATGGGTCCCAAAGAGGGAAAAACAAGGAAAATCCAAAAGTGAGTTTTAGTCATCCCATAGGGAGATAGACCAACCATGGAAACAGATAGAATTGATCGACAAAGGGAACCCACAATACCAGGTGGTAGATATGACTTTCCTCTACCTAGACCTCATGAACATCCAAGAATATTGAGACCTACCCAATTAGTAATCGATGAAAATTTACATTGATGGGATAGGAGATCCATATGACCATGTGGTAGAATTTAAGCAAGTGTTGCAAGCAAAGCAGGTAGAAGATATGTGTAATAGGTAGGAGATGGTTGAACCACACCCTTCATAGATAGGAGATGGTTGAACTATACCCTACGAGAGAGAATTGGGAAGTAATCCTCAACCATGGCTTTTGGGGTAAGTGGTTAGCCCATAACATTCCTAACCAAGCGGTTGTGAGTTCAATTCCTTACATTGGTATCAGAGCCTAGAAAGTAGGCTTGGGAAAGGTGGATTGACCTAATGGACTCTAAAAGAGGCGCTTGGACATCCTCTATATGAAAGGGTACAAACTAGCGCATGTCGCTTTCAAAGGTGAGACCATCCAAGATAAAAGTGTATCTCCCAATCCGTAGGGCGGATTTAGACGTATAAGATACCATTGGAAAGCTCTCGGAATGAGCGTTCTAATGGAAGCACTAGATTGAGGATCCAAGATATCTTGCATGGGTGAGAACTAGATTCAAGATACTAAGGTTGAGAAATCGGGCTCAAGAGAGCAAGGCAAGTCCATAGACAAGTGGCCAAGATACAGAAAGGCAAGGTTCAAGAGACCAAGGTTGAGAGCAAGGGTTCAAGAGACCAAGATTGAGAGAAAGGGTTCAAGAGACCAAGGTTGAGAACACGATGGTTCAAGAGATTGTGCAAGGGTGAGGACATCAATCCAAGGGTACCTAGGGAGGTCAAGGGGCTGATCATCGAGGCTAGAGGGATACAAGAGTGGATCATTGAGAACAATGATTGACCAAGGGGGGAAGAATGTAATAAATTGATAGGTAGGAGATGGTTGAACCACACTCTTCATAGATAGGAGATGTGTTAGCTCGGGAAATGGTTGATTTTTATGCACTAATGTGGTTCTATTTGGCAGGAAATTTGTTTGATTTCAGGTATTGAAGAATGAATTTGATCATTGATGAGCAGCATGTGGAGATATTGATTGCAGGGTATGTGCAACAAAGCCAAAACAAAGAGGCCATCAGGTGTTTTAAGGAGATGCAAAGTGAGAGACTCTCACCAGATGAAGTGACCTTTGTGTGTATACTAAATGCTTGTGGTATGGTGGGATCCCTATTAAAGGGTGAAGAAGTCTACATCGAGATTGAAAAACGGGGTTTGATCGAGGATGATCACACAATCAACAACTGCTTGTTCTTTATGTATTCAAAGTGCGGCTCCTTGGACAGTGCACGCCAGCTATTTGATAGCATTCCAGTCCATGATGTTGTGTCATGGAGTGCACTTATTGCCATGTACACTGAGCATGAGCTTGGTGAGGATGCACTTGATTGTTTCCAGAATATGCAGCTTTTAGGCATTACTCCTAATGCTGTCACTCTTGTTTCTGGTTTGAAAGCTTGTGGATGCATATGTGCCATTGACAAGGGCAGAGAAATGCATGCCGAGATTGAAAGACAGGGACTAATGGAAGGATGTGAAGTGCTAGGCAATGCCTTGATCAGTATGTATGCAAAGTGTGGTCTAGTTGCCTTTGCGAAGCAAGTATTTGATGAGCTTCCAGACCGTGATGTGGTCTCATGGACAATCCTCATGGCAGGATATGCACAGCTTGGCCAGAGTGAGAATGTTTTTCATGTTTTTAGTGAGATGAAAGGATGGGGGATTGAACCCAGTGCTGTAAGCTATGTAGTTGTTCTGAATGCTTGCAATCGTGGAGGGTTACACAACACAAGTAAGACATTATATGATGCCATGAGCAGAGACCATGGCATTGTACTGACAAGTGTGCACTACAATTGCATGCTTGATGTCTTCAGTCGCCTGGGTCAGTTGGATGAGATCAGAACAATATTAAAAAAAAAAAAATCATTTTGGTCCAAGCCTTGTTGCGTCCCGTAGCATATTAGATGCTTGCGAAAAGTGGGGGCAGAGGTGGTTTTTTTTTGCCATTTTCTCAGTTATTGAAGGGGGGCCCTTATGAGTCTGGTGTACACGACGACACTCCTTATGTAATAAGCATTGCAGGCATGGGGGCGGGGGTGATCCGAAATTGTCAGAGGAATCAGCCTTTCGAAGGGAAGGAAGACCAGATACATTGAAGGGGGGGGTCGCTTTCTGTTATACACGACCAGGGGGGTAGCGGTGCTTTCTCTACCACGAAGAAGGGGGGGAAATGAAGGGGGGTAAGGGAGTGGGCGGTGGTCTGCCCGCCCCTGTCAGCCTGCTGGCAAAGAGACAGAGGGGTTATGCCCTCTAATGGCACACGAGGGGAGGACTTCAGGTTATTATTTTTTGGCTGATGACTACGAGGGGGGATCCTTCTGTTTTGTTGTTGTCCGTTCAGTGCAGACGGGGGGGAAGAGCTCGAGTAACATCCTGTGGATTTGGGGTTTTTTTCGGGGGTGAAGAATGCTCTGGGAGATAGCAGGAGGGGAAGCTTTTTCGACTGCTGGTGTTGTCTGAGATGACAACAAGGAAGGTTTTTACTGGTCTGAGCATGGAAAGTAGTGGAAAAGGAAGAAGAGAGGGGTTCTGTCATTCACAAAAGAGAAGGGTGGAGGCGTTTTGGTCCAAGAGCTCTCCCAAATTTCTTGCCACTAGTGCATTGTGGGGTTTGAGACACCTCGACAATTGTTGGCGATAGCTCTCGGGTAGAGCTAGGGCGCAACTAAACTTACACAGGAGATATCAAGAGAAGTTGAAGTGAAATAACTTGAAACTCGACTGCAACCACCCAAATTGGACAGGGGGTAATCCTCCAATCTAGCAGCAGTGGAAGGACTTCTTCTGTCCTGACCTTGGAGGAGACTCAAGTAGGAATTCGGGCTTCAGCCATCGCAGTCGAGGCGAAACATTCAGTACCAAGCTACAGTTTTGTAGATGATTCGAGAGTTGAGGGCTTCAAGAGGGGGATTAAAGCAGTGCTCAGGACCTCCAAAGAATCCATATGCATGGGCTTCAGATGGTTGTGCGACCTTCAGAGATAACAAGCATGGGTGCTGGAGAAGCTACTAAAGAGCTCGCATCTTGAATAGTGGACTGAGATTCTACAAAATCGAGCTCAATAGAAGCATTGGAGTTTCTATCTAAGATGCGGACGTTTACATCTGAAATCTGATTTTACATCTCTGATATTTGTTGAACACGTTTTTGTTCCTCTTTTTAATGCATATGAATGCAAAAATTCTTTCATGCGATCAGGAAGATAGCTCTGTACATTTGTGAGATGAATTAGTTGAGCAATTGCGCCATGAGCATTTCATCTATTTGGTGTCTTTATCATAACAAGGTTAATAATAATTCTTCGTCAAGTTAAAGAGAGTTCACGCCGTATGAGTCATCAGATTTGAGCTCCATGTTACATATTCCATGATTGATTCATTGAGGTCAAATTTTTTGCAGCGTAGAGAAAAACAAATTCATGGCTATGTAAATAAATGCATTCTTGATACTCTGATGCGGATCATGTTCTCCTATTCAGAACATTGCTTTCTTTTTTTTTTTTTCCTACGTTCTCTGTTGTTTCAATGGTTAGATTACTTTCTTTAAATATTGTACTTGTCATCATTTGACTCAAGTCCCTTGAAGATAGAGCACTGGGCACTGGGCAGGTCTGGGAAATGAAATGGAAGAGGAAACGGGCAAAGAAGGGGGGAGGGGATATTCAAACAGGAGAGTTTCAGAAGCATGGGAGGAACTAAGGGGCTGCCGGAAGAAGGAGACTGCGTTGAATTTGGGAGGGAACTAGAGGAGAGATCCGTGGGAAGTCCTATTTGTTAGGGTATCAACGATTACTACCAGAAAGCAGGGGGTGAACGCCTGGGCGTCATACTTATAACCTATTGGTGGTCAGAAGTGTTGCTTTTTGAACGGACATAGGGAACGCGGGAGAGACAAAGGGGACAAGGGGGAGCTGGTGCTTCCGGTTGCTTCGAGGCTACAAAGACTTAGTCGCTGGGCAGCTTTGTCCACACCACTGAGGCAGCCGTTGTGCACGAGATAGGTAATAATTGCACAAGGAGGATTTGGAATCATAAACACTATCGTTCATGGCGAATTCCGGGATTCAAAGATATGAAACGCTAATTTATGTGTATTGAGCAACCGGATGAAGGCAAATATGAAAACCAAACTTATGTGAAAAAAAAAACACAGGCTGGTACTGTCTTCTGTGGGGTTGGTATATGCGTGTGTAAGGAAGAGAGGTAATGACATTGCAAAAAGGGTCTAAGAGAGTGAGGGAGAGAGAAAGAGGCTCAGGGTGTATGTGTGGAAGCAAGGGTGGAAACGTGAGAAAAGTAGGGTGTGCATGAGTGAAAGAGAGCTCGGAGAGGTGAGAGCATACAATCATCAATTACAGATACCTTTGTAGCTTCTAGGTAATCTAATTAGACCGGTTGCGAGGGGTTTGAGCCAAATAAAGGCTTCCACAATCACTTTTTCCTTGGGCTTAGGAGCCTTTCATTTTGGTGCGTTTGCCGGGAACATATGAGCTAGTGCATAGACATAGGAAGAATCCATTGCGAGATAATTGTGGGCTCTAGGTAATCCAAGTAGATCGATTCCGAGGGATTTGAACAAAATAAAGCCTCGTATAATCACTTTTTCCTTGGGCATTAGAAGCCAACATTTTGGTGCGTTTGCCGGGAACATATGAGCTAGTGCATACACATAGGAAGGATCCATTGCGAGATAATTGTGGGCTCTAGGTGATCCAACTGGACCGATTCCGAGGGGTTAAGCAAAATAAAGGCTTTCACAATCATCTTTTCCTTGGGCTCAAGACCTAATCATTTTGGTGCGTCTGCCGGGAATAGCTTGGTACGTCTCTATAAGAGAGTGCCATAGGTTCGCCTAGCGCCACAGGTTGGCCGAGCTTGCGGACCCCACGATCTAGTACATGAGCGAGGGGAGCTCATCGTCAGGAGCAACACAAACTCAAAGAGAGGAACGCGCTCAGAGAAGAGCCCTTGAAAGAGAAAGGAGAAGGTGGGAACCGCCAGGTGAGTGGACCTCGATTGGCTCGAAGAAATCAGTAAAAAATGTGTACTCCCGTAGGAGAGTCGCGAGTCAAGTGCGGAAGTTTGAAGGAGGGATCCTGAAGCCACGTGTATTAAATTTTTGGGATCGAAGTGATATCGACATCACACCTCTGTTCGAAATGGCTCAGCGGATTTCAGTTCACTTGGGGGACTTCACCAAGTTTTCAGGTAGTTGGGACGAAGATCCGGATAGTTTTATCCAGTTGTTTGAGGTTACCTGTGAGGCCAATGACGTAGTTGACCAGGATCAGAGGTTAAGAATTTTTCCGGCTATCCTCCGTGATGAGGCAGCCAATTGGTATGGGAATCTGACACCACAAGAGCGTGGAACTTATCAAATGCTCAAGGAAGCCTTCTTGGCAAAGTTTCGACGACAAGGCTTCCAAGATAGATTGGCCCAACAGATGGATTACTTGCGACAAGGAGTCAATGAGAGCATCGATAACTACATTCAGAGAATGGAAACGTTGGTAAGAAAGATGGGCGTGAATGCCCCGAACGATGAGACATTGAAACGAAGATTCATTTCGGGATTGAGAGATCCTACGGCACAGCAGCATATCAGCCTGACAAGACCTGCAACTTTAATGGATGCTAAGGAACAAGCGAGGCTTTGGGAGGAAGTACAATTATGCCAACAAAGGAAGATGGAGCTCTTATACGAGCCTATGGGAGGCCCAGGAAACATACCAATGAAGGATCCGGACCAAGGAAGTCTCGCATTGACGACTCCAGCTTTTGTAGCCGCCACTAGCACGCCAGTCGAGGTAAAACCTGCGCTAACTGAAGAACGAATATTGGAGTTGGTCACGCAAGCTATAAAAGCTGCCACAATAACTCAGGAGACATACACAGTAAAACCAGAGGTCACAACAAACCCGAATCAAGTGTTTCGATCAAATACATGGTGTGGAAAGTGTCATGGTTACGGCCATTTGGCTTCAGAATGCCCTACAGTCTCGAGAGTATTCACAGATAGATCACCACCTAGGATGCGTTGTACTTTTTGTGGAAGAACAAATCACACAGAGGACCGATGTTACAACAAGAGAGCCTATGAAGAGAGGACCATGAAATCAGGAGATACAAGAGAGAGACCTTACACGGGATTGCCCGCTCAAAGTGTCCCACCTACATCTCGTTGGGAAAACAGACCTACTTATGGATATGGTGCTCACGGTCAAGGAGGAGACTATCCAAGAGGAGCCGTACGTGATCAAAGAAGAGATGGTCCAATCCAGTGCTGGAGATGCCATGGCTTTGGCCATACTCAATCTAGGTGTCCAAACGAAAAGAAACCAATTGATTATACCCCACTATGTAGGTACTGTAGTGGAGAGGGCCACTTTGATGAAGATTGTCCAAAGCGAAGAGCTACCGCCGGCAAGGAAAAAGGACCAGTAGGATCCTCGAATTATGTTGATACTCAGATGCATTCCACATTGAGAGCTCAAGAGCACGTTCCTACGATCGGAGTAGTGTTCAAGACACCGAACCCTCAAGAAGGCTCTAGCTCGTCAATGCACTTTGTGGATGCTTACGAGGCCAAGAAACCACACAAAGATCCAACTGTGGCAGTAGTCACAAGGACTCAAGAGTACTCGAAGAAGAATCCAGGAGGCGAAGGTGAAGAAGGGAGTCAAGAGAAGATCGTTGAGCGTGAAGAGGTAGAAAACCAAGTCGGAGGATTTGCTGAGCAGCAAGAGCTTGAGGATGGAGAAGAGATTGAGATTCTTCCACCAGTGACCAAGGAGTTTGTGCCAGGCATAGCACCATTCCCTGAAAGATTGAAAGCTCCTAAGATTAGAAAGGAAAGACAAAGTTCGGAAGAAGTGGATATTGTAAAGTTGCTCGCTGACACGGAAGTCACGCTGGACATTGGCACATTGCTGAAATGCTCACCTGTTTATAGGAAACAATTCTACAACGAATATATTAAGAAGCCGAGGAAAGCTCGAGATAAAAATAGACAAGATAAGGATGTCCAAGGAATCATTCAAAGTATTACGACGCAAATTGATTCGAACGCTCCAGCTGTGACGGTCGAAATTAAAGGATATGCAGTCCCTGGTGCTCAGTTAGATAGTGGAGCCGCAGTCAACCTTATGACTGAATTCATGATGAAAGCTTTGGGCCTCAACCACATGGAAGAAACGCCGATGTCCTTGAGAATGGCGGATCAAACACAAGTGAAGCCTGCAGGTCTTTTGAAGAATGTAAGCACAGTTGTGGGCGGTTTAGAGTTTAAAGTCGATTATCTGATAGTAAGACCAAGGACCTCAGAGGCCACCTTCTCGATCCTACTTGGACGGCCATGGCTGGTGCAAGCCGAGTGTGTGCATGACTGGCGCACAGGTTTTATTTCAATAGGGCCAAAGTCTGATCGGATTCAAATACAAGTATCCCCACCCTCGAGCAACAAGAAGAAAACAATAATAGTCGATGAGATGGAAAAGAAAGAGAAGAAGAAAGCAAGGCACGAGATTGCACGAGCTAGGTTTTCCTTGAACACGGACACCTACAAGAATCTGCTTCAAGACGGGTTCAACTTGCAGCTCTTTAAGAATCAAGACGCGAAGATGGGAGAGTATCAAAATCCATTGCTCTATAACGACGATTCCGATTAGGAGTTGCTAGGATGGTTGACGCATACAAGAGAATTTGAGTGCTACATGTTAAGTATAGACGCAAGTAAAAACAAAGTTACTCAATCCCTAGAGAAGGGAACTTCAAGAGAAGAGTTGAAACTGGAGTTAGCTCCGACAATGGAAGTGCAACAGTTGAGAGAAAGAGTTAGAATGCTAGAAGCAGAGATTCTAAAGAGAAGTCGAGAATCGGAAAAAGAAGCGAAGAGTAAGACTAAAGTGTCGGAAGCCATTGCAAAGGCTGAACTAAAGAAATTAGGCTCAATCGAAAGAGAACAAAACAATGATTTACTGGCCAACCACGCACGCGTGATCGAAGAGCACATTCCAATCACAGTGTCATCAAGGAATAAGGAATATTCGCGAGAAGCTCAGTTGGAAAAATGGGAAGTTCTTCCAGAAAAGTTCTTGAGTGTAGGGTCAGAGCTACCGGATGGAGTACGAGATTGTATTAAAACGACACTCAAAAATTTCAGCAAGGCCTTTGCATGGTCATACAGTGATTTGAGAGGAATTGATCCCCGAATCTGCCAACATTATATAGACTTGGAAGAAGGCACACGACCAATATGTCAACGACTCAGGTGAACGAATCCAGTCTACTCGGAATTGATCAAGCTGGAATTGACCAAATTATTGGAAGCAGGATTCATATATCCCATCGCATCCAGCGAATGGGTATCACCAATTGTAGTGGTTCCGAAGAAAAATAAGAAAAAAATCCGTATTTGCATAGATTATCGTAAGTTGAACGAGCGCACAAAGAAGGATCATTTCCCCTTGCCATTCACTGATCAAATATTGGACAGAGTGGCTGGCCATAAATTGTACTCATTTTTGGATGGTTTCAGTGGGTACAACCAGATCCAAATCCAT
Organism: Ceratopteris richardii; assembly: GCA_020310875.1. NCBI lineage: Eukaryota > Viridiplantae > Streptophyta > Polypodiopsida > Polypodiales > Pteridaceae > Ceratopteris > Ceratopteris richardii. The sequence continues at coordinate 59,090,307 of CM035435.1, forward strand.
GAAGAGGATCAATCAAAAACTACTTTCACGACAGAATGGGGTACGTACGCATATCGTGTGATGCCATTTGGATTATGCAATGCACCGGCCACATTCCAGAGGGCAATGATAGTTGCATATCAAGACTACTTGCAGGATTGGATGGAGATATTTCTTGATGACTTTGCAATCAGAGGCGACGATGAAAACATGATGGAGAGGATCGAAGCGGTTTTAAGAAGAAGCATTGAAAAAGGCATCGCATTAAATCTTGAAAAGTGTACATTTGGAGTACGAAGAGGATTGCTTTTGGGACATGTTATTTCCGAAAAAGGGATCGCGGTTGACGAGGATAAAGTGGAAAAAATTGGACAACTTCCACCTCCACAAAACTTGCGACAACTCAGAGGATTCTTGGGCCATGCGAATTATTACCGACGTTTTATATTAAATTTTGCATCAATAGCGGCACCACTGACAAATCTTTTGAGGAAAGACCAACAATACCAATGGACTGAAGAGTGTCAAGTTGCATTCGACTCGATCAAAGAGAGATTGATAAATGCACCGATTTTGGTAGCACCCGACTGGACGAGAGAATTTCATGTGCATACCGATGCTTCTCATACTGCGGTTGGAGCAGTACTATGCCAAGCCGATGAAAAGAAGTTGGACCACCCTATTTATTACGCAAGTCGCAATTTGAATAGCACTGAGAGGAACTATACGACTACGGAGAAGGAATGCCTCTCGATGATCTTTGCGGTGAACAAGTATCGGCATTACTTGATGGGAAAGCATTTCACTTTTTATGTGGATCATGAAGCCCTTAAGTACATCATTAATAAACCCGAGCTATCAGGGCGATTGATGAGGTGGATGCTACTTCTCCAAGAATTTCAGTTCACAGTAGTGACCAGACCAGGCAAAGCGCATATATTGGCTGACCATTTATCTCGAATTGTTAATGAGGAACCAATCTCTGGTGTGCCCAACGATGCTCCTGATGGACATCTATTCCAGGTTGAAGCTAAAATACCTTGGTATGCCGACTTGGTGAATTTCTTGTGCACTACTAAATATCCGCCAGGAGCAAGCAAGAGAGAGAAGCAAAAACTGTTAGCATTGGCGAAGCACCACAGCATCATTGGGGGGCAACTCTATCGATATTTTGTTCATGAGAGCATCTATCGGAGGTGTCTCGAGGAAGAAGAAGCAAACCTAGTGTTGAGGGCTTTACATGAAGAACCTTGCGGTGGGCATTTTGCTGGTGAACTGACGGCAAGAAAGATTTTATTGGCTTGGTATTGGTGGCCAACGCTGTTCAGAGACTCGCATACATACTGTAAGAAATGTGACAAATGCCAACGAATGGGCAAACCCACATTAGCACATGCTGCTCCTCTCACGCCGGTGTTGGCTCTTAAGCCGTTTGAGAAGTGGGGAATTGATTTTGTGGGGCCTATTGATCCTCCCTCACGACGAAGGTCCAATAGGTATATCTTGGTCTGTACTGACTATGTTACCAAGTGGGTGGAAGCCAAAGCTCTGAAGACTGACCGAGCTGTTGATGTAGCTAAATTTTTGTACGAACAAATTATCACTCGATTCGGATGCCCGTTGGAAATAGTGAGTGATAGAGGAACACATTTTGTCAATGAACTGATCGAAGAATTAATGGAATTATATAAGATCAAACATAGAAAAAGCACTCCATATTACCCGAGAGCAAATGGACAAGTGGAGGTCACCAACAAAATTCTTGAACAGATTCTGACAAAGACAGTAGCTGTGCATAGGCGAGACTGGGATGAGAGACTTTTGGAAGCCTTGTGGGCATATCGAACATCCTACCGAGTGACGACAAAGAGCACTCCGTTCTCCCTAGTATATGGCGAGGAAGCCATCTTTCCCATCGAAAAAGAAGTTCCGACATTAAGAGTGGCCATCGAAGCCAGGTTGGGCGAGGAAGAGTCATTAAAGGAGAGGTACATACAACTGGTCAAGCTTGAAGAAAAGAGACTCATCGCACAGCAAAGTTTGGAATCTATTCAGAAGAGACGTAAGGAGAGGAATGACAAGAATCTCAAAACCTATGTGATTCAAGAAGGGGATTTGGTACTAGTCTATGATAGTAAATACTATAAATTCTCGGGGAAGTTACAGACAAGATGGGCAGGACCGTTTAAGGTGGTGGAACTCAACTCCAATGGTTCCATGCAAATTCAAGATTTAGGAGAAGAATATGCTTCCGTGAAGGTTAACGCGCTTCGAGTTAAACCATATTTCACGTGACAATGGGACGGGAGAAGCTAGACGAGATCCAAGCAGAAGAACGTAGTAGACTCCTTGTACATACATGTATAGTCATATATATATATGCGCATATGTAAGCTATGATTTGTGTGTCATAGATATTCTTCCTTGCTAGCTCAAGAATTTTGGACTTCTAATATTTTCTTGTGTTGCGCAGAGACTGTTAGGAGTTAAGTAACGAAATGGCAGATCAAATAACACAACTCTACTTGTACGAGTTAAGGATATATTTCTCGGACCAAACATTCGCCCGCATGGACATAGATGTCGACGACTTTGAGACGGAATATGATGTTGAGGAAGCGCATTGGCTGGTATGCTTTATAAACCAGGGTTTGGGTGTTGCATTTTACATTGAGTGTTTTGAGGAATACCTGACTCGACATGTAGGATGGGCGGGAGATCGATATTACTATTTCGATCCTTCAAGGGAAATGCCTAACGAGGAAAACGATATCAGGTGGGCTTAAGCAGATGTGCTAACGATAGGAAGTGATGACGGAGCTCCTGAAGTTGAGCCTAACTCGCCTTAGGGAAGTTGTCGGGATGCGAGTACGAGGTGAGACTACATGAGACATCCCAGAGACTCACATTCTAGGACACCTAGGGATAGGTATACGAGGGACTAAGGCATAGCTGGCTGTAGTTACCTAGTGAAAAGTCAACTCGATGAATACATATGTAGTATCTGTAATTGAGAGAATGGAGTGAAGAGGTGGTTGATCTGTCAAAGGCTGGAGTGTATATGTTTGCATGTATGTATGGGAACAGTGGGAAAAGTCCCTTTCTTCCTCTCCCTAATTCTCAGGACTTGGATGAACTAATTAACTATGAAAAAAAAAACGAAGAAAAGAAAAGAAAAGAAAAAATTTGTGTTGCTGTGATCGTACCAATGCGCTATGGTGGGCTAGTAGGTGGGTGGATTTATCCTCGCCGGGTGGTTAGGACCACGAGTCGCAGCTAGTTTCGCCATAGGCTTGGGAAGTATATGTTTGTGTCTTAGCTACGCGCCATAACGGGTTGGTAGGTAGGTGGAGCCATCGTGGCTGGGTAGTCACGGCCACGAGCCGTATCCAGCTTTGTTATGGGCTAGCTGATATATGTTATGTGTTATCATTATGTGTTTGTGTGTTGTGCGCTGCATTGCATTGGTAGATGGGTGGAATCAACCTGATCGGGTGGTCAGGTCCACGAGTCGCATCCACTGTCAATGTAGGCCAACGTGTGATTAAACTAAAATTTTCATATGGAGTTATTCCCCACTCCTGAGGGGGAGAGGGAGAGAGGAGAGGGCGATGATCACCTGGAAGGGAACGTTATTTGCTTGTGTGATTGGTATGTGTTGGCTTGCGCCAGATCAGCTCACTTTGAATCAACATTCTTGAAAGCGCAGATATTCTATATGTACTTATGGATGAGGCTTTAGCGAGGTAATGCAACGGTCTTGCTTTACAACTTGTGTGCTCTATCTGAGGGTTTTTCTAGTATGTGTGACACTCTAGGGTTCTGATGTATGTCTTCACTTGCACTTGAGTTTCGATGATTTTTGTAGGACGACGATGGGGATTCTTCGGAAGTGTCTAGTCATGGAATGATTGTACATAGCGAATAGTAGATGCAATAATGGGGTATGCATTTTGGGTATTTTTGCATGTCCTGTTGGATTCATTTCAGTTGCTGTTGTTTATTTCGGTATTTTCTTTTCTGTTTTCCGCAATGGTAGTTGCATGTGTAAAACATGGAAAGGTGTGCATGTGTTATTTTGGTTGAGACCATTTTCATAATGGAATGTATGAGCAAATTGATGCATGGCTGAAATGGAATTGCATATATGTGCATGTTCTTGGATCATTTGGAAGTGACTGATTTGTATGTATTCATGAGTGATTTTTTTGAGCACTAATAGCTTCGATGAGTGCAGGTTCAGTGGAAGTGACGGCTCAATGAAAAGGTATGTGAACCAATTGGAAATTGACATGTTCATGGTTGTTTGGATTTTATCGCAGCAATAGTGGCTCGTCGAGGACGACTTCGCAAATAAGAAGAGGGAAGTATGTTAGCTCGGGAAATGGTTGATTTTTATGCACTAATGTGGTTCTATTTGGTAGGAAATTTGTTTGATTTCAGGTATTGAAGAATGAATTTGATCATTGATGAGCAGCATGTGGAGATATTGATTGCAGGGTATGTGCAACAAAGCCAAAACAAAGAGGCCATCAGGTGTTTTAAGGAGATGCAGAGTGAGAGACTCTCACCAGATGAAGTGACCTTTGTGTGTATACTAAATGCTTGTGGTATGGTGGGATCCCTATTAAAGGGTGAAGAAGTCTACATCGAGATTGAAAAACGGGGTTTGATCGAGGATGATCACACAATCAACAACTGCTTGTTCTTTATGTATTCAAAGTGCGGCTCCTTGGACAGTGCACGCCAGCTATTTGATAGCATTCCAGTCCATGATGTTGTGTCATGGAGTGCACTTATTGCCATGTACACTGAGCATGAGCTTGGTGAGGATGCACTTGATTGTTTCCAGAATATGCAGCTTTTAGGCATTACTCCTAATGCTGTCACTCTTGTTTCTGGTTTGAAAGCTTGTGGATGCATATGTGCCATTGACAAGGGCAGAGAAATGCATGCCGAGATTGAAAGACAGGGACTAATGGAAGGATGTGAAGTGCTAGGCAATGCCTTGATCAGTATGTATGCAAAGTGTGGTCTGGTTGCCTTTGCGAAGCAAGTATTTGATGAGCTTCCAGACCGTGATGTGGTCTCATGGACAATCCTCATGGCAGGATATGCACAGCTTGGCCAGAGTGAGAATGTTTTTCATGTTTTTAGTGAGATGAAAGGATGGGGGATTGAACCCAGTCCTGTAAGCTATGAAGTTGTTCTGAATGCTTGCAATCGTGGAGGGTTACACAACACAAGTAAGACATTATATGATGCCATGAGCAGAGACCATGGCATTGTACTGACAAGTGTGCACTACAATTGCATGCTTGATGTCTTCAGTCGCCTGGGTCAGTTGGATGAGATCAGAACAATATTATAAAAAAAAAAAATCCTTTTGGTCCAAGCCTTGTTGCATCCCGTAGCATATTAGATGCTTGCAAAAAGTGGGGGCAGAGGTGGTTTTTTTTGCCATTTTCTCAGTTATTGAAGGGGGGCCCTTATGAGTCTGGTGTACACGACGACACTCCTTATGTAATAAGCATTGCAGGCATGCGGGCGGGGGTGATCCGAAATTGTCAGAGGAATCAGCCTTTCGAAGGGAAGGAAGACCAGATACATTGAAGGGGGGGGGTCGCTTTCTGTTATACACGACCAGGGGGGTAGCGGTGCTTTCTCTACCACGAAGAAGGGGGGGAAATGAAGGGGGGTAAGGGAGTGGGCGGTGGTCTGCCCGCCCCTGTCAGCCTGCTGGCAGAGAGACAGAGGGGTTATGCCCTCTAATGGCACACGAGGGGAGGACTTCAGGTTATTATTTTTTGGCTGATGACTACGAGGGGGGATCCTTCTGTTTTGTTGTTGTCCGTTCGGTGCAGACGGGGGGGAAGAGCTCGAGTAACATCCTGTGGATTTGGGGTTTTTTTCGGGGGTGAAGAATGCTCTGGGAGATAGCAGGAGGGGAAGCTTTTTCGACTGCTGGTGTTGTCTGAGATGACAACAAGGAAGGTTTTTACTGGTCTGAGCATGGACAGTAGTGGAAAAGGAAGAAGAGAGGGGTTCTGTCATTCACAAAAGAGAAGGGTGGAGGCGTTTTGGTCCAAGAGCTCTCCCAAATTTCTTGCCACTAGTGCATTGTGGGGTTTGAGACACCTCAACAATTGTTGGCGATAGCTCTCGGGTAGAGCTAGGGCGCAACTAAACTTACACAGGAGATATCAAGAGAAGTTGAAGTGAAATAACTTGAAACTCGACTGCAACCACCCAAATTGGACAGGGGGTAATCCTCCAATCTAGCAGCAGTGGAAGGACTTCTTCTGTCCTGACCTTGGAGGAGACTCAAGTAGGAATTCGGGCTTCAGCCATCGCAGCCGAGGCGAAACATTCAGTACCAAGCTACAGTTTTGTAGATGATTCGAGAGTTGAGGGCTTCAAGAGGGGGATTAAAGCAGTGCTCAGGACCTCCAAAGAATCCATATGCATGGGCTTCAGATGGTTGTGCGACCTTCAGAGATAACAAGCATGGGTGCTGGAGAAGCTACTAAAGAGCTCGCATCTTGAATAGTGGACTGAGATTCTACAAATTCGAGCTCAATAGAAGCATTGGAGTTTCTATCTAAGATGCGGACGAAGCTATGGAGTCAATTATGGATGTATGGGTTCATCCCAAGACTTGTGACGTAGGAATACTTGAATACCTGAAGCTCAAAAAGTATAACTGGCAGCATGTGCTTTGCTCCTCTACCTCTGAGGGAGTGTGTGTGGGCTATTCATAATACAGAAGGTAGCTTATTGCGTTCACAGAGGTCGCTTGAAGAGAGGTTTGTTTGGCCATTTCTTTTGTTCCTGAAATCTGATTTTACATCTCTGATATTTGTTGAACACGTTTTTGTTCCTCTTTTTAATGCATATGAATGCAAAATTTCTTTCATGCAATCAGGAAGATAGCTCTGTACATTTGTGAGATGAATTAGTTGAGCAATTGCGCCATGAGCATTTCATCTATTTGGTGTCTTTATCATAACAAGGTTAATAATAATTCTTCGTCAAGTTAAAGAGAGTTCACGCCATATGAGTCATCAGATTTGAGCTCCATGTTACATATTCCATGATTGATTCATTGAGGTCAAATTTTTTGCAGCGTAGAGAAAAACAAATTCATGGCTATGTAAATAAATGCATTCTTGATACTCTGATGCGGATCATGTTCTCCTATTCAACACATTGCTTTTTTTTTTTTTTTCCTACGTTCTCTGTTGTTTCAGTGGTTAGATTACTTTCTTTAAATATTGTACTTGTCATCATTTGACTCAAGTCCCTTGAAGATAGAGCACTGGGCACTGGGCAGGTATGGGAAATGAAATGGAAGAGGAAACGGGCAAAGAAGGGGGGAGGGGATATTCAAACAGGAGAGTTTCAGAAGCATGGGAGGAACTAAGGGGCTGCCGGAAGAAGGAGACTGCGTTGAATTTGGGAGGGAACTAGAGGAGAGATCCGTGGGAAGTCCTATTTGTTAGGGTATCAACGATTACTACCAGAAAGCAGGGGGTGAACGCCTGGGCGTCATACTTATAACCTATTGGTGGTCAGAAGTGTTGCTTTTTGAACGGACATAGGGGACGCGGGAGAGACAAAGGGGACAAGGGGGAGCTGGTGCTTCCGGTTGCTTCGAGGCTACAAAGACTTAGTCGCTGGGCAGCTTTGTCCACACCACTGAGGCAGCCGCTGTGCACGAGATAGGTAATAATTGCACAAGGAGGATTTGGAATCATAAACACTATCGTTCATGGCGAATTCCGGGATTCAAAGATATGAAACGCTAATTTATGTGTATTGAGCAACCGGATGAAGGCAAATATGAAAACCAAACTTATGTGAAAAAAAAAACACAGGCTGGTACTGTCTTCTGTGGGGTTGATATATGCGTGTGTAAGGAAGAGAGGTAATGACATTGCAAAAAGGGTCTAAGAGAGTGAGGGAGAGAGAAAGAGGCTCAGGGTGTATGTGTGGAAGCAAGGGTGGAAACGTGAGAAAAGTAGGGTGTGCATGAGTGAAAGAGAGCTCGGAGAGGTGAGAGCATACAATCATCAATTACAGATACCTTTGTAGCTTCTAGGTAATCTAATTAGACCGGTTGCGAGGGGTTTGAGCCAAATAAAGGCTTCCACAATCACTTTTTCCTTGGGCTTAGGAGCCTTTCATTTTGGTGTGTTTGCCGGGAACATATGAGCTAGTGCATAGACATAGGAAGAATCCATTGGGAGATAATTGTGGGCTCTAGGTAATCCAAGTAGATCGATTCCGAGGGATTTGAACAAAATAAAGCCTCGTATAATCACTTTTTCCTTGGGCATTAGAAGCCAACATTTTGGTGCGTTTGCCGGGAACATATGAGCTAGTGCATAGACATAGGAAGGATCCATTGCGAGATAATTGTGGGCTCTAGGTGATCCAACTGGACCGATTCCGAGGGGTTAAGCAAAATAAAGGCTTTCACAATCATCTTTTCCTTGGGCTCAAGACCTAATCAAGATGGTTGAACTATACCCTAAGAGAGAGGATTAGAAAGTAATCCTCAACAATGGATTTTGGGATAAGTGGTTAGCCCATCACATTCCTAACCAAGAGGTTGTGATTTCAATTCCTTACAATATGCTCATGCAGTACAAGGCATTTGGACTCATGTTAAAGAACACAAGTTTAACCTGGTTCCAACCATTGCAACAAAGGCAATTTAGGGACATTCATCATTTGTCACAGTCATTCATCACTGAATTCTCTAAAATTGGAATTAGGCACAACACTTCCTCATTGATTCAGAGCTTCAAACAGACCCCTCAGGAAACACATAGACTTGTAGGATGTAGGTTTATGCAGTATATTGAGAGATACCCAATGCCAAAATTTCCCTCACAAGTGAAGCAAGTGTCTTTATTTTTGGACGGCCTTTTAAGCTCTAAACTATGATCCTATGTATATTTGAAGGAATCGAGAACCTTAGAGCAATGTGTAAGGATTTCTATAGACATTGAGGATAATTTAGCAGAGGAATTGGAACTTTAAAAGGTCTACAAACACTTGGATAACTCCTCTCAATCATCCTCAAAACATTCTAGCTTTATAGAAGACCTAGCTGAGAAAGTGGCCCAGAAACTAGGAGTCTCTAGCAAACAGATGCCCAAGTTAACACCCGTGAGACATTACTACACCTGTGGAGGTGACCACATCACAAATGTGTGTCCTAACTTAACACAACCTCAAGGCAACCCTAGTGGCTAGTATTGCACAATTGAAAGGTGATACACTAATCACATAGCACAAGATTGTCCATACAACAAAAAAGTAGTCTGACAGAACTATCCACAAGCATATCCCCAACCAGGTAGATACCAAGGTCAATACAATGCTCAACCTCATTACTACAGACCCCCACAGAACTACACTTATCAGACTCAATAGAGACTACAACCAGTTTTAGCTCAGCAGTCACCCCCACCAACCAATGTAATTTCAGTCAAATACATTATTGTGGAAGAAAACCTAAGTAGGGCTTTAGTGCCTTCTTCATCCCTCACTGAAAGTGATCCCAATTCTAATAGTTTCGACCCCAGCCATGTAGATGGTCCACCAGAATACTACACAGAGTCCCTAGAACACTTGGAAACATATCAATACGATAGTCCACCATTGGAACCCAGATGGGATCCTCACTATGCCAATGTAATGTATGCTAACCCACACCGAGGGCCCTAGTTGAGACAGCCATGAACAGCGGGCCCTAAAGGACCATGCTTTGGGTGCCAAGGAGATCTTTTCATAAAGGATTGCCCACATCCTCCAATAGCAGGACAGTCACAATATTACAACATTCAAGGCTTTTGTGCAGAATGTGGTAAAGAGCATATCATTAGAGATTGCCCTAAGAATAGTGCTAATGCTTCGAAAGTAACATCCATTAACGTGGTAGGTTGTGCACACCTCAGATGTATCGACACCTATGTATGTACCTATCCGAGCTATAACAAGAGCCCAGGTGCTGTTGAAAAATCAATAGCCTAATCCTGAAAAAGTAGCCAAGACTAGTGAAGTTAGAGAATCTAATTGTAGAAGGATGAAAACATGGAAGGACTCATGAGAGAGAATCAAAAGGAAATGTACTAAAAAGATAAAAAAATTGGAAGGAAGCCAAAAGGAAAGTAGAGCGAAAATCTTAGAGCTAACTTGGCAAGATTCAAATTAGGAAAGTTTGAATCAAAAACCAGGATCAGTTCTAGCTGAACCCATATCAGAAAATCTAGACATGATGTTTTGAGCATACCAGGCAAGGTTAAGAGAAGGACCCGAGCTAGCTGAATTGAGTAAGAACTATCCAAGAGCAGACTTAGAAATTGAGAGAACGAAGCTTTTCATGAAGATGGTAGAACTAGCCCAAACCATGTTTGAAGCCTCTCAGTACATTAATTGGAGAAAAATAGCAAAACCAGAGCTACACTTTCAAGGATTTCTAGAGAGGCTAGAATATTTGATTGCTAGCAACAAGAAGAAGAATCTGCAGAAGGACCCTACTGTCCTAGAGACACAGGAAGGTAATGTACCATCACTATCTCAAGTGCCAAATACCGAGGTTGAAGACAATTTGTCTTCCATACATAAGTACTCTCAAGGGTTTCTAAGAGAAATCCAAGAAGAGAAGTGGAGACGAGAGCAAGAAACCCATCCCCCATTCAAGCGATAGATGACTTGCAGGAACGATTTCCCCAAGACATAACTTCTATCTATGACGACCTAGAGGAAGAGAAACTTGGTGAACAAACAGACTTTGAATCGAATTCCTTACAAGAGTTGCCCTAGTTCAGAGGACCTTGGGAAGCCAAGTCTATCAGTATGAGAGCTTCGACCATAATAGTGAGAAATGAAGAATCAGTAATCCCTAGAAACATGGAAGTAATCAAGAACACTAAATTACAATGTCATATCACGTTAAAGCAATTGTTGAAAATTAGGCCAGAGTTGTGGAAGCACATAGCAAACCAATTCCCAGAGGCTGCTTCCACTCATTCTCAAGAAGGTTCACACAAAAAGGTACCAGAAATACCTGTCGAAAGGATTGGAGACATGAGCGAGGGAGAGGAAGGTAATAGATATCTTCCAATAACCCATCAAGGCTACACCACCAAAGCCATTATAGATTCAGGTGCCGGAGTAGCCATCGCTACCACTGCTTTATGGAAATGTTGGGGTAAGCTAGCACTAAGACCCACAATAATGAAGCTACAAATGGCTGATGAACACATTGAGAATCCATTAGGCTTACTAGAAGGCATATCTCTCACCACTTGTCATGTAGAATTTGAGCACACTTTCACCATTTGTGATTTTGGGAAAAACCATGTGTACAAGATGATTTTAGGATGACCATTCATGCGTTAGTTGCAAATTACAGATTGGAGAACTGATTCCTTGTACTTGCAACATTTATGAGTAACCACCAAAGTCAATGTCAAAGATTATTCCCATCGAGACGTACCCCCAATACAATGGAATACCATCCATAGAACCCCTCAAGAAACAGAGTCTATGCATTCATCAGAATCAGACCCATCATGGTTGCATGAAGACACTCATTTATGGATGTGTAACGTAGCCAATCAAGAACAAGAACGATTAGAAGCGAGAAATCTAGGTTGAGAATGAAATTCACAAACCCTTAAAGATCCTGCTTATGCATTGATAGTGTTTCGAGACAAGGAATTTGAGCCTCATGGTTGGGTAGAGATCTTAGATACGATGGATATAGTAGTGAATGAAGAACAGTGGACTCCTCATTGTGATGAGGACGGGTATGATATTTCAATCTTTATGATAGAACCCCTAGAGGAAAAGCCCGTTCTAGAAGAATGCATGGAAGCCGCTCAAGAACCAGATGATACAAGTGATGAGGACTTAGAGTCCATTATCATGGAACCCTTCTGCTCAACAGAAGAGGAATATCTTTATTTTGTGGAAGCCAAAACCCCTAAGAGGGACAAGGAAAATCAAACCAAACAACCTGAGTCACTCCTAGAAGATACAAAAAATAAGCACGAGAAGAGAAAGAAATCACCCCAGACAGAAGAAGAACCACTCATAAAAGTACCAGAGAATTTCAAAAAGTATGAAATGGAAGATAGAAGAATCATGGTACGGATGCGTAAAAGAGAAGCCAGCATCGGAGAAGTATATGGTAACAGAGAGAAAACCAAAAAAATAGTGGTTATAGTTGAAGAAGGAGAAGAAAAGTGCAATACATAGGGCATGACTTAACGAATGAAGAAGAAGAAGAGTTAATGACCTTATTGCATGAATATAGAGATGTGTTTGCATGGAGTTACGAGGTCTTGAAAGGAGTAGATCCATATATATGCTCCCATAGAATCCCTATGACTCCAGAGGCCAAACCTTGTAAGAAAAAACCATACACTTATAACGATAATTGTGTAGCCAAGATTAAAGAGGAGATAGATCGCAGGAAATTGCCTGTGTAAAGTTAATGCCGCCACAATTAGACACAGTTATCCTCTTCCTATCACGGAACACTTATTGGAAAGAGTCACGGGCAAGGAAGTTTATAGCTTTCTTGATGGATTCTTAGGCTATAATCAAGTAGACATCAGCCTTAAAGATCAACATAAGATGGCTTTTGTCATAGAGTGGGGCATATTTGCATTTCATGTAATGCCATTTGGGCTGACAAATGCACCCACCACTTTTTTTGCATTTCATGTAATGCCATTTGGTCTGACAAATGCACTCACCACTTTTCAACAACTCATGTGGCATGTTTTTAAGGAATTCTTAAGGAAGAATTGGAAATTCTATGTGGACAACATATGTTTGCATTCTAACATGAGACATACCCACATCCCTGAATTAAGGCAAATTTTTGACAAATGTCCAGAATATCATGTTTCCTTGAACCCTGAAAAGTGTGGTTTCATGGTTAGGCAAGGCAAAATTCAAGGACACATTGTGTCAAAGAATGAGATATCTATGGATGAAGAGAAAGTGAGAGTGATTGCAGACCTACCTAGGCGAAAAAATGTAAAGGAAGTATAGGCTTTCATGGGACATTGTGGTTATTATCAACGATCTATACACATGTATGTGATCATATCAAAGCCTTGTACTCTCTTTTAACCAAGTTTGAATGGACAAACGAATGTGAGAATTCATTCAATGAACTCAAATGATGCTTACGTTCACCACCCATATTAACAAGACCATATTGGAGCAAGTCATTCCATGTACATGTGGATGCATCCAACTATGCTATAGGATGTGTGTTGGCACAACCCATGAATGAAGGTATTATGGATCTTCCCATAGCTTATGCAAGTAGACAACTAAATGCAGTAGAAAGAAATTACACCACGATGGAGCGGGAAGGATTAGGAATGATTTATGTAGTAAAGAAATTTAGGCACTACTTATTGGCAAATAAGTTAAAGTTCTTCACAGATCATCAGGCATTTTTGTACCTAGTCAATAAGCCTTGTAATATCGGGTGATTGATACGTTGGTTTCTACTACTAATGGAATACGACTTTGAGGTTGTAGTCAAAAAGGGAAAGACCCACCTTAGATCCGATCACCTTTCACGATTGACTATGGGAGAAGCCCCTCAAGGGATATCGGATGAGCTACCAGATGCATACCTATTTAACCTTTAGGTAGTACCCGAATGGTCCAAGATTATTGTCCCTACTCTCACATTTGGACCCAAGAATCCTAGGATTAGGATCAGAGAAAGAGAGATTACCAAGTCACAAAGATATCAGATACTAGTAAGAAGCATATACAAACAAGATAATCAAAAAAATATTGCTTGTTGTGTAGACGAATTATAACACAGTAATTGGTTGCAAATTAGCATATGTAGGTGCATTGAAGCAACATCATTCAAAACATCATACATTGTAGGCTCTACATGGACGAGGAGTATATTGGCCTTCTATGGAAGCAGATGTTTATAGGCTATATAAAGAATGTCATGTCTGTTGTGAAGGACCCCTAGTGGAACATGCCACTTTGTATCATGTGTCTCTTACACCAGAATGGGGTAAACCGATAGTGGCATACTTGAGGACAAAAACATTCCCTCAAGAAATGACTATAGCAAGACAACGAAATTTAGAGCAAGAAGCTCAAGACTACTCAATTATTGGTGATAATGTGTACAAGCTAGGAAGGGATGGATACCTGAGATAGGTGTTCATGAGAGTGATTACTTGAGCATATTCGAGACTGCACACCAAGGTGTTGCAAGAGGTCATTTTGGCCCCGACAGAATAATCAAGGCCATACTATTTGCAAGATTATGGTGGCCCATTCTTCACATGGAGGCACATACCTATGTTAAGAGATGTGATGTGTGCCAGAGAATGCAGTTTCCTACTCGGAGAGATGAAATGCCACTGAAACCCATGATGGGAGGATGTGCATTCTCTAAGCGGGGTGGGTATAGACTTTGTAGGACCCATTAACCCCCCTGCTAAAGGTACTCATGCCGAATACATCATAGTGGCAACCGATTATCTTACCAAATGGGTAGAGGTTAAGGTGACCAAAAAGAATGATGCACACACGATGACAAAATTATTATTTGAGAATGTCTTTCCGAGATATGAATTGCCTATAGAGTTGGTGAGCGATCAAGGAACCCACTTTCTAAACCAGGTTATTGAATATTTGTTACAATATTTTATGGTGATTGACAAGAAATCTGCGCTCTATCATCCTCAGGTCAATGGTCAAGCTAACAGTACTAACAAGATCTTGTGTACTGTATCCATGAAAATTGTGAACAACAAACATTCAGATTGGGACAAATAGTTACATCACGTTGTTTGGGAATATCGAGTGGCTTACAAGACTGTACTCAATGCAGCTCCCTTTCATATGGTTTTTGGTCAAAACACTATGCTCCCTCTGGATTTTTTGATACCCACCCTTAAGGTTGCACAGGAATATTAGTGGACTAGCCATGAATTATCATCAAGGATAATAGACTTCGAACGATTAGGAGAGACCATGCTGAAAGCAGCAGCAAGCATATATGGAGCAAAGAAGGGACAAAAAGCCTATTTTGATGCACATGTGAAAGATAAAGGCTTAAAAGAAGGTGATTTAGTCCTAGTGTATATGTTGAAACAGCAAGCACAAAAGCTAGAGAAATGTGGTTATGGACCTATGACTATTAATAGACTCTCGACAAGTGAGTAGTACAAGTATGGGTGCCAAAAGGTCAGAAAGTACCAACCGTTTTCACCAACACAAACAATGACAAGAAGAAGTCAAAGCGGAATCAGAGTCAACATCCAGTATCCCCTCAACGTTTTTCTCCATGGACGAGAACTAGACAGCTTTGGATTGCCAAGAGGTACTTAACAAACTGACCCACACCCATGCAAATTTGGGTATCCAAGAATTCTATTTTAACTCAAAACCCAAGCCATGTAATATACATCTCTTCGATGTTACCCCACCCATCGACACCACTAAAACCCGATTCATCTTTTGTACCTTAGCAGAAGAATACCACCCATACACCAACTCTTAGGAAATGGATACCGAAATGTGTCCAAAAACCTCCACACAATCCTTTGTATAACATAACACTTCCCATGTCTAACCATTACCCTTGTAACAATTCACCCACGATTGACCTTGTATAAATTCACCCACACTAACCCACCGTCGCTTGTAATCAAATCTCATCAAGAAATGTATGCAATATCTAAAGCATGTAGGTTTCTAGTGACCTACATTAGTTCATGAGAAATCACTCCATAAACCATCTCATGACACTCGGCTACACGGGTTACACATAGGCTATGGAAAGGAATTCCGGTCTCACTTTATTGGGATCATAATTAATTTCCATACTAATGTGTTATCCTTCTGTAGTAGATCATCTACACATTCATTTTGATCATCATGCAAGCCGAAGGAACGTCTGAGGTTGGCCCTAGTGCGCCAGTGGTCAATTTTGGTAATTTGTTAGCTCAATCTTACCCTACATTGCAACCACCAAAATTTCAAGAATTCGCAGGACTGATGCCCATCGATGATCCTTCTCTCGAACGCACTGAAATGGTTTATAGCAACTCACACTGGTAAGGTCTAGCAGGACCACTAGTAGACGCAAACTATATCTATGACTTGATGCTTTGCTTTAGTGGAGACATTTGGGGTAGATATCAGTGCTTCTCCCTAGAATTTGAAGATCTTCAGGATTCAGAGGAGCTACAACCCATTTGGGCTAGGGCTGGTTCCATCGAGTACTTTAGTGACCCTCTACCAAAACCTGATTTCTATCGATGCTACTGTTTGGTAACCACTCTTGAACCTCTTTAGAGAAAGGAATTGCCAAGAACTTTTATTTTTCCATCACTAGTGAATGATCCCCCATATAAGAAGTTTTATCTCTCAAAAGATCTCATTCAAGCTGCACTTAAGATCCATGGTACTCACATGCCAATAGAATGAGAAAGGCTTATTCCTGAGCCTATGAAACGAGGTAGCGTTTTGAAATGGACTGATATCTTAGCCATCACACCAGAACTATCAAAGCCATTGCACATTTGCATGCAAAGTTTTTCTTTCCTCGCACAGGATCATTTCACTATTCCTCATAAATGCATTTGGTTCGGCTTATATCTAGCAAACACAGGACCTCAGGCTATAGATCTTGCTAGCTGGATTATAGATCAATTATACTTAACGTAAGAAAGGTGGTCCCACAAACATGTCATCCATGGATGTTGTGCCCTCACTAGAATCGTCTACATGTGTTTGGCCTACGACTTACCCATCAAACGCGCTATGACCAATGAGGAGTTGAAAAGATTTAAAGGATCTTCCAAAAAGACAAGGAAGTCAAGCAAAAACAGAGTAGGCAAGCATATGAGTGGTTGGATTCCATGCCTCCAGATCTCGGAGTCAACCTCACCACAACCATCCCCTCAACAATCTTCGGTGAAGCTTCCTGAGCCTGTACCACTGTTACACATTCGACTATCATGCCTTATAATCATCGAAGGCACCACTAGTGCAGTGATTCCCTCGGAGGCCTCCACTCCAGCAGCTACTACGGAAGCCGATGAGATTCCCACCTCCATTGGTGTGGATGCATTTACTTTTACCATACCTAATCTTGAGGCAGAGCCCACTGAGACTACATTTGATTTTGAAATGCATGATGCATTTTCTAGTGCATTTCAATTTTGAGAAGGGTAGTTTTTCTCTCAAGAATACGAATGACCCTGCTATCCTACTACACCCCTTGACCAACAACAAGAACATGTAGTGTCCAACTCACATGCTTAAGATTGGATAGTGACTGATGATGAAGATGGTGATGATGAAGCTAGCCAAACTAGTCTTGACTCACAAGAAGAGAATCAATAGGAATAGCAGTAATAACAAATGGAAGCTCAAGCAGATACAAGCACCCATGAAGATGACACATTCAAAGCCGCCGCCTATACACTGGCCATTCAGAAACCATACCGTAATATGCAAGCCGTGTGGGCACGCCGACAGTTATCCAAAGAGCCAAGTCGAGAAATAGTAGAGCAATAACTCACTAGCGGAGGATTTGAAGACTCCTTCATTCAGGGTCTTAAGGAACTAGTCAAGTCCGAAGCACTTCATTTTTTGAAGGGGAAACCTTTACCACAGTTCGACCCTCAATGAACCTGTCTGATGTCCAAACCAAGCCAATACATCTGCATGCCCACCAATGCCTAGTCCTCCCACCCTTCCGAAGAAGCACGATTGATGCCTGAACACCCACCTAAATCACCTATGGCAAAAGCTATAGTCATCATCGACTCCCCACCCCGACTAGCAACCTCCATACACGCCACCACCATCAAAATCACCTCCACTTCCATCAAAACTCTTCCTTCTCCTTTACCTCCAACTTCCCCTGTCCACCCTAGCTCAACTCTCATATCCTCATTCATAGTAAGTGCTGCAGTAGAAGCCATAGTACGTCCAGTCACCCAAGCTATACATGAAACCTTTACCCCTAGTACGTCAAACCTAATTCCCTCTAGTTTATTTACCCCATCCTTTTCTTCATTTCCCCTTCCTTCACGACCTCTTTTCCCCTTCCCTCCACTAATGAACTTCTCACTAGTATCCCCTCCCAGCCCTACTATATCACCTTTGCCTTCTCCTCTACTTCAAACCATCCATGCAACTCAACTGGTCATATATTCATCCTCCTTTGTAATTCCCGTGTTCACACCCACTCATGCACCCACCATCACACCACTATTCACAGTTAGTGCACTAGATGCCATGTCCGATGACATGGAAATTTCACCACCTATAGCACCACCACTCACATCCACCATTTCACCACCACATCTTGACACATCACAATTCTCTATGGTCACCACATCATCCTTCCCCCCTACATCTACACCCGCACTAGCATCATCTTCACACATTGCACCATTGTTATTATCACCCACCATCGACACTGCATTTCGCCAAATGTTTGCATGCATGACTCAAGTGGGAGAAGAAATCACCTCTCTCAGAAGCAATTACCAGGCATTGCAACAAACTACTACACAAATGTTGGTGCAACTAAATTCTTTGACCATTGAGAACGCTTCCATGAATGTGCGCAACCAGGAACTACGTGAGGCTTACCACTCCTTGGAGTTGGAATTTGAATGAAAGACTAAAGAAGCCCTCATAGATGTCGAGAATCTTCTACATGCCCAAACAGTACGAAATGCCATGCGCACACGCAATATGGGACTATTAAGTCACCATCTCGCAACCGCCAAAGAAGAGAACCAAAGGCTACAAGAGAAAAATTGCAAGAACTTCGAAGCTGCAATGGTTTGACTAGATGAAACATTAAGTCCTAGCATATTCAAAGCGGTCCCCTTTGAAACCATGCAAGTATTATTGGATGATCACACACGATTAAGCGATGACTACGATAGAATCAATGAAGAATATCAAAAGCTCCAGATCCATTACAAAGCCTTACTACTGAAGGAACCTACACAGCCCCAACAAGTCCTCGAAGCCACAACCCTAGAAATCCTAGTCGAACTCACTACTTTACAGGTGCATGTACTTGATCTTCAAGCATACGTGGTAGCTCACTCAGAACCCCCTAGGCCAGATTCCCCATTGGAGATTCCTGCTGAAGAAGAAACCATTTCTATATCGCGTAGAGGACACATACAAAGAAACATATGAACCACAACCAATCCCAGGCAGAGATGTCATGGCAGAAGGGCAAGACACATTTGAACTTCCTATTCCCGCATGGCTCAAGTTGGTTGAAGAGTTAGGTAAGACTCAGTCTGCACACATAGAGGCATAGCTCCATGTTATGGCTCTGATCGAGAAATGAATTTTACAATCACCCTATTTTGCTCAACTGGCATCCCGCAGGTTTATCTCCATCAATGAACTTTAGTACAAACCCTACTTCCTATACATGGAAGAATACCAATTAGCTATTGAAAAGGAAACTATGAAGAAATCAACTCACGCTACCTAGTTTGAGCCCTAAGACCTACCCCCTAAAGCGAAGAAAGGAAAAATCTTTCAACCAAACTGGCACATGGAACTCCTTTAGGAATACCCCAAAATGATGCATACCTAGACAAAAGCACCGCTGCACCTAAAGTACAATCCGTGTTGGGGTCCGATGCCACGATGCCGCTCCTGGAAGGTATTTGTGATCAAGGTTCAAAATAACAAGCAATGTCAGGATTGACTAAACTACCCTTATCTAGCACCACCGCTTGGCCCTTCAATCGTTGGATACATGACAACGACCATCCACCACTAGCTCCCCCACCTACACTGCATGGACGATGTCATCGCATATATGACCATTAAGATCTTTGATATGATGCAAACGTTTTTTAAGATCTTTTGTCGTGTCAAAGCACCACATGTCAATACCCTAGGATTTGAGCATGGCAACCAAGACCTCGCATATGACATGAGCACGACACCATAGCTCAGGGTATCCTATGCATGGCACTGTCGCATCAAGTATTTACTTGCATGTTATAAGATGACTTTTGAAGAGATGTTCATGATAGGCTTTTGGGAATACCATTCCAAAGTCTTCATCAGCCGACCTACCCATCCCCTTCAGTTGTTCGCTTGCAAGCAACTTGTATATTCAATGCACTACTGTCTTTCGGCTCCCAAAAAACTTGAGAAGATAGACTGGGAAAAATTAGAAGCTGATATTGCACGAGGCATTTGCATCTCGGAGCACACCCTTGCACAAGACCTCTTGCAAAACTATATTATGTAGACCCCACAACAAGGATCTGTCAGGGATGACGGACGCGAGAGGGAGGGGGTGTTGGCAGCAGCCAAAGGCATCGAGGTAGAGTAAGTATGTAGAGGCAGACTACAAAGAGTTGAGGGGGGCCAAACATTCAATGTTTTCAAAGAAATATGCTTTATATTACTTTTTCAAAATTGCAAACAGTGATTTTCGTCACTTTTGTAATATATGTATCATAAAACACCCAGTTTTGTATTTATTAGCTCCATTTTGTGCAAGCCAAGGAGTCCTCGAGCTTGAGGAGCTTAGGTAGAATGAGCATACCATTTTTGGCAATTTTTAGATCTTGCTTAGACCTCCAAATGGTCCCTGGAACCTATTTTTTAACTATGTCGGACACTAGATGTGAAACCGATCAAAACTAGTCTAGAATCTATAAAAAGAGCTAGAGAGCTCATTTTTGAGGTTCTTGAGTGTGAGCTTAGAGCTAAATTGAGTTTGTAATAGTGTTCTTGAGCAATAGAGTCTACTTTCTACCTTCCATTGTGTCAAGCTTGTCTCTTCCTTGTGTGTGTGTGTATGTGTGTGTGCATATTCATGCTTCTCACCTTTACTGTAACTACGTCTTGCATTCATGATATTCATATCACTCCTATCTCTTCTGAGGATTGACATTAAGGAGGTGGAGCTTCTTAACATGGTACTTACCATTGTGCTAGAGCAACATCGCGCTTGACAATCAATCGATCATGTAAAGTAGATGAGATTTGATATTCACTTTTCCTAGATTGTAGAAAAGTGAATTGATTCTCTTCAAGAACATTCCTTGCCTTGACTTGAATTCAAAATCCACTTGTAGAAGTTGTGGAGCACTTCAAGAGTCTATACAAAGACTTCAAATCACTTGTACACTACATGGAAGAAATATACTTACACTTTTGGCCATCAGTGTCTTGCTCCATTTCTTTGCACCATCTTCTTCAACAATAGTGAACTTGCAGATTCTTATGCTCTCTCCATAGAGTTCAAATTGACTGTGTGACCATTGATTGGAAAGGTATAAGTGTCTAGTTTATGTGTACAAATTTTCAAAGCATTTGGTTTAGTGGATTTGGAGAAATCACAATTTTATTGTATCGGGATCTATCTCTGCATAGCCCCAAAAAATAGGGGGTACCTTTGTTGAGTGTCAAGTTCATTCCAAAAGCATATCTTGCTTATTACTTGTAATCTTGTGAATTTTTTAGACACTCAACCCTATTTTTGTCATGTTGGTGTATGAAAACACCACAAGAACCAAGATAATGTGAGATTAGAACACCTCTATAATCACCAATAGCTTGGCAATACTAAAACTCAAACCTTGAGAAAAATGGAATTAATTCTGATTTCATTCTGGTACATTTTCGATGACTTTAGAATTTCTTTCCGATGTCTTTTGGTTTCTTTCCAGTGACTTTTTGATGTCAAAAACTCTCAAGAATCATAAGTCTGGTGTCTTTCTATTGGTCTTCCACCTGCGCTTCACTGTAAAATCTTTTGTTTGTCTGTAATAAAAGATGATAGTTTCACAATGAACTATCAGTTATGAAAATGTTACTCTATATATGAAGAACTGACTCTATCGCAATCAAGAAAAATGCACCAAAAAACTCAGAACTATAACTAACATTAGAAGATGTGTACAAAATTGTATGGCCTTCTTCTGCTTATAACCATAGAAAGTTCTCCTACTCTTAGTAACTTTTTCATCACCATCTCTCTCGAAAATGATCTTGATTGCCTCTCTCACTTGTACATGCATACAAATCAAGTTCTCTACTCACTTCTCTACTCTCTACTTCACTTTCACTCAATCTCTATCTACTACACTCTATATTCTAGCACAGTCTATCTCCACACCCATTTCTGCTTCATCAGATAAACTTACATACACAACTGATATGTACGCTCCCAAATTCAAGAGTTGCATAATCTCTAGGATTCTAATACTAGAATTGACTCTCTAGTTTACACTATATTACAATTGTGAATTTGTCCCTTCACATAGCATAGATTTTTGAGTCTCTAACTTTTATTGATCTTAGTCCTTCTTCTCGTTGATGTCTTCATGTCTAATTAGTGAGTGACTCCCCATCATGTCATTCCTCTAAAAGGAAAATTTTTAATTGTAATCATGTTGGCTGCTATGAGCATTTGAAGTTGATTGTTTCATCCAAAGATAACAAGTTTTTTGAGCTAGTCAATGTGCAAACCTATATATTTTGTATCGACTCTTTCTCTTTGATGCTCCAAAGTAGATAGTGGATTTTATTGCACTAATCACATGCCTATAAGGTCTTTTTGAGTCTCGATAAGCTCAAGGGTTGGTCTTGTGCTAGTTAGCTAGACCAAACTTTGTCACTCTGCGCTCACTTTTCTACTTCCTACAAGCTTCTCCAAGTTCTCTTAGTGGTTGAGAGCTAGATCAAGATGGGTGATGGCTTTCCATCAATGATTCAGAATCTTGATAGACAGAACTATGCATCTTGGAAAATCATAATGGAGGCCTATTTCCAAGGTAGAAGTATTTATGGAATTGTAGCAGGTGATGAAGCTATGCATACAAGATCCAAAGGAGGACCTACACAAGAGGAGATAGATAAGATCACACTTTGGTGTGCAAGGGATTCTCAAGCAAGGTATTACATACTAAACTCTATCTCTGATTTTCTATTACCACACATTAGAGGATGCAAGACATCTCAAGAGACTTGGGATGCCCTAGAGACTTTCTTTTCTGCTAGTACCAAAGCAAAAAAGAATCATCTTTGGAATGATTTCAACCAAGTGAAGAAGACACCTAAACAAACAATCACCAAATTTTTTACCAAGATCAAGATTGTTGGAGATTTGTTAGCATCCATTAGAGAGATGATTGAAGAAGAGGCCATCATGAGGAAGATTTTAAATGGAATTAGAAGTGGCAAGCAATGGCCATACACCAAATTAAATGAACTTGTTCCAATAGCAGTTTTATAAGCTACTCTATATGTCCATAGGACATGATGTAATTGCATATCCCAATCTGTTCTTTTTCTTTTTAGTAATTTTGAAAGTATAGTACATAACACTTTATTGGTACTTTTAGCAAGGCCATTGGCTTGAGGATGATAGGATGCTGATTTCCTATGTATGATCATAAATTGTGAAGTTAATTCCTCAATAACTTGATTTAGGAAATGAGTTCCCCTATCACTTACCAATTCAATTGGTAAGCCATACTTAGTATCGATATACTCATATAAAAATTTAGCAATTGTATGAGCATCATTTTTTCTAGTAGCCTTGGCTTCGGCCCATTTTGTTCACTAGTCTATTGTGAATTATATATTCTGCATGTGAGTTTTCAGCAGGAGGATTTATAGGTCCTATGAAATCTATTCCCCATTTACTAAACGCTCTAGCAGATATCAAAGGTTTTAAAGGCATTTCATCTCTTCTGCCAAGTTGCCTTGTTCTTTGGCAGATATCACAACTTTGTACAAACAATCTAGCATCCGAAACAATGTTGTCCACCAAAATCTTGAATATAAAATTAACTTAGCAGTTCTTTCTCCTAAAAAGTGACCTCCCAGCCATTTCCAACATTTCTAAACATTTATCTTCAGGAACACAAACTCTCACGTATCCATCCATTCCCTTTGTGTACAATTGATCCTTTATTAAAAAAAACTCTACTCAATTCTTGCATGTTTCTCAATTCAAAATTTTCCAATTTTACCTTCTGAGGATCTCCTTGTTTTGGTCTTTCTACTATATGTGTATTCCATTGAGGATTTCCTCGAAACTAAAACAAAGTACTTATATCAGTTTGAGTTTGGGAATCACATTTTTGGCATTGGGCCATGTACCTTTCCACATCTTTCTCCTTTGTTGGCTAGTGTACTCCCATTCATTTAAAGTGACAATCTTAAAAGAATGACAACATGGATTCCACAAATGTGCCATTTCTAAGTAATTTTTGTATTCCTCCTCCCGAGCACAATATTCTAATATTCCAATATGATTCATATGACATAAATGACCAGAAATTTAAAAAAAAATTACTTTGCAAAATCACATGCATTTGGTTGCCATTTGATTTCTTTGGGCCAATAGACAAAACTGGACTCAAGGACCTTGCCCATTTATTGAGGGACATTTTCTATATTGAAAAAGATAGGTATCAGGAAATTCATCATCAATAGGATCTACATTATCTTTCGTGAAGATTCTTGATAAGTGATCTGCCCTAAGATGGGTTTTTCCTTGTCTTACCACCACCTCAAATTCAAATTCCATGAGTAGTAAGAACCATCTTACTATTCTTCTTGTATGACAAGATTTTTTTACTAAGTAGAGTAATGCCTGATGATCCACAAAGAATTTAAACTTGTTAGCCAACAAAAAGTGTCTATATTTTTTTACCTTAAACACCATGTCTAGACCTTCTCTCTCAGTTGTTGTGTAATTTCGTTCAACTTGATTCATTTGTCTACTTGCATAGGCAATAGGTAAATCCATCTTGCTTAAATACACATCCTAAGGCAAAATTAGAAGCGTCAACATGTACATGAAATATTACTTCCCATTGTGGTGTCTTGAGAATTAGTGCAGTGACTAAACAAGTTTTTAAAGTTTCAAAGGCTTCCTCACATTCTTTGGTCCAATCAAATTTGGTAATTACTGCATACAGAGGTTTGGCAATTTCTACAAATTTGTACACAAATTTCCTATAATATCCACAGTGACCCATGAATGTTTGTAGTTCTTTTATAGTTGTTGGTTTTGACATATTCACCATAGCTTTATCTTATCTTCATCAGTTGATATTCCATTTTTGGATATTATGTGTCCTAGCATTCTTCCTTGTCTAACAAAACATACATATTTTTCTGGATTAAGACACACTCTATAAGTTCTACATTTTTTGAATATATTCTCAAGGTCATGTAGATGATCCTTCCTTTGATTTGAAAAGGTGCATAAGTCATCCACATAGATTTCTATTATATTTCTTAGAAAATCTTTAAACACATGATGCATAAACCTTTGGAATGTGGTAGGTGCATTTGTTAAGCCAAAAGGCATAACTCTAAATGCATAGATACCCCATTCAGTTTCAAAAGCAGTCTTGTGTTGATCTTCTAATGTGATTGGTACTTGGTTATACCACGAGAATCCATCCAAAAATTGTAAACTTCTTTTCCTGCTACCCTTTCTAATAAATGATCTATCATTGGTAGTGGATAACTATCCTTGATAGTTGCAGCATTGACTCTTTTAGGACTAATACAATTCTTTTTAGAAACCACAACTATTGGAGATGTCCATTCTGTAAACTCAATTTCATAAATGAAATTGGCTACCAATTACTTATCTATCACCCTAAGTTTACAATTCTTTTTAGGAACCACAACTATTGGAGATGCCCATTCTGTATACTCAATTTCATAAATGAAATTGGTTGACAATAACTTATCTATGTGTTTCTTAATCTTAGCAGAGCATTTTTCATTATAAGTATAATGTATTTTCTTACTTGGTTTTGCATCTGGTGCAATAGGTACTTTGTGCACACAAATATTGGGATCTATTCCTTTAAAATCCTTATAATTGTAAGCAAAAACATCTCTAAATTCTCTAACTTAATAAGGGGCTCCTCTTCATCTTTTTCCATGCCATCTACTATTGTTATGTGTCTATCTTCTCCCTCCTCCCTAGGTATTAGAGTCTTTTCTAATTCTTCTTCATTATCATAGGACTCTCCCTTATTTTTTTTCTCTTGGGTTTTAACTTAAGCAATAATCTCTCCTCAACTTCAAATTCTTTAAAATCTGAATGAACATCAAAATTTTCCTCTTCTTTCTTTGAATCCTATCCTTTTTTATGGATTCTTTCTTTCTGAGTTCCTATTGTTTCCATTCTTCTTTGTGTATATTATTTTTATACTTCTTGAAATCTCATCCTTGATAACATATGCGATTTGTACTTCTTCCAAATATGTCTTTTTATTAAAGATTTTTGGAATATCTTCATTTCTTTGAATTTCTTCTTCTTCATTTTTTGATCCGTGCATTCTTAATCCAACAAAAAAGACATCATAGCCTTCTTCATTTTGAAAGTTTACTCCTACATGTTCGTCATTTTCTACATCTAAAGTTGGCAGAATCTGACTCCATCCATATGGTTCAAATTCTTCATCATTAAACCCTTGAAGAGTATACCTTTTATCGTCTATGTTTATTTCATTTACGCAATCTTCCTTTCTTAATTGGAATCTTTTTGGCAATTTCTTATTTGTGGAAATCCAAGTCCAAAGTGGAGCTCCATTATCTCCATTTTCATTATATTCAATCATTTTATCATGTCCAATGCTTTATACCTAAATCCTGTATCTCTATTTTCAAATTCCCTGCTTCCATTAGAATTCTATTGATTTCTTCATTGGCCTTGGTAAGTACTTGATATGAAGTTTGTAAGATTTTGTTTTTGGAGTTTTGTCTTCTAATATCTTCTCCCATCTTGTTGATGATCTCATTTTGTTTGGTACTTCCAAAAATTCTATTCTTTTTTTGTTTTGCACGACCTCAGTCTCTAGTGCAATTGCTCTTTCTAAGGATTTCTCACTTCTCATTTGTTGTTCTTTTGGCTCTTCTTCCAATTGATTCTTTTATATTTTATATTCTTCTATGACTTTATGACCTTTGATGAATTTTGATTCTGCAGTAATACCTAACATAATGATATTCTTGCTTGAAGCCTTGAAATCTTCAATATTCCTCATTATTATTTCACAGACTTCCCTAATATCCTTGGGAATTCTTTCCATATCTGTATTAGATTTAGACTACTTTACTTCACATTGTTTGTTATTCCTTTCCTCTTCTTTTTATTTCTATGATTCTAATTCTTCTTGCTCATCTTCCTTTTCTTCTTTTATTTGTTCCACTTCTCTGTGTGGTTTTTCTTCATCGTGATCTACTTCTGAGTTTTCTTCTTCCTAATCTACTTCTGATTTTTCTTCTTGTGAAGAATGTACCTCTCTCATTTCCACATCCATATCTAAGTGTACTTCTCCCTTATGAATATCATCGAGAATTTCTTGAATCTTTGCCTTAGTGTCATACATGGACTTCTCTTGTTGTGTTCTTTCTTCTTGTGATTTTATTCTCTCAATTTCATAACTGATTCGTTTATTTCTGAAATTTCCTATATGGTGTGAATCATCATCACACATCATTTCCCAACTGTCCATTCTTGCATTAAAGAAGTTTCTACTCCCTCCTCTTTTCCAAAGAAATCAATACCCATTTTAGAAACTTCTTTGTTGTCTTGACATTCTTGAATAAATCCTAACTCATCTTCTGTTTCTTGAAAAATGGTCTTTATTTTCTTTGAAGGATCTTCTTTCTCAGCTTCCTTCTCCTTCTCCAGTTCTTTTCTGTTTGATTTTTGACTTTTTCCTGCCTTTATAGGAGTGTTAGGTAATGAGAGATTCAAAATTCTTAAGAGAGATCCTTCAATATGGGTATATGTGTCAAATTCAGATTTTTCCTCAGTATGTTCTTTCATTCGTGTAGAGCATTCTACTATTGTTGCTGAGATATTTTGTTCCTCCTTAGTTTCAATTCTATATATCAATTTTGATCCTCCAGCTTGACTCTAATTCTCCTTCCTTTTTTGCAAAATCCCTTTCTAATTTGTTCCCTTAACTTTTCTCTTGCTTTTAGTTTCCTTCTTTGGATTCTTGATGGTTGCCACCACTGTATTTCTTGTTTTAGGAGGAGCCTGTAACTCCTTAAAGTAAGCTAGAGGTGCAACTTCTTTCTTTATGAATACAACTTTTGTTTTTGCATTCATCATTTGATCATGAAGCTCTTCATAATGCTCCATTTCAGCTTGAGTCCAATATGTCGCTTTGTCTAAGAAATCCTCTCACATTTTTTGATATCGAGCTTCATATACTGCTCTTTTATCACTTCCTTGTAGCAAATATGAGTATAATTTTTCTGTACTGGATTGAGGAGGATGTGGCTCTATGTCTACTTGGACTTTTATTTGTTCTTCCTTTATTTCTTCCTTAGTAGCCTCTGTTGCTTCCAGTTCAATCTTCCTAGGATCTACTTTCCTCTTCTTTATTAATTGGGTTACTTCTCTAATTAATCCCTTTCTTTTCCTTCTTGCTTCCCTGATTGTTATTGATTTAAGGGGAATTTTGACTTTACCCATCAATGCTCTGAATACTTGTGCTTTAGGAGGTAGCTTAATTTTATCCTCCATACCAAGAACATGATAATTATTCTGGTGAACAATTGAGCTCCATTCATGAATTTTTTTGTCTCCCAGTGTTTAGCAGCTTCCTTCAATTGATCATGAATATATGGTGGCATATCAACCACATCAAAAGATTTAATTTTATCCTTGTTGTTTCGCATTACTAGAGTAACTTGTTTCTGTGTCTTTGTATACCTAGGGAGCCTTGGAAAACAAAGCAATTGTAAAAATATTCTGATTGCAAGCTCCTCTTGGCTTTGCCTTTGAAGTCTAAGAATTTAGTGAATCCAGGATATGTAGCTGAATTCTTCTTAATAAAGCTCACATCAATCTTTGTATCCATTGAATAGAAGTTCAAACCAGCCTTGATATGATCTGATTTGATCAATATTTCCACCACTTCATTTTCCCTGTTTTTGACATTGCACATAAGATATGTTTCTATACTTCTTCTAACTTCCTATAGAGATGACATGGCTTGTTCACACCTGTTAAAGTCAACAAAAAACATAGGTTCCTCCAGAAGTTTGTGTAAGCCAACTACCTTCCACCTTTTGTATGGTGTAGCTGATCTTTGCAAATTGCATAACTCTTGTTTACACCACTCAACATCACATAATATGTCTATCTTTTATTTTAGAAACACATGTGCTCAATACATATAGCAAGATTTTTCTAGGTTCAAATGGAATATCTTAATATGTTTATATTTTTAAGCAAAATGAAGAAATAAAAGAAATTTTCCAAAAACATTATTACCCACATCCCCCTTCTACATCTTGTGTTTGTACATTTTGGATAAGAAAAAAATGAAATATCATTGAAAAAAGATAAGAGTAACATCTATACAATTATTTACTATATGTATATATATATATATATATATATATATATATATATATATATATATATATATATATATATATATATATATATATATATATATATATATATATATAGAGAGAGAGAGAGAGAGAGAGAGAGAGAGAGAGAGATTTTTAATGATAACAATAGACCTAAGAAAGGTCTAAATACTCAATAGACCCAAGAAAGGTCTAAATACTCATTTTTCATTTTTTTTATTTGTCTCCCCCTTCTAGCTCTTCCTTCTTGAGCTGAAAAGAGCTTGTCATTGTGCATGGGATTAACTCTTTTTGAGCCTAGTGAATGCACAGCTCTGTAGCGTAGCCCTACACATGCATACTTTGGCAATGCATTTTCTTTATGGAGCAAAATTGGGGACTTAAGTAATTCACTTAAGTGGTTATTTGATGTAGAGGATTTCCTCAAAATGTCTCTACTCCTATTCATGGTCCCCTTCATATTGTTGTGTTGTTGTTGATTGGTAGCTTGTATGTGCATTCCTACTTTTTTCCTCCAATACCATGTTGAACTTCCTATCTTCTTGTCATTTTGATTTTTTCTTCCAGTTCTCTGCCACCAAATTTCATCCCTTCCTTTTTCCTTGACAATACAATTTTTAGGTTTCTAAATCTGCTTCACAGTTGAGATTTGACTATCTTTTTTATTGTTTGATTTCCATATTTTTTTTTTCTATTGATAATGATACTGATAGGTTTGAGTTTGATTTAGTCTTCTAGATGGAGGTATGCTGACTTTTAATCCTTTACCTGTTGTCTACTTTAATATCTTCATCATGATTTGGATGACTTCCTGAGACAGATCCTCTGATGAAAATTTGAATTTCTCCATCTCCACATTGTATGCTTCATTTGTTGATTCCTGCATATCATTGCTTGCAAACAATATTTTTAACTTCTTATTATTTATTTTCATATGAATCAACATTTGATCAAAGTCAAATGATACTTTTAATTTCTTCATCCATAATTGGCCTAATATTAATTATTCAGGCATCAAATTGTCAAGCCATTCTTCACGTTCTATTATGGATTCTTCTTGTCCTATTTTTAGAATAATTTTTTGTGTTGAGATTGCTGGAAGTATTTTTCCATCTATTGTTCTAATTAAAGTAGAACTTGGTTTTCTTTTGTTTTGGATTTGATTAAGTATGGTAGAACTAATTAAGTTTACCTGAGATCTAGAAATCCAATAAGACCTTGATTTGATTTTCCTTGTATTTCATTTGTATGATTGGTAAATGCATTTCTTGTTTTTTCATGATTTTTTCACATACCAATACTTCTCTTAATGTTTTATGTTTTCTCATTCTTGTTTTAGCTTCTTCATGAGATTCTCCCCTGATAATCTCTTCTTCTTGCCTTCTTTTATGTGATTTTGTATTCTTCTCCATTCCTCTGTTGATAAAGACATTTTATATATTTGGATTTTGCAACCACTTAAATAGTTTGGCGTGATTTTACCATCTAGGTTTGCTAACTATATATCTCCACTAGGACTAATTTGATGAATAATGTATGGTCCATGTCCTTTTTTCTCGAGTTTCATGGTATGTTCTTTGATTGTATATGCCAACACTAAGTCTCCTTCCTACAAATCTTTTTCCTTGATGTGTATGCCATGATAGGCTTTTTGTCTTTTTTTTATCTGCATAAATACCCATGACTGCTTGCATTCTTGAAGTTCCCAATTTTTCTAGTTCCACAATCCTCTCAAATAGTTCATGCCCTATCCATTGCATTTGATTTCCTATCCTTAAAGTTGGTATCAAAAATTCGGCAAAACTACATTTTGACCATACACCAAATTAAATGGAGTTGTCCCAATAGTAGTTTTATAAGCTGCTATGTATGCCCATAGGACATGATGGAATTGCATATCCCAATCTATTCTTTCTACATTTACTAATTTTGAAAGTACAATACATAACACTTTATTGGTACTTTCCCCAAGGCCATTAGCTTGAGGATGATAGGATGTTGATTTCCTATCTATGATCATAAAGTCACTTCCTCAATAACTTGATTTAGGAAATGAGTTTCCCTATCACTTACCAATTCAATTAGTAATCCATACCTAGTAATGATATACTCATATTAAAATTTAGCAGTTGTATGAGCATCATTTTTTCTAGTAGCCTTGGCTTTAGCCCATTTTGTCAAATAGTCTATTGTGACTATTATATATTCTACATGTGAGTTTTTAACAGGAGGATTTATAGGTCCTAATTTACTAATGGCTCTAGCAGATATCAAAGGTTTCAAAGGCATTTCATCTCTTCTACCAAGTTGCCTTGTTCTTTGGCAGATATCACAACTTTGTACAAACAGTCTAGCATCTGGAAACAACGATGGCGACCAAAATCCTGAATATAAAATTAACTTACCAGTTCTTTCTCCTAAAAATTGACCTCTTTTTGTTCTTGAATGAGCCATTTCCAAACATTTATCTTTAGGAACATAAGATATCACAACTTTGTACAAACAATCTAACATCTGGAAATAATGTTGGCGAACAAAATCCTGAATATAAAATTAACTTACCAATTCTTTCTCTTGAAAATTGACCTCCTGTTGTTATTGAATGAGCCATTTCCAAACATTTATCTTTAGGAACACAAATTCTCAGGTATCCATCCATACCCTATACAATTGATTCTTTATTTTAAAAATTATCTCTACTCAATTCTTGCATGTTTCTCAATTCGGAATTTCTCATTTTTACCTTCTGATCATCTCCTTGTTTTGGTCTTTCTACTATATGTGTACTCCACTGAGGATTTCCTTGAAACCAAAACAAGGTACTTATATCGCTTTGGGTTTGGGAATGACATTTTTGGCATTGGGCAATGTACCTTTCCACATCTTTTTCATTTGTTAGCCATTGTAATCCCATTCATTTAAAGTGACAATCTTAGAAGAATGACAACATGGATTCCACAGATGTGCCCTTTCTAATTAATTTGTGTATTTCTCCTCTATAGCACAATATTCTAATATTCCAATCTGATTCATATGATATACCACTAATTTAAAAAAATTACTTTGCAAAATCACATGTTTTTGGTTGCCAATTGATTTTCTTGGGCCAATCGACAAAACTAGAATCAAGGACCTTGCCGATTCAGAGATATTTTCTATGTTGAAAAGATAGGTATCAGGCAATTCATTATCAATAGGATCCCGATTGTCTTTTGTGAATATTCTTGATAAGTGATTTGCCCTAAGATGGGTTTTTTCTTATCTTACCACCACCTCAAATTCAAATTCCATGAGTAGTAA
Organism: Ceratopteris richardii; assembly: GCA_020310875.1. Classification (NCBI taxonomy): domain Eukaryota; kingdom Viridiplantae; phylum Streptophyta; class Polypodiopsida; order Polypodiales; family Pteridaceae; genus Ceratopteris; species Ceratopteris richardii. Next base: position 59,123,061 of record CM035435.1, read on the forward strand.
GATCCATCTTACTATTCTTCCTGTATGACAAGGTTTGTTTACTAAGTAGAGTAATGCGTGATGATCCACAAAAAATTTAAACTTGTTAGCCAACAATAGTGTCTATATTTTTCTACTACAAACACCTTGCCTAGACCTTCTCTCTCAGTTGTTGTGTAATTTCTTTCAGCTTGATTCAGTTGTCTACTTGCATCGGCAATAGGGAAATCTATCTTGCTTCAATACACATCCTACTGCAAAATTAGAAGCGTCAACATGTACATGAAATATTACTTCCCATTGTGGTGTCTTGAGAATTGGTGCAGTGACTAAACAAGTTTTTAAAGTTTCAAAGGCTTCCTCATATTTTTTGGTCCAATCAAATTTCGTAATTAATGCATATAGAGGTTTGGCAATTTTTGCAAATTTGAACACAAATTTCTTGTAATATCCACAGTGACCCATGAATGTTTGTAATTCTTTTATAGTTTTTGGTTTTGACATATTCACTATAGCTTTTATCTTATCTTCATTAGTTGATATTCAATTTTAGGAGATTATGTGTCCTAGCATTCTTCCTTGTCTAACAAAAAAGACACATTTTTTCCGGATTAAGACACAATCTATAAGTTCTACATTTTTTCAATATATTCTCAAGGTCATGTAGATGATCCTTCCTTTGATTTGAAAAGGTGCATAAGTCATCCACATAGATTTCCACTATATTTCTTAGACAATCTTTAAACAGATGACACGTCAACCTTTGGAATGTGGCAGATGCATTTGTTGAGCCAAAAGGCATAGCTCTAAATGCATAGATACCCCATTCAGCTGCAAAAGAAGTCTTGTGTTGATCTTCTACTGCAATTGGTACTTGGTTATATCTCGAGATTCCATTCAAAATACTGTAAACGTCTTTCCCAGTTACCCTTTCTAATAAATGATTTGTTATTCATAATGGATAGCTATCCATGATAGTTGCAGCATTGACTCTTTTAAGATTAATACAAACCCTAAGTTTACCATTCTTTTTAGCAACCACAACTATTGGAGATGTCCATTCTGTATACTCAATTTCATAACTGAAATTGGTTGCCAATAACTTATCTATATCTTCCTTAATCTTAAAAAGTATTTTGTCATTATAAGTATAATGTCTTTTCTTACTTGTTTTTGCATCTAGTGCAATAGGTATTTTGTGCACACAAATATTGGGATCCAGTCCTTTCAAATCCTTATAATTGTAAGCAAAAACATCTCTAAATTCTCTTACTAACTTAATAAGGGTCTCCTCTTCATCTTTTGCATGTTGTCTGCTATTGTTGTGTGTTTATCTTCTCCCTCCTCCCTAGATATTACAATCTTTATTGTTTCTTCTTCATTATCGTAGGACTCTCCCTTCTTTTTTTCTCTCTTGGATCTTGATTTAAGCAATAATCTCTCCTACACTTCATATTATTTAAAATTTGAAGGAACATCAAAATTTTCCTCTTCTTTCTTTGAATCCTATATTTTTTTAATGGATTCTTTCTTTTTAAGTTCCTGCTATTTCCATTCTTCTTTGTGTACATTATTTTTATACTTTCCTGAGATCTCATCCTTGATTACATATGTATCTTGTACTTCTTCCAAATATGTATTTTTATTAAATATTCTTGGAATATTTTCATTTATTTGAATTGCTTCTTCTTCCTTTGTTGATCTAATCATTCTTAATCCCACAAAAAAGACATCATAGCATTCTTCATTTTGAAAGTTTACTCCTACATGTTCATCATTTGCTATGTCTAAAGTTGACAGAATTTGACTCCATGCATATGGTTCAAATTCTTCATCATTAAACCTTTGAAGAGTATACCTTTTATCTTCTATGTTTATTTCATTTATGCAATCTTCCTTTCTTAGTAGGAATCTTTTTGGCAATTTCTTATTTGTGGAAATCCAAGTCCAAAGTGGAGCTTCATTATCTCCACTTTCATTAGACTCAGTCATATTATCATGTCCATGATGTACCTTATGCCATTCTTGTGGAGGTATATTATGATAATTTGCACTCCTGAGATTAACTTTGGTAATATTTCCTTTGTTTTGTAGATACAAATAGTCTTTTCCCCAATCTTGAACAACTTGCATTTGTCTCATAAAAGCTCTTCCCAATATAATCTCATATGAGGTGAATTGTGGAAATTTCACTATTGCAAAAGTGTGTTCTAATTCAATTCCACAAATTTCTGTTATCACTTTCTCCCATAATCCTATTGGTGTTTCAATGTGTCCATCTGCCAATTGAAGTTTCATTTTGGTGGAGTGAAGTGTTTCAGCTCCCCATTTTCCCCAGGTTCTTTTGGTCATGATGGCTACACCTGCTTCACTATCCAAAATGGCCTTTGTTTGCTTATTACCAAAATGAACTAAAAGTATAGTACTTCCTTCCGCATCTTCACAATACCCTCCTATTCTATCTATCGGTACGTGTAGAATTGGTTCCTTTGTAATTTGTCATCAAAGATTTCTGCTAGTTTTGTGATGAAATTTTGAAGATCAAGATCTTCTTGAATCAATTCTTCTAGTGTCTAGTGCCATTGCAACCTATAATGATTTGACAACTGACTTGCATTTTGAACAATAGGTCTTGCTTATTTGGCTGTTTTTTCATTCCTCTTTCTTCCTGCTCATGAGGTGTTTTGGATTTTCCTTGTATTTTTTCTCTCAATACTTCCTCCCAAACTTTCTCTTGTTCTCACATATTTGGATATAATGTAAGTTCCATGCATCTAGCAGAAAACCCTATTTCCCATGCAAGAACCAAACACATAGAGGTTCATTAACACTCCATCAAGGAGAAGTTCATGGCAAACAACATTGACATTCCTTTTGTTCCAACTGAAAATCAAGTAGCAGATATGATGAAGGCAATTCATGGAATAAAGCTTTGCAAATTTAAATCAATGGCATGTATTCAACCTATTAGATAATGAAGACTCAAGCATACTTTAGCTTAAGGGAGCTGTTGGAACATCAAGCTTACACTATGGTTGAGGTGGATTTGATCTACATCAAAAAGCTATCATTTGGATTATGTCAAAAATATCCACTGAAGAGTTCTTTTATTTATGATCATTTATTATATTTTTTCTAAATTTTTTTATGGGTAATTTACCAATATAAAAGCCTAGAGCTTTACACATGTAAAAGGAGAAAAGGGGAGCTCAAATTCCAACAATTTGAGATGATTGAGTTTGTCAATCAATCAATCACTTAAAAGTAGATCAGAGTAGATATTCACTTTTCCTAGATTGTAGGAAAGTGAATTCATTCTATTCAACAACCTATCCTGCCTTCATTTGAATTCAAAATCCACTTGTTGAAGGCATGGAGCAATTCAATAGTCTATATAAAGACTTCAAATCACTTATACATTACATGTAAGCAATATAGTTACACTTTTGGCCATGATTGTCTTGCTCCATTTCTCTGCACCATCTTCTTCAACAACAATGCACTTGCAGAGGCTGTTGCTCTCTCTATAGAGCTCCAAATTGAATGTATGAGCAAACATTGGAAAGATATTAGTGTCTAGGTTTTTTGTACAAATTGGCAAAGAATTTTTTTTCGTAGATTTGTATAAAGCTCAATTTTATTATCTTGGGGTCTATCTCTATGCAGCCGTGAAAAATAGGGGGTACCTCTATTGAGTGTCAAGTTCATTCCAAAAGAATATCTTGCTTATTACTTGTAATCTTGGGCAATTCAGAAACCCAACCCTATGTGTAGCATTCCTCCAAAAGGAAACATTTCAATTGTAATCATGTTAGCTGCTATGAGAATTTGAAGTTGATTGTTTCATTCGAAGATAGCAAGTTTCTTGAGCTAGTCAATGTGCAAACCTATTTGTTTCGTATCGACTCTTTCTCCTTTATGCTCTAATGTACATAGTGGAAATTATTGCACTAATCACATTCCTATAAGGTCTATTTGATTCTACATAAGCTTAAAATATGGTCTTGTGCTGGTTGGTTGGGCCAAACTTCGTCACTTTGAAAGTCATTTTTCTACCTCCTACAATCTTCTCCAAAATCTCTCATTTTTTATGTTCAATAGATCTTTTTGAAGATTTCAAGGCATAATAAAATTTCCATTAGGTAAAAATAAAAAGTATAGCATTTGAAAGCCATGTATAGATATCACAAGTTTGCAAGATTATCTTTCTCATTGTATCAATCACCTAAACAATGATTTAATCATGAAAACCTACTTCAAAAGATCTCTCACATGATACATAACACATGAAAACACATCAACCTAGTGTGAGACTTCCAAAATCAAGCAATATAAACACTCAAACTGCAAGAAAAGCCAAAGTGATGAGTTTGCAAGAAGAAGGATATCTCACTACTTCATTATCCAAAAAGTCCTCACGAGTTAGGGGCTTGGCGGTTTTATAGTGCCCCCTCGTGAACACTTCTTTTTGTTGGATTTTGCGGTTTATGAAAGCACACAAATAACATGAGGAAAAAGAAAAATCTTTGAGAAAAACATAAACACTAAATATATTATAAAATGAATGTACAAAGATAAGATACTTGTTAGAGTTATAGGCATTTATACAAGCTGAGGGAAAAAACCTCATGGGGAAAAAGTGTCATGGCAAAAACCTCATGGGGAAAAAGTGTCATGGCAGTCTCTTACACAACTATGGTGAGGCCCCAAATTTATTTAAAGTTCTTCAAATTTACTTTTAAGTTTACCAATTTTTTAGATAAATAAACGTTGCATCTATGTACCATTCTAAAAAACCCTATTAAAATTTGTAGCAAGAAGAGTTGTATACACTCAATGCTTTGCTAGCATTTCTTTGTAATTGTACGAAAGATTCTCTCCTCAAAACTCTCCTACAAGAATTTTAAGGAAATGTTTCAATCTCAAAAAAATAACGGTCTTGAGAGAATCCTATATAAAGGCCAAGACCTCACTTATAAAGAGACTTTTGGTGGAATGAAGTTGTGCAATTTCTTCTTGCAAATTCATATTTGTGCTTCTTGTGCATTTTGAGTGAGCTTAGTGATTGATTGTGGGTGTGTGACACTTGTTTGTGAGTTATGGAAGTATCATCTATCTTTTTTGCATCATTTTGAAGTCACTAAATAGATTATATCTTTGGAGTGATTGGACCTTTTGTACTGTTAACAAGTTTATCTTTTGTGTACTAGCGCAATTTTTCAATCTTGGTCGAATTGGCCTTTTCAGCATCTTTGTACCACTCTGTCTGTTTCTCGGTTTATCTTCTCAAGTAGTACCTCACACAGTCATGTTACAGGGTATACTTCCCTAAGGAGAACCTCCCTTGAGTAGAAGGAGTACTGGAAGGATAGACCCGGTTACCCCCTCTACAATCAAGTAAGGAGTTGGTTCAAACGTTCACTCTTGGTTTGGAGAATCAATCATCCTCATCTCCACCTTGCAAAATCAGATAACTTGACTTAGGACTTCAACATAGACTCACCCAAGGAGCACGAAAGTTCCCTACACTCAAGAGAGCTAGGAGTTGCATTAATAAGAGTTTAAGGCACCAAGCGGCATCTCCTAAGGAGTTTCGAATAGAAATCAATCTCAAGAAGGACAAAGAAGCAATTATAAATGGCCATCCCCAAATGCAAGTGATTGAAAAATCTTAAGAGCATGAGGTAATAGTCATGAATACTCCTTCTATCTCGAGGGTAGAGAATAGCAACAAAAGTCATATATCAAACATCCTAAAAACATCAACAAGAATTCATGAATCGTACTATTAAAGTTCATACTTCTTTTCTCTAAATTAAGCATCTCGTCTTATGGCACCTGCTAGATCGAATTGATTGACCATTGGGATAGTAGGTGACAAAGTAAATGTGGTCCTGTGTTACCACTTATGAACCACTAATCAAATGGATTCAATAAGATTGAATCTTTAAAAGCATTGGTTAGGGAATGCCTAATCGTTTGCATCATCCATATTAGTCACTTGAGTGGTTGTGAGGGATTCATGCTATCAAATTTCTTGAGCTACGGATGACCAAACATCAGAAAGTGAGGATGTGAAAGAGGCTCAAATCTTTTCCCACTTATCACTTAGAGTGCATCCTCTTTGCACCCCTCAAAACCAAGTGTTGTTTTGACTAGGGGTGGAGCTTTCGAAGTGTCTTTGAACTGATGTGTAAAAGCTTGAGTAGAATCAAATAATGCTCCCAAAGATTGATCATCATGCCTTGTGGATCAGTAGACACAGCAAGATTCCAACACCAATTAGGTTCACATTGCTCTCAAAAGATTCATACAACAAGAACCTAGTAAAAGAATCAAAATGCACAATTGTATTCAATAGCTCATTTCATAGAAGAATTACCTATCAAGCTTTAAGTTGAGGCACCCCTTTGTCAATTTGGATAGCGTGAATTGTAGAAGGATCACATAGCATGTTCTATGTGGCAATCAATTATCAAGGCATAATTTCAAATTAGATAGAAAAAATTCAAACTACTTAGACATTGGGAAGAAATGTGTAACATACACCTGAGGGAGTCACTTAGCTTGAACATTTGGAGGCTTTGCTTAGAGCACATCAATTTGATGGGAAGATTTTCTCAGACTACACATTTTGGATCAAATGACAGAGGTCTGAGGACAATCAAACAAAGAAACATAGCAAGACTTGTCGAATAGCAAGAATATGGCTAGAAGAAAGTTTTGAAGAAGTATTTGTTACCATCAACTTGGAAGATCTAGCATGGTCCAAAGCTCCAATGTTTGAAATCTTTTCTTATTACCTCTACAACTGTGCCAAAAATGTTTGTTATCCTTTGGAGTTTTCCTCTCCAATCATAATAGTATAAAGCAACAACAACCTCAAACACTTTAAATTGTCAATCCAGGAAGTATACTAAGATCACAACCCCTTCTTCATTAATGGACTCCAAGATTTGTCACAACAAGATCAATTTCATCAGAGATTTCACAAAAGTTATGGAAAGTCTTATGATTTCTTGTGATTGAGCTAGGATTAAGCTTTTTCCATGATATTTGCTCCTAAACTGTGCTAGTTTTCATAAAAAATACATTGGTAACATCAAACTTGAATTTCAATACATGTACGTAGTGATGAGACAATCACAATTCTGATGGAACCACACAATCAAGTTGAACAGTACTTTGCAAGGTTATGGAGACTTAGAATGTTGTGATAGACTTATGATAGAATGAAATTCTCAAAGAACTATTGATCACAAAGACAAATCCATGAAAAACACTGTCAAAATCAACATGAAATTACCATGAAAGCTTGATGAGGATTAGGAAGAAAAGCAAGAGCTCTCACGTTCTCATTGCTCATCAAAATTACAAAATGATCAAACCTCCCAAAAATGAGTCATAATTGACTTAAATACTACTTCAAGTATCCCTTTTCACACTTGAAAATAAGTCCTCTAAACTTCTATTCTAAATTTCTACTCACTTGAGCTCTAAAAATTCTACAAAAATTACATAAGTTAAATCACCTCATGAGGAAGATTCTTCCTCATTTTTACATCAATCTGAATTATCTAAAATACTAAACTAAAAAATTTTCTTTTTTCTTCTTTCATCAAAATGTTCTCCAACAAGGTATCAAGGAAGCAATAGATTTAAAAGATAACATCATATTCCAAGAGCATAGTTCAACTAGGAAAAATAAAATTTCTCCTATTGAACAATTGGCATAGGCTATAGAAAATCTTAGAGGAACCATAGCTAGACAAACAAATTCAAAACCTAGATCTACTCAAGTAAAGACATGCTATGTATTTGGAGGAAATCAGCACATTTGTAAGGATGAAGGCTTTTATAATAGACAACCTATAAGAGAGAACAAGATTATCAAACATAATCTATGCAAACAAGAGACAGGAGTTTTATGGAGCGACCTAGATTAGCTTTAAGAAGATAGCCTCCTCTACCAACAAATGTTGTACTTCTAAAGTGTACTCTAACTGAAGAGAACCTAGAAAGATCATCAATACTATCCAAAGAGTACTTAGATGGATATAATATTCACTTTGATGATCATTCTCAATATGCTAATTAGGATTACAATTATGGCAAGGAGCCTAATGTGCAAGCATTGGAGATGTAAAATGGAAAGTATGAAATGGATGCAACCACTTTCATGTATATTACTAACAATTACATGGCTGATTCTGAAATTTGATTCAAGTCTACTCAAAAGGTGTCTTGTTAAAGATGTGGGGGAGAACACTTTGTAAGAGATTCTCCCCAATCTCCTACTTTAATAGTGAAATGTGCCTATTGTAAGGACTATGATAGATAACATCTTATGTTGATCACTTTTATTTTTCAGATTTTCACATATATTTTCTATAAATTTCCCTTTAGGCTAGACCTTAGAATCACACATCATTTTTGCAGATGTATTGATTTTGTAATTCCCAAGATTATGGGAAAGACCTTCCTTATATTCAATTTGCTCAATATAGTCTAGCTAACTCAATAATATAGTTAGAGTGGTGCTACAATTAGTGTAGGAATATTTTTAACTATGGTGGTCATTTTGGTATTAACAAAGCCATTAAATGTTTTATAAAGTTCAATAAAAGCTCATTTTTGTAGATTTTTTCTATTGTGAATAGAGAGATCTTTGAGAAATCTTGTAACTCTCCTTTCTTCTCCATTTTTATCTCTTGTTTTTGCTCATTGGAGGTGGATATTGTGCATGTCCCAAGGGAGTATGCAGACCATGAAGGACTTTTTCTATGTGTGTATCTCCATGCATGTGTGGGGACCTATAGAACAAGGTAAGGTCCACCTTGCCATATTTTAAAATTTTTATTTCTCTCTATAAGTTGAGTTTTTCTAGGCTTGAACCTATTTCTATGTAGAACTTTTTGTTTTGCACATCTTGATATGTGACAAGGAAAGGGGGGTTATCTCTGATGCCGAAGGAGATATTGTTGCCAACTATCTACAAGCCTATAGAAGTTGAATTTTCACTCCTCTTCTCTTATTTCCCTTCTCCATTAGGATATTCCTCTTGGTTTCCATGCCATTGACTGACTAACATACTGCGATTGATAATTTAGGTGCTTATCAACAACTTTGATGTCATTAGGTGACTCTTTTGAGCCCTCTTAGTTTATAATGAACACATTTTGGTGTTATTGTTAGGGATCTTTTCCGAAGGATTCTGGATTCAAGATTGCTTAAATGAACACATTTTGGTGTTATTGTAGGAATCTGGATTCTGGATTGCTTATAATGAACACATTTTGGTGTTATTGTTTGGAATGGATTCTGGATTGCTTAAAGGCTGAATAATGCTTTAAAGTGGCTGAAGATCAAAGATATTTCAAGAAACCTCAATTTACGAGGTAATTTTTCAATTTTCTTCTTTAAAACCTTCATTTCTAGTGTTCTTTTATCTTTGTGGAAGCTTAGAAAGTGAAGTAGACAAGGTTTGGAAGGTGATAGAGTGCTTCAAGATGCAAAGGGGATCAAACAGTATTCGAGATAGCTAAAACTTAGGTAAACAAGCTTCTTTTTTGTTCTCTTGGTTGGAATAGGCTCTTATTTCCATAAGAAAGTGTTTTCCATGAGAAAGTGATAGAGATCTATAGTAAAGTGAGGAGAGAGAACATATTTTTACATTCTTTTTGCACCTTGTGTGTTGAACCTTTTCATACAAAACATTGTACACATCTTTGAGGTAAGAACCCTCTCTTGTGCAATTTTTTAAGAACCATTCTCTGGGTTACCTAAAGTTGGCCAATCATCTTTCTTTCTAGATTTTCTAGAGAGCTTGAGTTCAAATGGCATTATAGAGTTCCATAGAACCGCACAACACTCTAGAATGCATCCCATACTAACTAACGCATTACTATTTGGACATAGAAGAAACTAGGATTTTAGTTTCAAAGGGTGCACCGATAGACATAGGTTCAATATATTTCCTTATGATATAAAAAATAGGTCTTTTAAGGTTTTTTTTGTTAGCTAGTTGGGCCGTAGGTCTATCCTTTCTCAAGCTCTACCCTATTAGGGCTTATGCCTATGTAATCCTCACCATGTGAGGCATTTAACCCCTGTTTTGTGGGATATGGGGATTCCACAGGTGGTAAGCCCACCTTTACTTCAATTTTCAATTAATTCTAGCTAATTTCGAGGAAATTAAACCTTGAGGATGAGCTTACCTTTAAAATAATAATAATAATAATAATAATATATAATCTGTGCTTTTTTGTCATGTTATTTAACTCATTTTTCAATTGAGTTCATATTTGTGATTTTATCATATACATTCTTGTTTTCAACTATCATGAAAATCTTAAAGCTCTAAACATGAAAAAAAACACTCATTTTCCTCAAGAATGCAAGTTTCCCATTATTTTATACGATATACATCTTCATTCTCCATGGGGAAACTTTCTGGATGATATAATTTGTCTTTCCAATCTTCCATGGAAAATAATTAATATATATGTATGCACAATGTAATCTTCAAAATGTATACAAAATTATGGTTGTAATATCCATTTACTAACTTAATTAGATGAAACTCAAGGAGAAGTTCAATTTTGTAGCTTATTTATTAGTGAAAACTAGTACAAGAGAGGGATCACTATAAAATCCCATCTTTATTACTTGGCCGAGGAACCTTTTAGACTTTTCTTACAATTGTCCACGTTGGAATAAAGATCTTCTTACCTAAATTCATGCATCTCTTTTATTTTTCAATTTCTACTAAGATTTCATGGATTTCCTATAGATGTGATCAAGGATTTGGAGTGGAGTACATGTCCCCCACCCCAAGTCAATCATTCCCCACCATTTTCTGTTTAATATTTATTTTTTGCACCTAATTTTCAATGTGTGATTGTATGATTTGTTCAAACGTAATTCAATAAAATACAACCTAAATTCCAGAAACTCAGTTGCAAGCTTTGAGATACTTGTATGAATATGTTTTTTGATAGACTTTAGCTTTGCAATGTGCCTTCCTAGGATACCATCGTGTGCTCCATTGACTAGACTTGTCCATTCTTCTTCTCAAGCATACAATATTATTGATGGCTCTCTCTCTCTCTCTCTCTCTCTCTCTCTCTCTCTCTCTCTCTTTCTCTCTCTCTCTCTCTCTCTCTCTCTCTCTCTCTCTCTCTCTCTCTCTCTCTCTCTCTCCCTCTCCCTCTCCCTCTCCCTCTCCCTCTCCCTCTCCCTCTCCCTCTCCCTCTCCCTCTCCCTCTCCCTCTCCCTCTCCCTCTCTCTCTCCCTCCCTCTCTCTCTCTCTCTCTCTCTCTCTCTCTCTCTCTCTCTCTCTCTCTCTCTCTCTCTCTCTCTCTCTATATATATATATATATATATATATATATATATATATATATATATATATATATATATATATATATATATATATATATATATATATATATATATATATATATACACTACAAAAATATGGTAATTTTTTTATTTGTTTATTTCTTTTTCATTATTATTGATCCAATAATGACTTGATCCAAAGGTGAGACCTACTACTATATTTTCTACCCAAGTTGATATGATCTCTAGGTTGAACAGATAGTTCAACTAGAAGTTCCCTTAATGGTTCTCAATTACTCAACCTAAGTTGGCACATGATATGATGATATGTGCAAATTTCATTTCTTCACTATGACCTCAAAATAATATTCAATCTATTTCAAAAAGCATACCACCAACCTCCCCATGCTACATGGTTTATTCACCAAATAAAAAAGGCTTGATAGTCTATCAAGAGCTTGAATTTATTCACTAATAGATAATGTCAAAATCTTCTGACGACATACAACATTCCTAAGCCTTCCAAGTTTGTAGCGATGTAATTATTCTTTGGGTTGTTGAGTTGATGAATCACATAGTTTATGAATAATTCTAACTTTCCATAAACCATGGGTTATGCTAGTACACAACCTATACCATGATTGGAAAAATCAACATCTGTGTGGACTATATGTTCCAATCTGCTGCCTTGAGGATGGGAGCTAAGCTCAATTGTTTCTTTAACTCTTCAAAAGCAAGGTCACAGTCTTCTATCCATTCAGTTTTTTCTATGAGATCATAGAGTGGTTTGGAAATGATTACATGCATATGTATGAACATTTGGTAATAATCATAATCCCATAAAATTTTGTACCCATAATCATTTGGCTTGGGCATATCGGTTGCTTTAAATTTGCCTTCATCCATGGAAATTCCATTTTTGAGACTATTTCCTAATATTTTTCCTTCTCTCGTGACGAAAACACATTTTTTAGGGTTTTGAAGTATTCTATGAGCTCTTTCAAAACCTTTCTCAATTTTAGGAATATAAACTTGTCTCTTTTTTTAGTATGTGCACAATTCATCCACATAAGGACTTCCTTGAACAAATGAACATAGGTATTTGAAAAGTTGTTGGAGGATTGGTAAGTCCAAATGGCATTACCCTAAATGTATGAATGTACATTCATTTGCAAAATCCATCTTATTTTGCTCCTCATGAGCAAAGGCTACCTGATTATATCCTAAATGTATACTTCGGTATTTGCCACCCTCTCTAAAAACAGACTATTATTAGTAGTAGATAGTTGTCATGAATAGTTCCTCCATTGAGCTTACCCAAGTTGATACATACTCTTATCTTTCCATTCATCTTGGGTATTAGCATGATGGGAGATACCCACTTAGTGTGTTCAGTATCATTTATGAATCTTACTAAAATTCTATCAGTATGTTTGTTGATTTTGGATGAATATGTTTCATTATATGTATATTACATTTGCTTATACTCCCAATTCCATCCACTCTTTCATGCCGCTCATTACTCAGAGGTCATATCCTATCACCCATCCCCCCATTGGCACTTCTTCCTTTAGCACCCCCTCCCCCCACATTCCTTATTACTTTAGAATCTTTATCACAACAATTCCAATCCATCTTTGAGGCCCCACTTCACACCATGCTGACATTCCCTATACCCCCCTCACCACGGTTGGTTTTCCAACCTACCACAGTCTTTCATCAAAAACCATCTCAAACAAGCTACCTAAGTCCTTGCCCCTATTTTCCCATTCAACGATCCCGGTACATCCCCCATGCAACCACATCCCCAAATGAACCCATTTGAAATTCCTTCTTTCCCTACATCATCTTTATGAATTTTGGCTCATGGTACAACCCCTTAGCCCCATTCCCTAGCCTCATACCAAAAACCTCCCCATTCTTTGTAGGACTTATGTGATGTAGACCTACAATAAAGCTTCCTTACACATATTATACATCTCGTGTTATGGAATAGTCCATCATCGTAGGAACTAGAAATCATTTTCTATTAAAGTCATTCCAAAATGTAGAGATTGGATCAACTTTCCATATCCAGAGCCACCACAAGGGGCCCCAAAAATCGCTTATATGATGGAAACCATCGGGAATTGTCTTTTAGAGTGTCAAAGATGCACGACATTACAGCTAGGGTGAATGTGAAAAAGGTTGACATGATGCAAACTATTTTTTAAGCATTTGAAAAGGTCAATGCTATCATGTCAACACATAGGGCTTTGAAAATGGAAATTTAGATCTTGTATACAACATGATTACAATGCCATCCATCAAAGCCTCTCCTATGCATGGTGTTATAGGATCAAATATCTCCCTGCATGTTACAAACAAACTTGCTAGGATTCCTTCACAATAGGCTTCTAGAAAATCAAAGCCCACCAACTTATTAAACCTTTTTGCTTGGGAAACTCTTCTAGTTGTCACTAACCAATCTCTCCAAATGAGCCTCCAGGCCATATTTATATTCATACTAGTTTTGATCACTTTCACATCTTAAGCTTGGCATAGTGTAAAAAAGGATCTCAAGCTGATTTCTTGGCTCAAAAGGCCTCCAAAAAATTCAAAATTTTGATATCTACATTGTACCTAAGCTTCTCAAACTCAAGGACTCCTCAACTTCGACAAAATGAATCCAAAATTTACAGAATAGAATTTTTTACAATATTTATAGTGATGAATATAATTGTCTTGAAGAAAGTCAGAAGTTTTTACTCGGCTTGAATTGTGTGTCTTCCCTTTACATGCTTCTCATATTCTATGCCTACTAAGGTTTTCCTCCACCTGTACTGCTAGACAATCTACTTGGTTGTTGGCCAACACTCCCCTACCTCTCATGTCTATCATCGCTATAGACTCTAGTTCCTATGAGTCATCGATCTAGTTATGTACAATGTTGATGGCCAAAGATTGTTTTGCTACTCTTCGACCACATGCCATGTAAGTTTCAAGTTTTTGATAATGAATGGCACTTGCAATGTTCAACTAATGCAAGTCCCATCAGTATTAGTGTTTTGAGTATTGGATTTGAACTTTTAAAATTGGTGTGTTCTTGAAGTAATAGATTCCACTCTTCCACTCTTTCTACTCTTCCTTGTGTGTGTGTGTGTGTATGTGTAGATCATTGTGCTTCTCACTCTCACACTTGCATGCATCACTTTCACAATCCTCATATCACACTCACATCTTTGTGGATTGACAATTATGATGTAGATCTCCATTGATGTTGGTGTTCACCATTGTTCTACGGGACACACACACACACACACACACACACACATATATATATATATATATATATATATATATATATATATATATATATATATATATATATATATATATATATATATATATATATATATATATATATATATGCATACATACATACATATGTACATACATCCATCCATGCATGCATACATACATCTCTCTCTCTCTCTCTCTCTCTCTCTCTCTCTCTCTCTCTCTCTCCCCTCCCTCCCTCTCTCCCTCCCTCCCTCCCTCCCTCCCCCCTCCCTCTCTCTATCTATCTATCTATCTATGTATGTACATTGTGCATGACATATCTGCAAAGCAAGCTTGGGAGCCCATCCATAGCAATGGAGACTCTAGGTGAGCATTGCTTGGGATGCTCCATCTCCTTGGTGGCCAAAAGAGACATTTGATCTTGGTTGGGGAAAGAAAAATTCACCCTTCCAAGTGCAGGCATGCCTACCATGATGTGATACCACAAACACTCGCTCTCAGGTGTTGTCTAATTAGACCACCTTTCCCAATGTATCAAGATCTTTAAATTCATATATGGTGATTTCCCCAACTTCATTAGGTTGGTTGGGTTTATATCTCCAAAATGCCTCATTTGTTTCTCTATTCAAGAATAAATCTATGCTCTGATTATCTTCGGGGATCCATTCTGGGGTAATCACTCTAGTTAAGATTGATTTGCCTCTAGGGGTCCTAGGCTTTCCTCCTAGGGTTCCTTGTTCTAGGTCTTCCATTTTTGTCTCAAGAATGGCAATTCCAAACTGATCGGTCCTATCGGATAAGCTCATGATTGCATACATGGTTCCCTCTTTATCAATGTATGAGCCTTCTTGAAAATTGACCATTGGCTGTTCAAGTCCAACTGGCTTATTTGGATTCCAAAGTTGGACAATAGAACTTCTCAGACCATCCTCATAGATGTGAGCACCTAATCTGTTGGTCCAAATGTGTTCCAATTGAGTCTTATGTGGCCCTTTTGGAGTTTCTAGGTATGCAACACCAGAACTACCTATTGGCCTCTCCATACTATATGACATCTTTGAGTCACTAATA
Organism: Ceratopteris richardii; assembly: GCA_020310875.1. NCBI lineage: Eukaryota > Viridiplantae > Streptophyta > Polypodiopsida > Polypodiales > Pteridaceae > Ceratopteris > Ceratopteris richardii. The sequence goes on from CM035435.1 coordinate 59,138,736, forward strand.
TCTAAACTCAGCACATGGGGATAATCACTGAGTTGTTGATCCCACAACCTAGTTGTATGGTTGACACTAGTCTCAGAAGATCTAGTGCTTGGTCTATCCCAGCATAGATATCTACCTAATCTAAGGTTCATAAACCTTATCGATTAACCCTGATTTCCCAAGTACAACCATGTTGCGATGTCCTTTTTTATCAATCACTTGTTCTTTTTATTTTGGTTGGATCATCACTTCTTGTCCACTAATTTGCATTTTGAGGAATACTTTCACTTGAGGAATACTTGAGTTATTTGTCGACCAATTTATATTCTATTCCCATAGGGTTTTTTTCCAACAATATTCTTGCTATGCTTGCACTTGAGTAATTAGGATTTCTTGGACTTGATTCATTCCTAGCATTACTCTAATTATCAATACCACTGATCCCACTTAGCATGAGCGAAAGAATTGACTGAGGAGGTTTAGAGTTCTTCCAACCTTGAGTCTAGTGCTCTAAAAAGTGCTCTAATGTCCAATAAGCATTCCCCCAAACCTTGCTTTGGTTTGCACTTTACCTTGCTCTTGACACCCTTAAATGGCTCTTAATGGACCTCTAAAAGTCCCAAGTTTAGATAAAGCTTTAGCTTTAATTTATTTGACAGACAATTTTTCTTCAGGCACTTTTTAAAGACCCATTTTCCCCTTGTATTGCTGAAAAATCCTCTATAGCTCAAAAAATGGATTTTGGATGAGAACGTTATGTCAATTCAGGCTCTTGGGGTCAAATAGACAAGCAAAAGCTCTTGGGATATTTATGTACTTGCTTAAGGCAGTCGTAGTTGTGTAGGTAAAAGAGCTTGAAAAATGCCAAAAATTAGCCCCAAATTTCAGAAATTAACAGCAGTAATTTTTAGTCAAAATTGTATGTCTATCATGATAGAAAATGCTTGTCGCGATAGACAGGTGTCTATCGTGATAGATGGTCTCTATTATAAGTGGTTGTATATTGCAATAGACAGGTGTTTGTCATGATAGACCTGTCTATCACGATAGATGTTATATGTCATGTGTCATGGCCTTCTCTTTGTCATGATAGATAGTGTCTATTGTGATAGATGGGTTTTATCGTGGATTTTGGCCTATCATGATAGATGGTTGTTTGTTGCAATAGACAATCTCTATTATTGGGAGTCATCTGTCATGATAGATGGGTGTCTATCACGATACATGCATCTATCATCTATCGTCTATCCTCTATCATCTATCATCTATCATCCATCATCTATCATCCATCATCCATCATCTGTCATCTATCATCTATCATCTATCATCTATTGTGGATTTTGTTTATCACGATAGACGGGTGTCTATCACTATAGATGTGTCTATCATGACTTGATCTTCATAGAACCAATGTCTCTAGTATGAAAGATCACTTTTGCTCTAATCGTGTTCAGTGAATCTTCATTTTCTCGTGAACTGACATCCCCCTTGCTAGTGAGTAGAGCATGATACCTGACCACCTATTTTTTCATTTTCTTATTTTCATGGTTTAAAGAAAACATGATGGTTAGTTTATACCAAAGCAATTATTGATGTACATCAATTTTGGTTTAACTATTATGGTACAAGCTAAGTTATATTCATGTAGAGGAAATGTGCACCGCAATGATTGTTGAAAAAGTTGTGTGCCAAATGTGTGGCCTTGTAGGGTGGACCTATATTGCCTACTTGGGATGCATTAAACTCAACATGGGTGCAGGAAGGATTTTCTTGGTTGCTCTGGCACACTCCTTGTTGCTTCTTTGGTCTCCACTTTAATGTTGTAATCTGATTTCTTCGTGTCCTTTCTAGTTGCACTCACACTAGTGATTTCTTTGATGCAATCCTCCATACACCTTTGTCCTTGTTTTGGAGCTTTCGTTCGTAATTTGTTGTTGTTTCTCACCTTTGAGTATCCTATTGAAGTCTTGGTGATACTTGTGTGTTACTTCATCTAACTTCTTTATTTCTCTCTTGGCTACTTCCTTGACCTTTTTTGGAATCCAAATTAGTTTTCGTGATCGTTAGACTTCCATCAGTCGCATAGGAGTCCACACTTGTAAAATTTTAGATTCATTCTGTCATAGTTTTGGACCTATGTGAGCTCGTGTAGTTGGGTGTGGACGTGTTTGTACCTTCCTCCACCATTCATACTATTGTAGTTGATCTTTTCTAATCCATTCTTGCCTTATGCTTGGACATTTTTGTGTCCTCAGTGTTGGTAAGATCGTAGGTGGCCTGACGTCCTTACAATTTCATCTAAGCAGACTATCCTCATTCTAACACTCAGTCTCAACTTCTTGGGAATTATTGAGAGGTTGATCATGTAGTTTAGGACAATGTTTCATTGAATTGGAAGTAGAACAATCATTGTACAAGGTTTTCGCTTGAAGTTCATGCATTGAGTCCTCTAGACTGGTGTTCCTAGGTGTTTTGCTCCCCACTGTTTTTAAAGGTTTTTCATCTAGAAGATTAAAGACTTCTTTATGGTCTATTTTCTTGGTGGAGGTGGATGCTGACTTCATACTCAAAGATCCTATCCTAACCTAGGACCAGTTCTTCTAGAAAATCTATATCATTGAAAACTAGGAATCTTATGTTCATATTAGTGTTTCCAAGATGCACAAACATTGAAATCTCTCCCTGACACTCAATGATGTTTCCTCCAATTCCTATCATGTATGCTTTTGTTGGATTAATTTGTGCCTTCAGTTCCTTTGTTAACAAGGCTCTTATGCAACTCAATGTGGCCCCTATATCGATCAATGAGTCTACTAATTGGTAGTCATCTATACCAATTCCGAGGTTCAAATATGGTCATTTGATAAGGTTACCTAGCATATCTGTTTTATTCATTTGATATTTTTCCATAGGGGTAGGTTCTTCTCCTTGTAGATATCTTTCATCCCATTTTTGTATCCACTCTCTCTGTTTTGCTATGCAGTATAGTGCTTCCACTAGGGCTTCTTCTCTTTTTTTGTTCTGCACTCCTAAGAGTCTTGCTAACATTTTTTCAGTTAATGGTTCTAGATACATCTTGACTCGACAGTTGCTTATGTAGTTAGGTAGTACATCTCCATCGAGTGTAGCTAAGTTAATCGCTCCACTAGTAGAAATTTTGTTTATCAATAGTGGTCCATACCCTCATTGTTACAGTTTTTTTGCATGTTGTTTCAGTGTATACACTGACACTAAGTCTCTTTCTTTTAGTCCCTTGTATTTAACATGAGCGTCGTAATAGGATTTTTGTCTCTTTTTTGCAGTGTAAATACCTGCCACCGCTTGTACCCTTGTCTCATGCAACTTCTTAAGATAATCCAGTTGCCTAGATAATGTATGCCCCATCCATTCATATTGTTGAGCAACTCTGAGAGTGGGAACTTAAAAAGTCGATTGGTACTATTGCATTCTGACCATAAACTAGATTGAATGGATTAGTTCCAATAGAAGTTTTATATGCCACATGGAAGGCCTATATTGCATGATGAAATTGTTTATCCCAATCCGACCTTCCATTGTTAACTATCTTAGTTAAGTTTGTGCATAGCACCTTATTGGAACTCTTAACTTGTCCATTGGCTTGAAGATGATACAGCACTGATTTCTTATGAATTACCAAAAATTCATTCATGAGAGACTCAATAACCTCATTAATGAACTGTGTTCCTCTATCACTAACAATTTCAATTGCGAGTCCAAAACGAGTGAATATATTTTCAAACAAGAATTTGGTTGTGCTCTAGGCATCATTTTTTCTAGTTGCTCTGGCTTCTACCCATTTTGTTAGATAATACGTGGCTACAATAATATATTCAGCATGCGACCCTTTCGCTGGGGGGTTTAATGGTCCTATGAAGTCAATACCCCATTTTGAAAATGCTCGGGCACTAATCATTGGCCTTAGAGGCATGTCATCTCATAATACTTTCTTTTTTGACATAGGTCACAACTTGGGACATAAGTTTTAGCATCCATATGTAAGGTTGGCCACCATAGGCCAACAAAGAGAATCGTTTTTATAGTTCTTTCGGCTAAAAAATGACCTCTAGCTGCACTTGAATGAGCCATTTAGGATAGGCAAGTATTCTCCTTCATGCACACATAATTATAATTGATTATCCTTTCCTCTTTTGAATAATTGTCTTCCTATGATGGCATAGTCCTTGCCCTGTTTTTCTAAAGCTCTCTTTCTAGCTAGGCTTGCTCCTTCCGAGTAAGTATGTGGCCTCAAAAAATTAACTAAGACTTTACTCCATTCTGGGGCAATGGTGGAGTAACATAACGAGGAATGTTCATCAGGTGGAGTTTCCTTACATACTTGGCAGTCAGTGATGTGTTCATGCACGACCTTTTGCATATATGGCCAATACATGCCTAATCTTTTCAAGTCTCTCATTGTTCCACTAACACCCTTGTGCATTCTCCATTTGTTCACATGGGCTTGTTTGAGTAAGCTCTTATTCTCCTCATCTTCTACACGCCTTAAAAATACTCCATTAGAGTCTTTAAAATACAAATTTCGCGCAACAATATGTCGGTTTTGTGATTGCCTGAATTCCTTTTTGTTGTCCTTATTGATCATATAATGTGGTCCATGTGTGAGTATTGGGATCAGTTTTTCTTCCCATTTTGGACACACTTCTAAGTTGAAGAAATATGTGTCGAGTAGATCATCAGCTACTCCTTTGGGTGGTTCTCCATGTGTCATTCTCAATAAGTGATCAGCCCTTACATGAATGTTCCCCTTCTTCACTACTACTTCAAAGTCAAATTCCATCAGTAGTAGAAACCATCTCACTAGCCTTCATGTACTACAGGGTTTGTTGACCAAGTACAATAAAGCTTGGTGATCAATAAAGAACTCAAATCTGTTGGATAGGAGGTAGTGCCTAAAAATCTTTACTGCATATACCATTCCTAAGCCTTCTCGTTTGGTAGTCGTATAATTTCTTTCTGCTTGGTTCAATTGTCTACTCATGTAGGCTATTGGGTGATCTAATTCTCCTTCATCCGTATGTTGTGCTAAGATACATCCAATTGCAAAGTTGGATGCATCCACATGAATATGGCATGGCTTATTCCAATTGGGTACTTTCAAGATGGGTGATGAACTCAGCCTCTTCTTTAACTCATTAAAAGTCTTCTCATAATCTTCTGTCTATGTGAATTGTGTCAACAACCCATACAAAGGTTTCACAATTATGGCATACATGTGGATGTATTTTCGATAATATCCACAATGTCCCATAAAGGCTTTTACTTCTTTGATATTCTTTGGTTTGGTAATTCTAAGATTACTTTGATTTTATCTTCATCTGTGGAGATGCCATTTTTTGATACCATATGTCCCAAAATTTTGCATTGCCTAATCGTAAAGACGCACTTCTTGAGATTCATACAGACCTGACATTGTCTACATTTATCAAAGATTTTCCTCAATTTTGGTATCTGATCTATGCATTGAGAAGAGTACTTTTCCTAAGGAACTCTTTAAACACATGACACATTAATTTCTGGAAGTTTCTTGGGGCATTGGTCAACCCAAATGGCATAACCGTGAAAGCATACACTCCCCATTCAATAGCAAAAGCAGTCTTGTGTTGATCCTCCATAGCAATAGCTACATGGTTGTAGCCCGAGAATCCATCAAGGAAGTTGTAGATTTCCTAGCTTGCTACTCTTTCCAAGAGATGGTCTATTATGGGTAATGGGTAACTATCTTAAATTGTGGGTGCATTAACCTTTTTCAAATTAATGCAAACCCAAAGTTGTCCATTTTTCTTGGGCACAACAACTAAAGTTGAGACGCATTCCATGTGTTCAATCTCATATATGAATTCTGCTGCTAATAACTTATCGATCTCTTCCTTAATCTTGGAGGAATAAACATCATTGTAGGTATATGGTCTTTGTTTTGAGGGCTTCACTTCTGCGGTCATTGGAATTCTATAGAAACAAATAGAGGGATCTACTCCTTTGAGTTCTTTGTATGTCCAAGAAAACATGTCTCTATGTTCTCGAATTAGCTTTATTAGTTCATGTTCCTCTTCGTGGATACATCCTTCCCTATGTATGTGCATCTCTCTTCTTCTCCTTCCAAGGTTACTATTACCTTATTAGTTTGTTCTTTGTTGTCGAAGGCTTCTCCTACCTGAGCTTCTCTTTTTGGCACTTGAATGGTTGTTCTTCTTTCTTCCACTCATATCACTTAAAATGTTTTGGTACTTCAAATAGGTCAGGATGTTGATCTTCTTGAACTCGAACTTTCTCCTCATTATGTGTTTCTTGATACCTCTCTATGACGTACTCTAGGTTCTTCTTGGTCTCTATCTAGTTTTATCTCTTTCAAGTATTGTTCTTCTGAATCAAATTTAGGTTCCATTTCAATGCTTTCATAGTCCTCTCTCCATTCTTTCTCTAATACTTCTCCTGCTTCCAATTCTTGGAGGACCACCATGTATAGGCTTACATCATACCCTTCTTCATCTATGCATTCGTTCATTGTCAAGAATTCCTCATTCATGCAAACATCTAAAGTGGATAATATTTCTATCCATCCATGTGGCTCAAATGCTTCATCTAGAAAGATTTGTGGCATGTAGGTTGGGGCTTCTAATTTTTATGCCCTACCGGCCATAATTGTACTCTTCCTTCCTCTCGTTTGGCTTCCTTGCACATCCATATTTGGATGTCATCCTTCATCCAGGATTGGTCATTTGATCCCATGCTATGGATGAACACATCATCTTCCTCTCTATGGATAGGGTTCCACTGCAAAGGAGGTACATCCCTATAGGTAAAAGTGTCTAGATTTATTTTCATTATGGCACCTTGATGTTGGAGTTATAACGCATCTCTTCCCCAATCTTGTACTACTCTCAATTGTTTCATGAAAGGTTTTCCTAAAATCATCTCATAATAGCTTGCCTTTCCAAAATGACATATTGCTAGGGTATGTTGTAATTCCACTCCACATGAGGTCAGGATGACCTTTTCTAAGATTCCTGGAGGTCTTTTGACATGACCATCTTCCAATTGTAACTTCATTGAGCGGGTCATGGCACTCGCTTTCCCCATTTCTCCCATATCTTCTTAGTGGCTATTCCTACTCCAGCCCCTGTGTCTAGAATTGCTTTGGTCATGTATCCATTAAATGTGATCGGAAGACATGTATTTCCTTCAATCTCTTCACTGAACTCTCTCGCTTTGTCTAGTGGAATTTGAATTGTGGGTGGGGCCTCTACTTCTTTGGGTTGTTCTCCCTCTTGTATCTGTAATTGTTTAGTCAAGCTTCTCCACAATTGGGGTTTAATTTGTAGCAGCTCTTCTATTGTTAAACAACATTGGACTTTTGTTTTCTTAAGGTGTGACATGCTTCATTATGGGACTTCCCTTCCCTGTCCCTAATTGTAGGTGTGTGAAATAGTTTGGATTTTTTCTCATACTCCCCCATGTAGTTGGGAAAGTTGACATAATATTTACTTTCTCCCTACTTGGATCCTAGATTGATAGTTCATCATATGTTTCCTCGGTTTCCAATACAAGTTTGATTCCCAAAGGTTTCTAGTTCTTCGAAAGGGGGTGGTGCGTTCCTGCTTTTCTTCCACTGATCTTCTTGAACTCTAGCCCAAAGTTTGTATAGCCAGTTAACCTCTATTTCTAGAATTGTTGAGCCTTGTTCTTCCCCTTTAATGTTGATATTTTCCTTTCTCTCTTCATCTTGTTGTCCTTTTTTGTGTTCTTGATTAATAGCTTCTAAACATTCTTGGAATTTTTTTCATGGTATCCTAGTCTTGGAAAGGGTTAGTATAGAGCTCTCAAGTGTGGTTTGCGTGATCTCAATCAATTTTTCTCATATTTCCAATCTTTCTTTCTCTAAGTCTCCTCTAGGATAATTTCTTTCATGTTGTTCTGATGCAGAGTGTTAATCTCCAAAAGAACAAGTTACTCTTGAAGTTATAGCACCTCTATATCAAGAGTAACTCAAAACCTTTACCAATTTAGAGGATCAATGATCAATTATCAAAATTTTGAACAAACTGTGAAGAAGGTGACTACATAGAAAGTCTACTGCACATAACTCACTCATTAACTTATCAAATGTGTAAAGTTCTTTAAAAACTTTGCACAAGGTGTCATCTATAGTTTACACACCTCCTCCAAGTTAAATCATTCCAAAAGACTCATTAGATCATGAGAAATGATCTTAACAAGTCACCTATGTCTAAAACTATAGTTCTTTACAATCGACTTTGACACCTGCAACTTCTAAAGCTTGGTTATATCAAACTAGAACCCATTTATGCAAGTACTTTTAGCCATAGATGGCTTACCTTCCAACTTAGATTTTGATGCCTCATTTATGCAAAACTTTACACTGTGCACTGAGAAATGATCAATTCTTTGACCATCGAGATTGCACCTGTTTCAGAAGACACTCAACACTTCTTCACATATGAATGTTCCTACTCATAATTCTCATAGCCTATTTACAATTAAAAGCTAAAAACTTGTACAGAGGTCAATCAACTATAGACTTAGACTTGTACAAAATCATTTCACTAAAGATTCAACACAGAAGGAGAACTCTCAGAAATATCGGGCGCAACTTTTCTTGATTTCTGGAAAACTTTTACATCTTAGTGATGAGAGAGATCTTACTCACTTCTAAAGTGTCTAATGACTCATACAACTTCTAATTTCTCTATTCACATGCTCTCTCATATTTGTCCCGACATTTTTACTTGTATATATAGGCAAATCTGTACAAGCTCATAACCATACAAAAGTATAAGTGAGCTATCTCTGAATTAATGTACATATGTATACACATCTTCATCCTTTGAACATATGCTTCATATCTTGATCTTTTCTTCAATCCTTGACTTCAAAACTTCAATTGTTGATTGCCTTGCACCAACAGCTCCCCCTCAATCATCAATTGAGGTTTTCTCTAACTTCTTTATACCTGCCATGTCTTTGAATCTCTATAGCTTTGGTCCATCCAAGCTCTTGGTTAGCATATCAGCTATCTGATCTTTTGTTGAAGTATGCATTACTTCAGTCTCCTTATCCATCACCTTCTCTCTTAGAAAGTGATACTGAATCTCAATATGTTTAGTCTTGGCATGAAAAATAGGATTAGCAGCTAAATACAATGAACTCATGTTATCTCCATGAATAGTGGGTGTATTCTGAGTGATGTCAAAACTCTTCATAAGAGTCTTAAGCCATATCACTTCCTTTGCAGCTTCAACCATACCTTTGTACTCAGCCTCTGTGGATGATAAAGCAACTATGTGTTGCTTCTTTGAACACCATGAAATTAACTTATCTCCCACATAACACAACTATCCATAAGTTGATCTCCTATCATCAGGATTACCTGCCCAATCTGTATCACTATATATCTTGATGTTTGTATCTGATGTAAAACCATAATACAAACCTTCTTTGAGTGTACCCTTAATGTACCTTAACACTCTTTGTCCTGCAACCCAATGTTCTTTCCTAGGACAATGCATGAATTGAGATAATACTCTAACTGCATATGAAAAATCAGGCCTAGTTAATGTAGCATAGATCAGACTACCAACCAAACTTTGATAAAGCTTCATGTCCTTGAACTCTTCTCCTCCATATCCGCTCAATTTGTGATTCACCTGCATTGGAGTAGGTGCTACCCTACAATCATTCATCTTAAACTTGATCAACAAGTTTTTCAAATACCTTTCTTGAGTTACATACACTCCATGTTGAGTGTATGAGATCTCCATGCCCAAGAAATATGACAAAACTCCCCAAGTCACTAATCTTGAACTCTTTCTCCATTTGCTTCTTTAGGCTTTAAATGCCTTTCTCATCTGTACCTGTAAGAATTATATCATCAACATATATGCACATGTAAATGAACCCATCATCACTTGCTTTAACAAGCAAGCTACTATCTGCTTTAGATACTTGAAAACCAAGTTCCTTCAAGAACTTCACAAGTCTATAATTACATGCCCTTGGGGGCTGCTTCAAACCATACAAAGCTCTCTTGAGCTTACATACATAATCTGGATACCTTTCATCTATGAATCCTTGTGGTTGCTCCATGAAAACATCATCTGAAATATAACCATTTAGAAAAGCATTATTCACATCTAGTTGACATAATTTCCAACCTTTACATGCAGCAATAGCTATGAGTGTCCTGATGGTTGTCATCTTTGCCACAGGACTATAAGTCTCATCATAATCTATACCATATGTCTAAGCAAACCCTTTCACAACAAGCCTAGCTTTATACCTAGACACACCTCCATCTGCAAACCTCTTTGTCTTGTAGACCCATTTGCATCCAATGATCTTCTGACTATTTGGTTTAGGAACCAAATCCCATGTCTCATTTTCCATCAATGCATCATACTCTTCCTGCATAGCCTTCTCCCAATCTTCCTTACCTTTTGCCTCTTCATATGTAGAAGGGTCTTCATCTGCCTTTACCATATAAGCATAATCTTTGGTAGCCAAAAAAGAAGTGTCATAGCTATACCTTGTAGGTTGCCATTTGTGTCTTGATGACCTTCTGAGTTCTCCACCTCTTGAGGTTTCTGGTTCATCTCATTCTGGATCAAACCTTGGCACTTCTTCAACTTCAACGTGTACTTCATTGTTCTCCTCTTCATCAAATATCTGAACCTTTGATTTACCTTTCTTTTGATTCACAACTTCTTCATCACCTGAATAAATATTGATTGTACATGCATACCAAGTACCTTGATCATCAAATGTCACATCCTTTGACACAAGGAATTGTTTTGTGGATGGGCTCCACAACCTATATCCCATCTGCTTATCATCATATCCAATGAGCACATATTTTTCAGCTTTAGGTTCCAATTTATGCCTCAATTGAGATGGCACATATGCATATGCCAAACATCCAAATACTTTGCAATGATCTAGAGTAGGTATCTTACCCCACCATGCCTCATATGGTGTCACACTCTACAAAGTTTTACATAGTAATCTATTGACCAAATATGTGGTTGTATTTACAGCCTCAGCCCACAAATAATTTGGGCAATTTTTCTCCTTCATCATGGATCTTTCAAACTCAACAAGAGTTCTATTCCTCCTTTCTGCTACACCATTTTGTTGAGGAGAGTGCCTAAAAGTAATTTCCCTTTTTGTACCTGCATTCCACAAGTGATCACTGAACTCATTAGAGAAATACTCTCCCCCTCCATCTGACCTTAGTCTCTTTAACTTCTGACCTATAATTCTCTCTGCATACACATGATAATGTTTGAATGTATTGAATACTTGTAACTTATCTTTGATCACATAGATAGCAATCCATGTGGTAGCATCATCAACATAAATCACATAATACCTTGAACCATTGATACTGAAATCCTTTGATGGTCCCCACACATCTGTGTGTACCAACTCAAGCTTCTCTGAATACATAAAAGCATGATTGGAATAAGATTGCTCATGCCTCACATTTGTATGTCATATGTTGACCTGCAACATTAGGCAATCCAAGCAATGAACCATTGTTAACCATATCTTTAATAACTCTTTCATTAAAATGTCCAAGCCTTTTGTGCCAAAGATCTAACTCTAAGATCTTATGTCCTCCATAGGTGTACAAGGCATGACCAATGTTACCTTGAATCTTCAATGTGAAGATTCTTCCTTCTTTCTTCCCTGAAACAATTTGTTTATACCCATTGCTAGGATCTTCCACAAAAACTCCTTCATTAGTGAACCTAACTTCATAACCTTTTTCAACAATTTGTCCTACACTTATCAGATTCTTTGGAATTGTAGGAACATATAAAACCTTACTCAAGAGAGTACTTCCATCCTTGGCCTTCACTGATCCAATTGACTTCACATTGTGCTTTGTATTGTCACCTGTTTGAACTACATGATTAGTTACCTTATTCTCCAAATCAGTCATCAAAGCTATGTTGCCACTTAGGTGATTGCTACACCCTGAGTCAATGTAGAAGACTCTTTGATCTTCGCTTTGCCTTTCACAAATTGCATTCATTATCGATGTTGAATCCTCCTTCTGATCTGAAGCATAATTGTAGTAGGTATTGTTGTATTGCTGACTTTGGAATCCTCTACCTGCATTTCTTCCAAAGTAGCCTCTACTACCTCTACCTCTGAAATTACCTCTTTGATTTCTGCCACCTCTTCCTCTTGAATTAAAGTTTTGATTATATTCACCATTATTCTGAGTATTATGCCAACAATCATTAGCTAAATGATTTGTATTACCACAAATCCAACAAGCTTTGCCTCCATCTTTATTACTTCTACCTCTTACTCTACCTTTGCCACCTCCTCTTTCTCTTAGGAAGTTAGCTTGGCTAGTTGTACCTTCATCTTCATTTGCTTGTTGCTTCCCTTTGCTATTCTTCTTCTTATCCTTTGAATACATTGCTTGACCTGCACTTTTATCACCATCACCTTTGACATCCTGCTCAAAGGTTAACATGTGTCCTAGCAACTGATTTAAATCAGGAGTAAAATGATCTAGTGATAATTCAGTAGACAAAATGAATGGCTTCCATTTGTCATCACCTCTCAAACCTGTAAGGATTTGCCTTACCAATTTATCCTCAATATCTTCATCAACTGCTCCTAATGCATCTGCAATGTCCTTCGTTCTTGTTACATAATCTGAGATGGATTGAGAGGCCTTCTTCTTGAATGTGGTAAATTCTGCCCACAAGGATGCCTTCCTTAACTTTGTGGTGTTTTGGAAATGCTCCTCCAAATCATTCCATATATCACTTGCACTTTCAAGACCTCTAATGTGAGGTAGCAAGTAGTCATTAACTGCCATGTAGATAATGCTCCTCGCTTGAGCATCTCTCTTCATCCAAGTCTTCAAATCTGATAATTCCTCCCTAGTTGGAAAACTAGGATCTCTGAACTGAGGCTTTTCTTCTTCACCTGTAATATAACCTATCAAACCTTTGCTCATAAGATGAGCTTCCATCCTCATTGACCATGCTGGATAGTTCTCTCTATCCAGTTTCTCTATCTGAAGAGAATCTCCCATCCTTTCTTCACCTGTGTATTAAATCCTTCAAGCTTTATGACGAATAAGGTTACCTTTACTTTGAATGAAGTTCCTTTTGTCTTCCTTGATGTCTTATGGCCTCATTCTCAAGCTTTGCTCTCAAGCTTTCACCTTTTGGATCTTCAAATGTTGAATTCTTTATGACTGCAGTAGTCGGGGTCCTCCTTTCTTCAATTTTGATAATTCCTGCTCTAATACCACTGATGGAGAGTGTTAATCTCCAAAAGAACAAGCTACTCTTGAAGTTAGAGCACCTCTATATCAAGAGTAACTCAAAACCTTTACCAATTTAGAGTATCAACGATCAATTATCAAAATTTTGAACAAATTGTGAAGAAGGTGACTACACAAAAAGTCTGTTGCACATAACTCACTCATTGACTTATCAAATGTGTAAAGTTTTTTATAAAACTTTGCATAAGGTGTTGGCTATAGTTTGTGCACCTCCTCCAACTTAAATCATTCTAAAAGACTCTGTAGATCTTGAGAAATGATCTTAAAAAGTCACCTATGTCTAAAATTGTGGTTCTTTACAGTCGAGTTTGACACCTGCAACTTCTAAAGCTTGGTTCTCTCAAACTAGAAGCTGTTTATGCAAATGCTTTTAGCCATAGATGGCTTACGTTCCAACTTAGATTTTAACTTCTCATTTGTGCAAAACTTTACACTGTGCACTGAGAAATGATCAATTCTTTGACCATCGAGATTGCACCTGTTTTAGAAGACACTCAAATGTTCCTACTCATAATTCTCACAGCATGTTTACAATTAAAAGTTGAAAACTTGTAGAGAGGTCAATCAGCTATAGACTTAGACTTGTACAAAAGTATTTCACTAAAGATTCAACACTGAACGAGAAATCTTAGAAATATCGGGTGCAACTTTTCTTCATTTCTGGAAAACTTTTACATCTGAGTGATGAGAGAGATCTTACTCACTTCTAAAGTGTCTAATGACTCATACAACTTCTAATTTCTCTATTCACATGCTCTCTCATATTTATCCCGACATTTTTACTTGTATATATAGGAAAATATGTACAAGCTCATAACCATACAAAAGTATAAGTGAGCTATCTCTGAATTAATGTACATATGTATACACATCTTCATCCTTTGAACATATGCTTCATATCTTGATCTTTTCTTCAATCCTTGACTTCAAAACTTCAATTGTTGATTGCCTTGCACCAACATGTTCTATGCTAGGCCTTGTCTCTATCTTGGATTAATAGGCTTTCAACCACATGTTTAGGTCCTCCGACATGGGATCCGCTAGAATAGATCTTGCTTGTGCTCCCATTGACTCCTTTGTCACCATGTGAGCCTTCTCGTATGTCTTCTGATTTTCACCTATCTTAGTTTCTTTTAAAGTTTTCTTTTTCTCTTCAATTTTTCTTTGAATCCATTTGCTTTTATTTTTTTCTTGCCTTGACTTCTGTTTACAAGAATGCATGCACATTCCCTGCAACAAAGAAGAGAGATAGAGAGAGGGAGATAAACTGCCATCAACTTCGCATTGTCGCATGCATGAACAAAAAGAAAGACTACATGCAGCATAAACTCCAAGAATGAACAAGAACAGGAATGTTCTTCACTTAATATGTACATAGCACTACCACCACACACTTTCCGTTATCGACGTACGTAGACCAACATAAATATAACAGCAATAGAGTAGAGTAGATGGAGAAGAAGCCATATCCAACAAACAGACTTGCTCCAAGAAACGTGCGCGTAGTGCCCTCTTTTTTATTAATCCAAGTGATATATTTATACAACTTGTCACACCGATTCGTACGGGGCATCATGACTTTCCATTGTAACCTTTCATAGACCCTTCAATTTGAGCCTTAATTAAAACTAGAAAATGCCAACACGTACATGCCACTTTAACATTGGCACGCACGGTGGACTCAAATCCCACACCATGCTTACCAATGTCCTAGGCTTTCTAAATGCTGCTACCTTTATGAACAAAGCTTGCAAACCAAAGTGCATGATTATACCATGGTATGGAGTGCAAACAATGCCCATCACAAGTCCAGAACTATGAGAAATGGGTAATGCAAAGCAAAGTGCCTGGAACTTAATCCAAGTTATGCAAGTACATTACACACAACCTATAGTCTGCCCTTCTATATGCTTTGGCATGAAGTACAAAAAATGGCATAATTACATAACTCATCAATTACATCATATTCATATGTCTTTCTACAATACATCATTATCATATAAAATCTATGCAAATTGGTAAGAGAGCTGAATCATCCAATCATAGCTTTATCATCAGCAAGCTTTACTGTTATTCGGCATATTCCTCTATCCATAAGTACTTCAACATAAATCAACAAATAATGATCAAGCATAGCTTGTCTGTTTTGGATTAGTATGATTAGCATCAAATAACTATAGACTCAAATCAACATGAAGGCATGTATCCCATAACCCACATCATCCCCTACTCAAAACATGCACACAAATGGGAAAAAAAATCAGTGAATGCTTCTGCCGTATCAATGCTACCTCACATTCAAAATCCACACAGAGTGTTTCTGCCGTGTTAACTCTACCTCACACTCTCTCATTACCGAAAATAAAACAACTGAGTGCTTCTGCCGAATTAACGCTACCTCGCACTCATACCGTACCAGTGCATACATCCTCACATCTCTATCTTGCATGCAACAAGCCACACTATAGGATACAAACCTTCATATGATTAAAGTCTCCATGATGCAAGTATTGAAGAATTGTGTGATACAATTTGGGAGAAACATAGTGCACTCCTGTCCACCAATGCCATAATATCATGGAAGTGTAAGTGCACACATTTTTATTATTTTCATTATATGAATGATCAGGATTAGGTGGTATGCAGAAAGTAGATTGGATGATGCCAGCAAAGGCATCACAATCATCATCATCTTGAGCAGTTAAGTATTGTAGTCCGATTTAATAAAGGAAAACTCTACATACTTCATTTCAAAGTACAGTATGTCGAATCACTTGCTAGAGTGTGTTAGTCCAGGAAACTATCGTTTAAATCAAAGTACTTGGCTGGTTGGGCCAAGGTACAAGCTGCAAGGTGTTGTAGGTTTTGGCACATATGGTGAGGTTTGTAGGGCAGTGGATCTTTATACAAATCAAATTGTTGCTATAAAGAGAATCCCAAACATTATGAAATCTCTAGTGCTGTATAACATGTTTTTCGTGAAGTTTGCATTATGCGTCACGTACGATATCCATATATTATTACTTTGACAGATATATTGTGTAACGTACATAAAAATAATTCTGGAGTGGACCTGTCCATAGTCACAGAATTTGCCAAAAGAGGTGACATGTGTGATTACAATGGACCTTTGTCCCCTGATGATGTTAGATCACTCATGTGGCAGTCAATTATATGCACTCTTGTGGTATTTTATGCGCGTGGAGAACCTGTGACCCCAAAAGATGGACAGAATTATGTAAAAGGAATCATCTCTCATCTGTCTTTGGTGAGCGTTACCAACCAAGCACCGTAATGAGCAGACGTGTTGGTGGTTTCTTAGACAAGAAGGAGTTTGAGGGTTTGTAGGAGAAAAGGGGAAGAAACAAGAAGAGAAAATACACCTGGAAGCTTCTGCCGATTACAGTAAGACAATTACAAGGTTTGAAGTACAAGACAAGCCAATACCTCTATGCAAAATCCCACAGGGTGCCCAATTACAAAATACCAAATATCCCAAAGTCTTCTTGCCGCCGGCCTCCTCTGCACCAGACCTCCACCTGCTTCAAGCTTATCCTTGTGCACACCTTGCACCAAGCTTCCACAAAGGGGGAGGAGTGAATACCTTCTGTCGGCATGCGCCCACTGCAATGGGACCTTGAGATACTTGGGGGACTAGCTTAGCACACTCTGCACAATCCCTTAGGCACTCCCTATGCACTCCTTCACTTCCACTTCTCTACGTCGTCGCCCTGGTGACTCTTGCACTTCTCTCTCTTGCTTTCTTAGCTATGCTCTCTTGCTTACTCTAAGATTGGCCCAAGAATGGCCCTTGCCTTGATGTGAGTGTGTCGATCACGTACGCTCCTAACTGCAATGGTATCTTGGTCCTCCCTTTGATGTCCCAAGATTGTCCTCACAAGTGGAAGCCAACGACTCACTGTTTTGTCCTGTAGTGACTTTAGACTAAAACCAAAAATTTTAATGGGGGGGCATTCTTTCACATGTGCGTACACTTTGCCGCTTCACATACCTTCATGTTTCCTTTTAAGTCTTCACTTTTGCACATAAGAGGGGGTTCACCTGAACCTTCCAAAACACTTTAAAACACACTTTGAACCTTAGGGAAATTAGAGAAAATACCTCTGCAACCTACAACCCATTTTCTCCAATTTACCCTTTGTGGACAATTCATTGTGCACTACCTGTGCACTTTGACACCTGCACTTACGCACTTTGACTTTGCACCTGTTGACTTTGACCTTGAGCTTGTTGACTTTGACGAGTTGACTTTGACTGCAGTTGACTTTGACCAACATGACTTTTATGGGCTCAACAGTTGCCCACCACCTAATGTGCTCTCCATCCCGGAGAGCTACAGCCAAAACTTTGAACATAGAGGACACCATGAGAATAGAGCTGCAACAACTTGAAGAGAACATCTGAGAACAGCCACCAGAACAAGCACCCGAAAAAAACGAGAAGTGGGATTTTGTTATGGAAAAGCAAAAGAGGGGCAATGGGAGGGTAGAATGGAATGGGAAGGGAGGGCTGAGGGTATGAAGATGGATGGGGCCGGGAGGGTGAAGGATGTGGCGGGGCAGATTGGTAAAGGGAGGGGTTGGAAGGGGGAATCAGGGCCTGGGGGGGCTAAAATGATCAAACTGGAGGGCTACCGAGGGCACAGATGGAATATTATCAAACATAAGGAAAGATAAGGTGAGAATAGACCATGTGGATAATGTGGCTAAATAAAAACATGTGATAAATGTGTGCAAATAATGAGGGTTTTGACCAAAACTCAGAGAAAATGTGGGAATTTGGAAAAATAAAGCCAAAAACTGAGTCCAGAGGTGCCAAAAAACATGAAAAAGACTCCTTTTTTGTAAAAAACGGCCAACCGAAGTACAATCCAGAGCCAAAAGCTTTTAGCCATGAAAATGAAAAAAAATAAAATAATAAAAATAATAATAATAAAAAAGAAATAAAAAATGTTTTTTTTTTTAATGAACGCCCACTAAAAATATCAATAAAATTAAAATAAAATTAAAATAATTTAAAAAAAAAGAAAATTAATAAAATAAACTTTTTTTTTCAATACGAAAATAACAAAATAAAATAAAAAAAGTAAAAAAAATAAAAAATTTGAAAAAAAGAAAATTGGGGGGGGGGGGGGGGGGGAGGGGGGGGGAGGGGGGGGGAGGGGGGGGGGGGAGGGGGGGGGGAGGGGGGGGGGGGGGGGGGATTTTGGTCGGTGGGGGGGTGGGGGGGGGGGGGGGGGGGGGGGGTTTTTTTGGGGGCAGAAAAAACGCCTTGGGGCCTCCTTTTTTTTATTTGAATTTTAATTATGAAAAAACTGAAAAAATACATAAAAATCCAAAAAAATGGCAAAAATTTCCAAAAAAATCTGCAAAAAATTCTAAAAAAAATTCCCTATTGGTTGAGGCCACTTTTCTCACTCAAACCCACAGAGAGCTTCCTTTATTCCTCCTATTTGGCAAGAAAAAGACATTGGAGGGGAGGTGGGGGGGGGGGGGCGGGGGGTTTATTTTTTTTTTTTTTTGGGCAGAAAAAACGCCTTGGGGCCTCCTTTTTTTTTTTATTTGAATTTTAATTATGAAAAAACTGAAAAAATACATAAAAAATCCAAAAAAATGGCAAAAAATTCCAAAAAAATCTGCAAAAAATTCTAAAAAAAATTCCCTACTGGTTGAGGCCACTTTTCTCACTCAAACCCACAGAGAGCTTCCTTTATTCCTTCTATTTGGCAAGAAAAAGACATTGGAAAGGGATAAAAATTGCTAGAAAAATGCTAGAAAATTTTCCAAAAATATCCAAAAGTTTTACTTTTGCAGAGATTGTGAAATGCCTTCTAGGTGGCTCAAAAACCCCAGAATGAAAATGATAAAGAAAACTACTAAAACTGAGCAAAGCTTGATGAGAAAGCTATGTACAACCTGGACAGATTTTGCAGTTCCAGGTGATCCATACTTCTTCAAGTGTGTTGATGATAGGCCTTGAGCCTTGATATGTTGACGAGTGGCAAGGCCTCTCCTTTCAGCGTCTCTAACTCCACAGCACCCCAATTCAGCATTGTTTTGACTCTATAAGGTCCTTCCCAATGTGGAAGCCATTTTCCTCTCAGTTGTGTATTAAGATGAGGTCTATGGAGAAGAACTAACATGCCTGTTCCAATGTTATTGTTCCACAGATGGCAATCGTGTGCCTCCTTCCTCTTTATCTGAGTCTCTATCAATTGTTTCGTTGCTAGTAGACGAATCTCCTCCACTTTATGTAGTGCTCCGAGCCTCTGAGAGACCTCACAATCCTTCCTGCCCTGCATGAATGCAATCTTAGGTGAACCATGTAAAAATTCAAAGGGCTCAATGGGCAATATGCCATAAACTAGCTGGAATGGAGAATATCCTGTGGCCTCTTTGTAGGCTAACCTGTATGCCCACAGTGTACCTTGATAAGCAATGCCCCATGAAGTGGGCTGCAACATACACTCCTTTCTTAACATTGAGATTAAAACCTTATTTGTCGACTCAGCCTGTCCATTGGCTCTTGGATAGTAAGCACAAGAAGTCCTATGTAGAATTCTATACCTGTTAAAAATTTCCTGCAGGACCTTATTGACAAAATGTGTACCTTGATCTGTACAAATTTCAAATGGGCATCCAAACCTGCAAATGATGTTACTATAAATAAAATCGGCAACAGTTTGGGCAGTGCAATCGGGGGAGGCAATAGCTTCAGCCCACTTTGTCGCATAATCTGTAGCTATCAAGAGATATTTTTCTCTTTTTGGAAAAGCGGGAGGGTAGATGGGCCCTACAAAATCTAGCCCCCACTTCTCAAATGGTTGCCAGGAAGTGGAAACAACCAAGGGGTTATGTCTCTGCTTTGTTGGCTTAGGTCCACACCTCTGGCAAATGTCACATGCCTTTCCCCATTCATCTGCATCCCTAAATAGTGTAGGCCACCATAGACCAGCATCCAGTATCCTCTGACTCATAATATGTCCTGGAAGGTGCCCACCACCTGTTCCTTCATGTGCAGAGTGAAGGACTTCCCTCACTTCTTCTTCTTCTAAACACTTCCTGAACCGGTCATCCTTGCCCTGCCTATACAATTTATCTTCAATGAAGGTATATGGTCTACTCTTGATTAGCAGTCTCTTCTTTTGTACAGCACTAGCCATTTCTGGATACAACCCAGATTTAATGAAATTTTTGATGTCGTAATACCAACCTTGAGCTTGTACAGCAAATAGATGAGCATCTGGAAAGTCATCATTGATTCCACTAGTTTGATTCATCATATTTATTCTGGATAGGTGATCCGCCATAACATTTTCTTTACCTGGTTTATGGACTACAGAAAAATCAAACTCTTGGAACAACAATAACCACCTCCATATTCTACCAGTGGCTTGTGGTTTGTTGAGTAGGTATTTTAGTGGTTGGTGATCTGTTATAATAATAAATTTTACCCCCAGTAAGTAATGACGGAATTTTTGGACAGCAAAGACCATTGCTAGGGCTTCCCTTTCTGTAGTACTGTAATTCCTTTCAACCTTGGTCAAGATTCTACTGGCATATTGAATTGGCCTGTCCACTTTAAATTCTTCACTGGGTTGGGTCAAAACTGCCCCCACTGCATAGGCACTGGCATCGACATGTATATGAAAGATTTTTGACCACTCAGGTGTGACCAAAATAAGAGCAGACACTAACCTTGACCGTAATGTTTGATATGCTTTTTCCTCCTCTTCTTCCCATTTAAAAGGTACTTCCTTACCTGTAAGTCTAGCCAGAGGTCTGGCTATCTCTGCATACATTTTTATAAACCTTCTATGGTATCCAGTATGTACCAAGAAACTCTGAATCTCTTTAGGGGATTTAGGTTTAGGCAACTTTAATATAGAAATGATTTTGTCAGGATCTGGGGCCATACCTTTAGCTGACACCACATGTCCTAAGAGGGTTCCTTCTGTCACAAGGAAATGACATTTGTTTGGATTGAGCTTTAACTTAGTCTCCCTGCATCTTTTGAAAACATTCTGCAGCTGCCTCAAGTGATGGTCCAAACAATCTAGAGGAGTTTCCTTGTGAGATCCTGAAAACGAAGAGAAGTCATCCATGAAGATTCTAAGTGATTCCAGCAATAGGGGGCCAAAAATGAGATTGATCGTTCTGTTAAAGGTGGCTGGATCATTTCTGAGCCCAAATGGCATTTTTACATACACATATGTTCCCCAAGGTGTGATAAAAGCAGTCTTTTCACGATCCTCTGGATGTATTGTTATTTGGTTATAGCCACTGAATCCATCCATAAAGCTATATAATGCATGCCCAGCCACTTCTTCAATGACCTGTTCTGCAAAAGGCATTGGGAAACCATCTGGAATGGTCACTTTGTTGAGTGCTCTAAAGTCAACACAAATTCTGATTTTATTAGTATTCTTCTTTGGTACTATAACCATAGGTAAGAGCCACTCTGAGTGTTCAACAGGAATGATGATTCCTGCATCCTCCATCTTTTGGATTTCCACATAGACATCTTCAGCATATTTTGGATTAAGTCTATAACTCTTTCCTCTTATGGGTTTGGCTCCATCAACCAGAGGGATTCTGTGCTCTCTATAAGTTGCAGGCACTCCTTCTAAGTCTTTATAATGCCAGGAAAAAACATCTATATACTGGGTCAAGAATGATTTTACCTTTTCAAGGAGCCCTGGGTGGCTCCACAACCAAGTGGCCACCAAAACTGGTTGATTATTGTCTTGAGTGCCTAATTGTATTTCTTGGACAGGATTTCTCGCTACCATATTATCTTCGTGTGCATCTTCTTCCTTGTCTTCTTCTACTAGCTTTTCGTGCATTGCTTCATAAGCAGGTGTATTTTGGACTTCAATGTGTTCCTCCTTGTCCTGCACCCATCCTGCAGGGATTTCTTGAATTGGGAAAGAACATTCTTCACTAGAATTTTTTACCTTGCTTTTAGCTTTAGAAACTTCTTTATCTGTGGTCGTCACATCCTCCTCCAAGTTGTATTTGAGGGGTGTCTTCCTGCCCCTTCTGTGGTCTGTGATGGGCTCTCCCAATCCACCAACCTGGACCTTTTCCTTATCTTCATCATAACCTTCAGTCGTGCAAGAATTATTAAGAAAAATTCCAAAACAAGAGGAAGAGTTGCCTGCTTGGAGCCAATTTAGAATATCCTCTTCTTCCTCAAAATCTATTTGGGGTTGATCCTCCGATTCTATTTCCATGCAAATGCCAACTGTTTGCATCATACTAGTGTTTCCTTGATTGTCTGGGCCCTCTTCTAAATGAATCTGTGTCAGCTCCTGCCCTTTCTTTTGTACCCACATAGTGTCCTTGCCCCAATCATGAATGACACTGGCATGCCTCAGCCAAGGTCTTCCAATTAAGAGAGGAAATCCTCCTTCAACCTGGGGCAATCTTAAAACCACAAAATCCAGAATGAATAGATTACCTTGTACTTCAAGTGGAACTTTTGGGATCACTCCCAAGGGCCTTACTTTGCTCTGATCTGCCAAAGTAACAGTGAAATTTGCAGGCCTTGAAGGATGGAGTCCAATCTTTTTCATTGTGTGTTCAGGCATCAAGTTAATGCCAGAACCACCATCCACAATAACTCTTTGAAATTCATGACCTTTGATAGATACTGCCAGCCGAGGACTTTTATAATCTGTAAGGGGTGCTTCCTCTACAAGTTTTCCCTTATGTAGAACAGTGGCCTTCGCCACCAAACTTGTGGTAGAAGCCTCATCAATTATCTGCAATAACTCTGATCTGAATTTCCCATCCATCTTTATTAATTCAAAAATACTAACCTCCTTCTTCATGGACTTGAGTAGTTTTGAAGCCTCTGATTCCTTGAGAGCTTGGACTCCAGTTGACTTATCAAGCTCCTCATGAGCCCTGTTGAAGGCATGCCCAATGGCATCACTGGTGCATATTTGATCTCCTTTTTGACTTGTATCTGCACCTGTGGTGACTTTATCTTCAGATGTTTCTCTATTTTGATTCCTTTCCTTAATCTTTGATTTTTGTCCTATGTCAACTTGAGCCTTCCCCTTGCTTCTTGTCTGCACAGTCAAAGATGTTATTTCTTCTAATTGCACCACCCTGGTAGATGGAGATGGTTCGTTGATTGGATCACACACTTCTTCCTTGTGCACAGAAATCATTTGAATGTGGGGTCCGGAGGAAGAGGCTTGATTCTTAGGACAACAATTTGTATAATGGTCTCTTGCATCAGGGCAGTTCCTGCAGGGAGGGGCATTTTCTGGTAGGGTGCACCTACTTTGATAATGCCCACATTCTCCACATCTGAAACAGATGATTGGCCTCCTAGGCCCATTTCCAAAGTTATTCCTCTGTCTAGGATTATAGTTGTTACCTTGATTTGGTGTAGCAGCCATCACATTTGCTGGTGTTGGGGGTCCTCCTTGTGTCCAGTATGTCGTTGCAGGCATTCCTCTTGATTGGCATTCATGGGCCTCATGGCCAACCTTCCTGCATAATTGACAAGTCACACTTAACAGAGGACACTCACTTACTATGTGACCTTGCTTGCTGCACATGGAACACCAAAGTCCACTCTTGATGCCACCTCCTTTGAGCTCCTGCAACTCCAGTCGTAGCTGAGCCAATTCCTCTGCATGGGCCTCCTCCTCCTTTTGGAGCTTTAGTGCTTCAATCTCTCTTCTCAACTGAGCAACAACATTCTCTTCCTCTTTGTAGGGCTTATTTCTCTTTAAGCCCTCCAACTCTTTCCTTAGCTGTATCACTGGATCCTCCATTTCTATACCATATGTTGGTTGGGAAGAGGTGGCTCCATACTAGTACCTTATCTGTTCCAAGCGTGTGGCTGTGCTGATGAACTCCTCTATGGAGGCTGTAGGTAGCACTAACTCCTTTATTTTGCATTGGGTGGCCACTGGTAGGGGCTTAGCCAACCATTTCTTGACAAAAAAATCATGGGGTGGATCTGGCAATTTAGCTGCTTTGGCCCGAGTCACAAACTCTGGGAACTTTTCTCCTGGACCTAATCTTAAATTTTCTAGCTCTTCTATGATAATCTCCGCGGTGTTGCCATGCTGGAACTGATTTTTAAAAGCATCTTTCATCACATCCCAAGTGGTAAAATGGTTTTCAGCAAACTGGTTGAACCACTTATCAGCTAATCCCTCTAATGTGGCAGGGAAGAGAATAAAAAAAGCATCCTCCCTACCCATTAGGCCTCTAGTCTTACATAGTGCTAAAAACCTTCTAATGTGTTCATCTGGATCCTCCTGAGCTAGGCCTTTGAAAGAAGGAAACTTTATATTTAATCTAGAGAGTAAAGTTTCTAAGTCTACCTGACCCGCCATGCTCTTGACTGATGATGTGGAAGATAGTGGACTGGGGGACCTTCTAACAACCTTCCTCCTTGTCTGCTTGCAGGTGACCCTCAATACTTGGGATCGGGTTGCGGTCATGAGCAGCTCATAGCCCACTGAATGTAAGACACTTGATAAGAATATATTTACCTTTTGTTTGATCAAGTAGCACTGTGCTTCTGTGGTTCTGTTGACACTTGATCTCTTCTATGCTTGACACTTGGTTTCTCCTAAGCTCAAATCTCCTTGGAAGTCCCACCGGGCGTGCCAAATTTTGTTGGTGGTTTCTTAGACAAGAAGGAGTTTGAGGGTTTGTAGGAGAAAAGGGGAAGAAACACGAAGAGAAAATACACCTGGAAGCTTCTGCCAATTACAGTAAGACAATTACAAGGTTTGAAGTACAAGACAAGCCAATACCTCTGTGCACAATCCCACAGGGTGCCCAATTACAAAATACCAAATATCCCAAAGTCTTCTTGCCGCCGGCCTCCTCTGCACCAGACCTCCACCTGCTTCAAGCTTATCCTTGTGCACACCTTGCACCAAGCTTCCACAAAGGGGGAGGAGTGAATACCTTCTCTCGGCACGCGCCCACTGCAATGGGACCTTGAGATACTTGGGGGACTAGCTTAGCACACTCTGCACAATCCCTTAGGCACTCCCTATGCACTCCTTCACTTCCACTTCTCTGCGTCGTCGCCCTGGTGACTCTTGCACTTCTCTCTCTTGCTTTCTTAGCTATGCTCTCTTGCTTACTCTAAGATTGGCCCAAGAATGGCCCTTGCCTTGATGTGAGTGTGTCGATCACGTACGCTCCTAACTGCAATGGTATCTTGGTCCTCCCTTTGATGTCCCAAGATTGTCCTCACAAGTGGAAGCCAATGACTCACTGTTTTGTCCTGTAGTGACTTTAGACTAAAACCAAAAATTTTAATGGGGGGGCATTCTTTCACCTATGCGTACACTTTGCCGCTTCACATACCTTCATGTTTCCTTTTAAGTCCTCACTTTTGCACATAAGAGGGGGTTCACCTGAACCTTCCAAAACACTTTAAAACACACTTTGAACCTTAGGGAAATTAGAGAAAATACATCTGCAACCTGCAACCCATTTTCTCCAATTTACCCTTTGTGGACAATTCATTGTGCACTACCTGTGCACTTTGACACCTGCACTTACACACTTTGACTTTGCACCTGTTGACTTTGACCTTGACCTTGTTGACTTTGACCAGTTTACTTTGACTGCAATTGACTTTGACCAACATGACTTTTATGGGCTCAACAAGACGGCATCGGGCCAAGAACTCACCGGAATGGAAGGCATCACCGAAATTATCACTGGTACTGTAGTTCTCGTATGAAGGTACCCCAAGCACCGGAATGGGGTAAAGAAGCACCATAATGGACCGGAACAGGAATTGTAGTCATTAACAGTAGCAAGCATCAAAAACAGTACTGGAATACGGTCATTAGGTAACTAAAACACCAGAAAGTGCGCAGAATGTACACCGAACGCATCCGGCGATCACCGGACTCCAACACCACAACCACCACATCATAACATGGTCAGCACCAAACTGTTCTACGGTCATCACCGGACTGAAGTGCGGCTATCACCGGACTCCACAGCCAGACCAGACCGAGTGGGACCGGAACGGATAGACGTTGGACCAACAAGCAAGGAACACACCATAACTGTAGACGAGCACCGGAACCCATCCACGCATTATTTCTCGCTACTTGTAGAACAATGCTGGCTCCAGCAACACCAATGGATTGATCGAATACTCTCAGAACTCCATTCACGATCGAATATACCCTACTGTTGTTGCTCACACTAGCGTGGTCCAGTGGAAACATTCTCAGAGAGAACTATTTGGGAGGGGACGCTGACAAAGAAGTTCAACCCATGTGTCCTTCATCTGTACTATCTACCATGGTACCTAAACTTCTCCGGCAATGCGCTCATGGTTTCACGAGGTTTTGGACAATCTACCTTTCTGTGATGTCTAACATGAGAAATATTTTGCAGCTCGTAAGTAAGGCCAGTCTTTTCCCTGAGACTACCCCTTTATGCGTCGCACGTCTACCCTCTCTGTGTTCCTGCTTTGACGTAACTACCAATCGAACAGACTGCACGAGATGGGGAAGGAGGGACACGTAAACGCGTCCGATGACAATCGCCGGGATTCGTGCAAAAGGCCGTCGCCTACAGTCCCATCGGAAAAAAACGGCAAGCAACGCAGGAGCGATGCAGGAGCGGCAGTGATGACAGTGTTATACAAACATGCTGCAACCGGTAGAGCCAAAGGGGGGGTAAGTCCAGACGGCGCCAGTGTTTATAGGAATGCATGCACATTCCCTGCAACAAAGAAGAGAGATAGAGAGAGGGAGATAAACTGCCATCAACTTTGCATTGTCGCTTGCATGAACAAAAAGAAAGACTACATGCGGCACAAACTCCAAGAATGAACAAGAACAGGAATGTTCTTCACTTAATATATACATAACACTACCACCACACACTTTCCGTTATCGACGTACGTAGACCAACATAAATATAACAGCAATAGAGTAGAGTAGAGGGAGAAGAAGCCATATCCAAAAAATAGACTTGCTCCAAGAAACGTGCGCGCACTACCCTCCTTTTTATTAATCCAAGTGATATATTTATACAACTTGTCACACCCATTCGTACAGGGCATCATGACTTTCCATTGCAACCTTTCATAGACCCTTCAATTTAAGCCTTAATTAAAACTAGAAAATGCCAACACGTACATGCCACTTTAACACTTCCATCTTTGAGTCTTATTATTAGAGGTCTCCCCTAGTCCCTTTGAGTCCTCAACCACTTGAGTTTTAGGTTCTTTCTCCTCATCAACCTTTGAATTGTACAATGCTTCCCTTTCCGAATTCCACTTGGCTTTGGCACAAGCCTTCAACGGCATTGTATATTCTTTGTCGCTTCTTGATGATTCAATCACTTCAATTACATTGATTTGTGTAGTAGTGGAGACCTTATTGGGGTTCTTAGGGCAATCTCTAAACAAATGCTCCTTGCCATATTCATTACAATAGCCTTCCCACACATAGGGGGGGTGGGTTGTAGGGCAAAGTGCATTCCCTAATGAAGTGATCTCCTCCGCATCTATAGCACGGTCCTCTCGATGTTGGGGCTCTGGTCGGGGGTCTAGTTGGGACAGTGGCCCTAGGAGCAGTGTACATGAGACTAGCATATTCTAGTCCATAACACGTGTCATATACCTCATAATCATAGTAATTTTTCTCATAGGCTTGTTCATATTCCATAAGATTTAAGTCATAGGGATAATATTCCCCATGAGTCTAATCGAATCCTTGGCTTAAGTTTTTCATGTTGGTCAAGGGTGTGGCTGGCACTATGGCTCTTTCAGGATTTTTCTTCTAGTTGGGTATACTTTATAGGCACTAGGATCTGTGGACGTTGTGGTTGTTGTCTTAGCACTAGTTGTGGTTGGCCATATCTGTCATATTTGTATGTTCTTGGTGCCACTGGTGGTCCTAGGTATGGATTATATCTTGGGGCCTCTTTGCCTTGATCCCTAAGAGGATATCCATAAGGTCTATACCAGGGTGGTGTAGAGGGTCTAGGTTATCTATTAAAGGGACAATTCTTGATATTATGGTTGGTGTACTTTTGCTCAATGTGATAGTACATAGTAGGTCCTTGGGTTGTTTGCCAATTGTATGGATAGGGTTGTGGTGGTTCCAAGCCTCCTCTTGCACAAACATAGGATGGGTGATCTCCACCACAATGTGTGCATCATCTTAACATTGGAAAAATCTCATAGGGGCATTTTCGTAGTTTCTCTATCCCTAGACTCCTAGCTTCTTAGCCACCAAGTCTACCAGTTCTTCTACATTGCTCGTGCTAGAGGTAGTGTTGCTCCTTTTGTTCTCTGATTTAGTGGAATTATGTGGGGTTTTTAGGTCATTTGCTAGGTTGTCTTCCAAGTATATGCATTCTTGTAGACATTCACTTAATATCTGTAACCGCTTCACATATACCAAAGTTCTTAATGTCCCATTAGTTAAACCATCTAAGAACAAATATATCATTTTCTATTGGTAGGGTCTCTCAATCACAGTGCATCTATCCACATATTGATTGAACCATCTGGCCGTAGTCTTTACAATCTCATTAGGGTCTGTTTAAAAGTATGGATCAATGAGGAAGATTTGTGTTTGATTCCCCTCTTGGTGAATTATCTAATAAATTCTTGAAAGAATTGTTTGATATTTGCAAAAAGATTGGGGTCCAAAATTTGGAACTAAGTCAAATTTGTTCCTATAAGAGTTAGCCCAAAGGACTCGTATTGGACAAAGAAATCATCCACTTGTTGTGCACATAGTACTTGTTTGAATTCGAGAATATGTTCATAAGGTTCCCTTGAACCGTATAGTGGTCTCTCATGCACTTAGCCACTTGAATTGGTCTTAACCTTCTACCTGGCTCTAGGGGCCAAATAGTGATGGGGAAAGTAGGTTGTACAATGTGTACTCCCGGTCCTACACCTTGTGGTGGTCTTACTGGGAAAGGTGGTCTATTCATACGTTTGGTTCCTTTATTAGTGTGGCTACTGGGGTTGAGTCCCGACATGGAAAATTGCACGTGAGGTCTAACAGGGACACTCCATTGGCTGGTCTATCCTGATGTTAAGTTTTCGGTGCCTTATTAAGCTCTAAAGGGGTTTTATGAAGTAGTTGCCTATTCTCAAGGAGGGACAACCCCATGTACCTCAATCTCGACCTATCTAGATCATCCACTGGCCAATATCTTCTCTGATTTTGGTCTAGGTAGGTATCTCTAACCGAATCTTCAAGATCTCTCAATTCATAGATAGTGGTTGGGTTGATGCCTTCTTCTTATATAGGTGAAGCAGCTTGTAGTAGTAGGTCAGACCCACTTACCAAGTACACGTCAATTAGATAATCATCTTGGGGTATCAGATCTCCATTTAGTACGTGAGTGATCATAGACTTTCCTCTAGGGTTAGTCACCATGTCTCCGTTATCGGTTCTGTGAAGAATACCTGGTTCCTCCATCTCTCCTCTTTCATTTATCTATTCAGGGTTTTCAGTCACAATATATATTTGTCATATTTTATCCATGTAGACACCTGCTTTATATTTGATGGCTCATCTTGGGACTATCTCTGATTCAGTGGCATTTCTCATTCTTGCCACGGACCTATTAAGATTGTCAAGGTAGACAGGTACTCCATGGGAGTTCATATATATGTACTATAGGGATGTCTGATATTCCCCTTCCACTAAAGACATGAAACCTGCCCTAGGCACAAAATTATGCATATCTTCTGAGGCCATAAGGCTTTCCTCCTCTCAATCACTCGAAGTATCTGAGTAAATAGAGTGCTTACTTGGTTGGGCTACACTTCTTGCAAAAGATACTACATTTGTTTGATTGCCTAATACTTGTTCGGATCTTAGGTTCATTCATTGCTTAGTTCTTGGATCATCTATGGCCCTACTAACTTTCCCTTGTAAGTTTCAACACTTGATTTCTCCAATTTTCCTTTTTTAGGTTCCTTGCTTTCCCCATGATACATGAAATTCCCAAGCCATGATACACAATATCTAAGGTCTGGCAATACACTATGAGGAACTCACACGATACACGATACTTGACTATAGGGTGATACACGATACTTAGTATCTGCGATACGATACTTGGACCTTAGGATACTCAAGTACACAATACACGATAGCTGAATTTGGATGATACATGATATCTAATCAAGATGATAGATGATACCAGTCAAATCCATGATATGATACTTGGATGTTCACAATATATGATACTCTGGAGGACACAATACATGATACTTCACCAATTGGCGATACACGATACACGATTGGTGCAACACATGATACTTCCTTTTCACAATATGAAACTTGTATAGTCATGATACACGATACTCGCAAATTCATGATACACAATACTTAAATCGATGATACATGATACTTGTGAGGTATCGCAATACACGTGGAGTAAAGTTATGATACACGATACTCGACTATGTGATACGCAATACACGATACTCAACCCGGTGATGCAGGATACTTGGTGAGGTATCATGATACATGGGGAGTTGAGGTATTGACAATACATGACACCTGCCAAGTATTGCAATACATGGGAATTCAACTATCACGATACCTTAACTCAACCGTCCATGATACTTCATCTTAGCAAGGTCTAAATCTCAAGATTTTTTGTGCATTGTGCTCCTCACCAGTTCCTAGTCTCCCCCAACTCACCATGGGTGCAAAATCTCACTCATATTCGTATCACTTCGCGATGCTTCCACTATTTCATGTCACATCTAGTGAGTATTTATTTGATTTTGAGAGATTGGTAGAGTGAAGTTCTCACCTTCAATAGTAGGCCCTCTAGTGCTTGCCACCAAAAGCCAACAAATCTCTATGATCTCTGCGATACAAT
Organism: Ceratopteris richardii; assembly: GCA_020310875.1. Lineage (NCBI taxonomy): Eukaryota > Viridiplantae > Streptophyta > Polypodiopsida > Polypodiales > Pteridaceae > Ceratopteris > Ceratopteris richardii. The sequence goes on from CM035435.1 coordinate 59,169,990, forward strand.
ATCTGTGATACTAGTCACTACTCTCCCACGATACTTGTATCAAAACAAGTGACTAGAGTACTGAAGCATTTTGGTATTCTAGGTCCTTGGGTGTCCAAGGCCAGAAATGAAAATAATTCAATTTTTTGGGTTTTCTTGTGATGAGTTTCCTAAATGATTCCTACCTCTTTCTTCTACTTCTAATTCCTACTCTCTCTCACTCCCTCATTCCTAACCCTACTAACTCATTACACACACCACTAGAGTGTGAAGTAACCGGTGCAAAAGTTTTTAGAGACTTTCCACTTACTGAAAGTGATTCTGCTCATATGATACGTTCACTTCTTAGCCATTACCATCACATAGGCACCTTGATTGGACTAGCTCCCTAGCAACAGTGCCAAAAACATGTGTGCCTAAGTCGTAGAGTCCTAAGGACTTGTGCTAATTGAGACTATACCTCAATATCCCACAAGTGCATATAGTGATGGATTAATGCATGCTTAATTATCAATCCGAGAAATTAGACAAATCAAGTGTATGAAGACATGTGCACACATGATGACATATGAAGTGACAATGCCAATAATGTGTGTATCATAGGTGCATCTACCACTTAAAAAAGTCCTCTACAAAGAGTCTTCAAGTGACTTATATACATGTGCCCTAAAAATGGTCCTTCCATACAAGAGACCGGCACTTTTATTGGAAAACACTAAATTCCTATTATTATACATAGCGAATATTACAACATTTGGGGTTCATGCATCTAGAGGAATCCTCTAGAGCATTTACATGGCTCTTTATAGAGTATCATAGAAATTTGAAGAAGAAAAAGTATGCTCAATGTTGGAAATTTGTGGGCTTGCTTCTCTTTGCTTCTTTCTTCTGCAACAACACATAACAACCTCAAGCCAAAAACTATGTGGTAAAGCTTGACTCTTGAACATACACCTCGTCATCTCCATGAGTGGCATGTTCTTCGATTTAAGCAATCCCATTCTATTCAGGTGTATATGGAATTGTACACTAATGTTTTATCCCACGTTCATCCAAAAATGCATTAAAGTCAAAAGACATATATTCCCCCCCTCGATTAGAATGGATAGTGCCCATTTTACATGTTGATAGATTTTTAGCCAAAACCAAAAACTCTTTGAAGCACATAAACACTTTGAACTTTTCTTTCAATGCATATACCCATGCATGCCTCAAAAAATCATGAATGAAAGTCACAAAGTAAAGATAGTTTCCAAAAGAGGATGTCTACATAGGACCATAGACATCATTGTGGACAAGTTGCAATTTTTGACTACCTCAAATTGAACCATCTTTTGGGAACAAGGAATGTTGCATCTTGCCCAAAATACAACCTTCGCAGACATGTTTACCAGGTGCCTCAAGTTTGGGCAGAGAGGACACCATTTCATATTTCTGGAGCCATAGCAAACTAGCAAAATTTAGATGACCAAAGCGTGCATGTCAAAGCTTCGCATCTAACATAGCATAAGAATCATGTATTACACATGTTGATTCTTCATTCACTAATTTTTCATAGTCTATGAGCTTATATAGTCCGTGACATAAAATGCCAGAAGCAATAATGACATCGCCATTTGATAGATCATGAACTATACATCTGTCATCAACAAATTTCACAACCAAGACAATCTTGGCTAAAGTTGAAACTGATAATAGATTCTTCTTGATCCCTGGCACAAATAAAGCATCTGACAATGTAAAAGAACTACCATCAGCAATAGTCAGAATGATCTTACCAACTCCCATGATAGGATCAAAGGATTTGTTGGCACATGTGATAGTATTCCCTATAGGGGGAGGCTTGAGTGAAGTGAAGAAATTGCACTACGAAGTAATATGTTTGGTTTCCCCACTATCAAAGTACCAAACATCAGAGTCTATTGCACACATACATTGTTCATGAGAAGATGGTTCATAACCACAAATAGTGGTAAATCCCCATTCTTCATTTTGCACAAGATTAGCAGACTATTTTGGGTGTAGAGGCCTCTGCAACAACCATTCTAGCCTTTTTCTTCCTTGCCTCTATAGCAACCAGTTTTGGACAACTCTTTATGAAATGATCATTTCCTTTATAGTATTTGCAAAAGAATTTCTGCTTTTCTGTTTTCTTCTCATCCCTGTTAGCACTCAAGGTGAGGTGCAGGAATGTGTCAAAGAAGTGGACACACAAGAAGAAGGAGCAAGTAGGGAGCTCCAAGAAGTGTATGTCAAATTTTCAAAAGATGCCCCTACAAAAAGAGTGATTTTGATGAGTAAAACCATTGTAAATATTATTTCACCTTTTTGTAGCTCCATTTTGTGCAAGTGGAGGAGTCCTCAAAGCAATAGAAGTATCTATGTGTAAATTTTCATAATTTTTAGAGTCTGTTTGAGCCCTCAAATAAGTCCTAGAACCTAATTTTCAACTAGGCCAAACACTAGGTCTGGACAACACCAAAACTAGTCAAAAAACTATAAAAAGAGCTAGAGAGCTCATTTTTGGGGTTGGCTTGTTAAAGAGTTAGCTTCTTAGTAGTTTGTGAGAGATTTGAGCTTTTTGTAAGAGAATTCTTTGCAATAGAAAGCTTTCCATTGTTCCTCTCTTTGATCTTACCTTGTGTGCATGTGTATGTGTGTGGATGTATGTGCTTGTTACTCACATTTGCTCACCACAATTGCTCACAATCTTCATATCCTCCTCATGTCTCCACGGATTGACAAGTAAAGGAGGTGGTACTCACTCTTGAGCTACACCAAATTTTGGCACCGTTGTCGGTGAGCATTGCTCAAGGACAAGCATTTTGATGGTAAGATCGTAGATTTGCGATGTTGGAAGGCAAAAAATAGTCATTTTCTGATTTTTCTTCTCCATCTTCATCATCATCATTATCACCATCTTCATCTTCATAGAATTTTTTCGTTTTTTAGTGCATTTTCACCATTTTCACATCATTTCTCATGTGTGGGAGTGCAAGAAAGAGCTAGGAAGTTCTTTGGAGTGCATGTGCTTGTGTTTTTCAAGATTTTTTGCACATTTGGGTCTGGACGCAAAAATTCAAAAGTCCCACCTAAAAACTAAAAAAATTGCGACTTTCTCAGAAAATCACGAGTCTCTGAGAAATTCACGACTCTGCATTTTGGAGTTTGAGAAAATTGTGACTCTTTGGACTTGGGAAAATTGAGAAATTAATGATTCTCTGGATTTGTGGATTTGGAGAAAGCCCCAATTCTCTGGCCTTGTTGGATTTAAGAAAGTCATGATTCTCTGGACCTAGAAAATTTGAGAAAATCACGATCCTCTGGCTTGTAGATTTTGAGAAAATGGTGATTCTCTAGAATTGTGCATTTTGAGAAAATCGCAATTCTTTGGACTTGGGAAAATTGAGAAATTTGCAATTCTCTACATTTTGGAGTTTGAGAAAATTGTGATTCTTTGGACTTGGGAAAATTGAGAAATTCGTGATTCTCTAGATTTGTGGATTTGGATAAAGTCACGATTCTCTAGCCTTATTGGATTCAAGAAATTTGCGATTCTCTAGACTTAGAAAATTGAGAAATTCACGATTCTCTGGACTTGTGGATTTGGAGAAAGTCGCGATTCTCTGGCCTTGTTGGATTTAAGAAATTCACGATTCTCTAGACTTGTCATTTGAGAAAGTCACAATTCTCTGGATTGAGAGGATTTGAGAAAATCGTGATTTCTTGCACTTAGAATTTCAAGAAAATCATGATTCCCTTGATTTAGTGGAACTTAAGAAATTCGTGATTCTCTACTTGGTGATTTTGAGAAAATTGTGATTTCCTGGATTTAGTGATTTGAGAAAGCTGCGATTTCCTAGACTTGGTGATTTGAGAAAATCGCAATTCTCTGTTTGGTAGATTTTGAGAAATTCGTCATTCTTTGGATTGTGGATTTTGAGAGAATTGTGATTCTCTAGTTGTTGCACTTGTAAAAAACATGACTTTTTGGATGCATGATTTGCAAAAAGTCACGATTCTTTGAGAGGTCATGTTTGCCTGTTTTGACCCCCAGAAGCCTGATTGGCCATAACTTTCTCATACAAACTCCGTTTTGAGTGATTTTGAGCTCGTTAGAAAGGTCATTGAGAATGCCACACAATCCTTGATTGGTTCTTGTAATAACTATATGTGAAGTTATAAATATGGTATTTTGAAGTTGACCCTCAAGTGGGAGTAGGAATTAAGGGAGCTCTAGAAATTTTTTCAGAAATACAAGGGGGAAAAGTAGGACTTGGAGATACCTCAATGCAAGTGGTCTATCAAAAATATTAAGTCTAAATCTTGATCTAACTATGGGAATTTTACAGGTGTATTAAGAGCATTCAAATAGACAAAGCATTAGATTGTCTCGAGCTAGTGTCAACCATACAGCTAGGTTATGGGCTCAACAACTCACTGGTTATCCCTACGAGCTAAGTTCGGACACAAGTGATTCAGAAATGTCCTTTAGCATGGAACCTATAGTTAACTCAAGCGCTACCTATCTATAGACACCAGAAGGTCCCTATAAGACACAATTGGAGTATATTATGACCAACCGATTAGATGCACACATCTATGAGGATTGTCTAAGGCGATCAGCTATCCAACTCAAAAATACTGGCCAACCCTTTGGACTTGAACACCAAGTGGTCAAATTCAAAGATGGTTCTCATATTGATAAGCAAGGAACCATGTATGTGGTTACCAACTTACCAGACAGGATGGATGAGTTTGGAAATATCATTCCCGAGAATGAGATAGGAAACCTAGAGCAAGGAGACCTAGGACAAGAACCCAAGACCCCTAGAGGCAAATTAGTCTTAACCAGAATACCCACACCAAAATGGATCCCCAAGGATAACAAAAGTGTAGAATTGTTATGGAATAGGGAGACAGATGAAGCTTTTTGTAGGTTTAAGACTGATCAACCTAGCAGAGCAGGAAATGTGACGATATATGAATTTAAAGATTCTAATACCCCACGCAAAGTGGTCTACTTAGAAAACACATCGGAAAGAGTGTTCATGGTAATAGAACCTGGTAGACATGCATACACTTGGCAGTGCAGGTTGATTTTCCCTCCACCAAGATCTAATGTTTCCCAAGGCCTCCAAGGTGTAGGATCATCCAAGGCTCATGAAACCCAGAGGGAAAGGGCCAGAGAGAGACCTGAGGTAAGCTTTGCACACACTGTGGGAAGAGATAGATCAGGACTTGAGGGTGAAAGACTTGAAAGAGAGAGACATAAACCACATGGGCACCAAAGAGATGATCATGAGTTTCCAGTGATAGAGAGTGCATGGTATCTCTAAAATCGGTCACACAAGCTCAGCCAAGGAAAAGGAAGGAGACCATATTGAAAAATAATCTAATAATTCTATAAATGAAGAAGGAGAAGAACCTTGATAGGGCTAATTTACGGGGTAAGACACTACATGCATGGATGTTAGTACATATGAAACGGAAAATAAGGTTGTGTTTTGCTTCAGCTTCAGTGTGATAAGTCTATGGGTTGTGTGATAAGTCTATGGGAAGGTCTACTCATGAAAATTGGGAAATGGTCAAGACAATGAAAAACTACTTTGACGGGTCAAGAGATTGTTATGATCATGTGGTTGAGTTCAAACAAGTGTTAAGAGCTGAACATGTCGAGGACTTTTTCACCCAGTTTGAAGAGTTTGGTTTGACCCTCAAGCACACTACCTTAGCTTGGTTTTAGCCCCTAAACAGTCACAACTACCAAAATAGGTCAGCTACTAGAAGCATCCATCATAGAATTTTCCAAGAGTTGCATCAGGCATAACACATCATCCTTGATCCACAGCTTCAAGTAGACACCCCAAGAAATAGTTCGGCTAGCTAGAAGAAGGTTTAAACAATACGTGGAAAGATGTCCCACATCTGAATTACCTACACAAGCAAAACAAGTTTCCTTGTTTTTAGATGGACTTCTAAGTGGGAAAGTTAGATCATATGTATATCTCAAGGAGCCAACCACACTAGATCAATGCTTGAGAATGTGTATCGACATAGAAGACAACTTGGGTGAGGTGTTAAAATTTTCCAAGCTTTGCAAAGATTCTAAAAGCTCTACTACTCATACTTCCAGACCCTCCACTGAGATAGATGAGATAGCTGAGTAGGTTGCCAAGAAACTAGGAGTTCAAAATAAACAAACACCAAGGGTCACCTCATTGAAGTGATGTTATACTTGTGGAGATGACCACATGGCAAATGTATGCCCACTGCAAAACCAGACCATGCGAGAAATGAATTCTCCATATTGCACTATTGAGAGAAAATACAAAAACCACATAGCTCAAGATTGTCCATACAATAGGCAAGCTGTCAGACAAAATTATCAACAACCTTACCAGCAGGGTAGGTATCAGAACCAATACCAAGTATATGTGGATGATTTATGTGCTCATTCCCAACAAACAAGACGCCACATCCCTAAGCTCACACAAATCTTCAACAAGTGTAGAGAATATCGAGTGTGTCTGAACCCAGAAAAGTGTGTGTTCATGGTACGAGAAGGTAAGATCTTAGGTCATATTGTTTCTAAGAATGGAATATCAATAGATCAGGACAAGGTCAGAGCCATAGCAGAGTTGCCAAGGCCAAGGAATGTTAAAGAGGTACAAGCCTTTATGGGCCATTGTGGATATTACCACAGGTTTATCCACATGTATGCAATCATAGTTAAACCCCTTTATGCTTTGCTAAGAAATTTCAAGTGGAATGATGAATGCGAGAATTCATTCAATGAGTTGAAGAGATGTTCGTGCACAGCACCAATATAAACCCCTCCTGATTGGAATAAACCATTCCATGTCCATGTGTATGCATCCAATCATGCAATAGGATGTGTGATAACACAACCCATAGGTGAAGGAAATCTAGATTTGCCTAAAGCATATGCCAGTAGACAACTAAATGCGGCTAAACGAAATTATACCACAATCGAGCGAGAAGGCTTAGGCATGGTATATGCAGTAAATAAATTTAGGCACTATCTATTGGCCAACAAGTTCAAGTTTTTCACTGATCATCAAGCTTTATTATACTTGGTCAATAAACCTTGCAATACAGGATGCTTAGTAAGATGGTTCCTCTTACTAATGGAATATGATTTTGAAGTGGTTGTCAGGAAAGGTAGAACCCACCTCAAGGCGGATTACCTTTCTTGCATCACTTTAGGAGTCACCACAAGAGTGTCTGATGAACTACCTAATACTTATCTGTTCAATTTAGAAGTTGTTCCTAAATGGGCAAATAAGTTGGTACCAATCCTAACATTCGGACCTCCAAATAAGAATGTGAGAACGAACAAAGAAGAAATTGTAAAATCACAAAACTATCAAATATTGGCAGGAAGCATGTACAAACAAGATACGGAGGGTGTACTAGCTTGTTGTGTTGAGGACGATGAACATGTAGTTAGTTGCAACAAGCTCATGAATGATTGCTAGGAAATCACTATTCTAAACAACAAACTTTGCAAAATCTGAAATGTTTAGGAGTGTATTGGCCTAGTTTGGACAGAGAAATATATGAGTGGATTAAGAATTTTCCAATGTGCAAGGAGAGACCCCTAGTGAAGTATGCTACCCTTTATCACATGTCTTTAATTCCATAATGGAGTGCTCCATTGGTAGAATTTATGAGATCCGAAAAACTACCCAAGGAGGCTAGTCTAGCAAGAAAATGAAGCATGGAGCAAGAGGCTCAAGACTATGCCTTAGTAGGAGACAACCTATACCAAAGAGGCAAAGATGGTTACTTAAGATTGTGCATTCACGAATCAGACTATTCAAAAATCTTAGAAATTGCACATAGTGGTGTTGCAGGTGGACACTTCGGGCCTAATCGAGTAATTAAGACCATTCCATTCTCAGGTCTTTGGTAACTCTTCATATGGATGCACATACCTATGTCAAGAGATGTGACACATGCCAACGTGCACAATAACTAATTAGGAAAGATGAGATGCCTTTGAGGCCAATGATGGGAGGACGTGCATTATTGAAGTGGGATATAGACTTTGTTGGTCCTATTAACCCCCCAGCTAGAAACTCCCATGCAGAGTACATTATTGTAGCCACAGATTACCTTACAAAGTGGGTAGAAGTAAAAGCCATTACAAAGAATCATCCTCAAACAATAGCTAAGTTCTTATTCAAGAATGTGTTCACCAGATATGGATTAGCGATAGAGTTAGTAAGTGACAGAGGCATGCACTTCTTGAATGAATTCATTGAAAACCTTCTCCAAGAATCTTGGTGATACATAAGAAGTCTACCCCCTATCATCCACAAGCTAACAGACAAGCTGAGAGCAAAAATAAGATCCTATGTAACATATTGACAAAACTGGTCAATAATAAACACTCTAATTGGGACAAATAGCTTCATCATGCTATTTGGGCTTACCGAGTTGCTTACAAAATGGTACTCAATGCCACCCCATTTCAGATGGTCTTCAACCAGAATGTTGTGCTACCATTGGACTTCCTAATTCCAGCTTTAAAAGTAGCACAAGAGCATGAGTGGGATGGACATGAGTTGTCATCTAGAATATTTGATCTAGAATTCTTAGGTGAGATGAGGCTACGAGCGGCAGCAGGCATGTATGCTGCAAAGAAAAGACAAAAGGCATACTTTAATGCACACATCAAGGATAAAGGATTGCAAGAGGGAGACCTAGTGTTGGTTTACACACTAAAATAGCATGCTCGTAAATTGGAAAAAAGAGGATATGGACCCATGATCATTAATAGAATTTCCACTAGCTGTGCGGTTCAATTGGCCACCCTAGAAGGTGACATCTTGCCAAACTATATTAGTGGATGTAGAGTCAATTTGTATCAAGAACCTCTTACAGAGGATATGCTAATGAGACTCAACAGTGCTAAAAAGCGAAAAGCATAAGAGTTAAGGGTTAGAGAGGAAGCCCAAGCAGAGGCTAGAGAGCAAATCAGGCAAAATAAGTTAAGTCAACAAGGCCTAGGTGTCAATCCCAATGTCCCAAGATATCACATGGCCATGTGCCAAACATCAAGTATAACTTCTTCTTGAATAGTCGACCAATGTCCCTTTGTGAAGATAGGACAAGTAAAAAGTGTAAGGACTGTGAGAGCATTGATTGACTCAGGTGTAGCAACTAGTGCAGTTCAACTTTCATATTGCCAAGACCTACAATTGAACATCAATCCCATAGAAGCCTATCTCATAGGATTGGGAGGTATGGAAACCCCTTGTTTGGGCGAGGTGGAACTTCCCATCTACCTTCAAGATGTCCCAATGACAGTCAAAATGCTAGTGTGTCAAGATGAGGACCTTACAGAACCACTTGTCTTGGGTCAAGATTGGATCTATGACCATGCAGTCAACCTAAACCTAAGAATTTAACTTCTTCAAGTTTGGATACATGAACAATGCATTACATTAGAATTAGATAATTGCATGATCACAAATCCATGAATCACACATTCTCTTAGTTCTTCTAAGACTAATCTTATAGAAGAAGATGTTGTGTGTGTCAAAAGCTCTATGATGCAGAAGGAGTCAATCATGGAAGAACATGCTCGAAGGCTGGTGGATCTCTCTTTTTCCTTAAAGACTAATGCAACCACAACAATTCAACCATGGAGGCAAGTGGAACCGTACAAGACAACTGCTATATCAAATAAATAAACAAGCATCAAGAGAAATGTAGTTCTAGGCATGAAGCAGTTATGGGTATGCAAGGCTAAGCCATCAATCACACCATTGCAGTCAAACTCATTGCCAAAGAAGCAATGGAGAAAGCCAAGGCAACAAGTAGCAAAACAATGAAGATTTCTATCTCAAAGAGTACTCCTGATTTGGGTACCAAAGCAGTCAATGAAGGCTAACCACAATAACGCACAAATTTGGGTGCCTAAGGAATTAGTTGCAGCTCAACAAAGGTGATTACACATGTGGATACCCAAGAAACGTTTACATGCACAAAGCCCTAGGCTCTCCCTCAAAAGAAAAGTTTCAACAAAGAAGCCAAGGAGAAGTAAGAATCAAAACCAAGCACAAAAATGAAAAGAAAATCGACTCACCTCTTCGACAATAATAAGAAGACAATCATCAGGGGTATGGGTTTGGAAGCCAAAAGCACCAGTAGCCCCCCCATAACCAAAGAGCCAACCACGAGTGACACAAAATTTGAGAAACCATCCAAAGATGAAGAGGCCGGAAGTGATCAGTACGTGGCCAAACATCTTTCTAAAATGGATCCCTATAAGAAGGAATGATCGAGATCCAAGGGATACCTCCAAATAAAGATTGCATCAACATCTGCAAGTAACATCGAAAGCCCCGTCCTATGATAACCATGTGCCTTTGGCATAACCCTTTCTTTTGCACCATTCAGGTCATGCATTTCCAGAGTATGCATTAATATATGGCCATGTTACACGGCCATGCATAGACACAGTTGAGAATCCCAAGCACACGAGACACATTGGACATATGTAAATTATTTTATTGATACTAACATCTTTCTTCTTGTTTTGCGACATTGATCCTCTCAAAAAAAAAGATGAGAGAAAGAAAAAAAGAAAAAGCAAGAATAGGACCATGCGCTCGAAGAATCTCATCAATGAATCATCAACAGGGACATCCATCAACAAGGAAGGACAAGCCCATGGTCAATCACCATGATGGGAGTATAACACAAAGAGATGAACATTGATCGTCCATTCACCGGGGTAAGAATCCCCTACTTTGGCAGCACTATAACAATGATAGATTAGGAAACCTCTTCGTTAGCATATCCTTGAGCACTTAGCTCAAGACCCAATTTTTTGCACCATAATTCTTACACTACATTCCCCAAGTAAGTATGCATAGGGCCACATTACAAGGTTGTGCACAAGGCACATATTTTCTTCAACCCATGCCCTTAGACACTTACCATCATTCATCATGGAACATGAGTACTTAGCATTATAACTATGAAACCCATATCTAAAAGATCTAGAGAACATCAAGGTTACAACATCAATACATAAGAATTAGTTCATAGCCAACAACTGCTCAACATCAACATGGTTAACCTCTTTTGGGAAACTAGTCATTCTTGGAAGCTCATAAATACGTGGTCAGGATGGAATCCAAGGAAGCAGTACATACCAAGGGACTCAACCTCACAAAGGCTAGCAACACCATAATCAAGAACCCGACAATAGGCTTTGCTACATTTGGAAGACCAACCGCTCTTACTAATACATGATGGACACTACCTCTCAAATTACTACATGGAACACCCACTACAACAAGGGTATGTCATGGATGACAGACTCGAGAGGGGGGGAGTGTTGGCACTCAAGGTCAAGCACAAGGCAAAGGAATGATTCAGACAAGTGGACACATAAGAAGAGGGAGCATGTAGGGAGATCCAAGAAGCACACGTCAAATTTTCAAAAGGAAACCCTATAAAAATAGTGATTTTTATCACTAAAAACCATTTTAAATATCATTTCTCAGTTTTGCAACTCTATTTTGTTCAAGCCCAGGAGTCCTTGAGCTTGAGGAGTATTAGAAGTAGCTAGCTACCAATTTTCATAATTTTTAGAGTCCGTTTGAGCCCTCAAATAAGCCCTAGAACCTAATTTTTAACTAGGCTAGACAGTAGGTCTGGACAGGGCCAAAACTAGTCAAAAAACTATAAAAAGAGCTAGAGAGCTCATTTTTTGGGTTGGCTTGTTAAAGAGTTAGCTTCTTAGTAGTTTGTGAGAGATTTGGGCTTTCTATAAGAGAATTCTTTGCAATAGAAAGCTTTCCATTGTTCCTCTCTTTGATCTTGCCTTGTGTGCATGTGTGTGCGCATGCATCTATGTCCTTGTCACTCACATTTGCTCACCACAATTGCTCACGATCTTCATATACTCCTCACATCTCCACAGATTTACAAGTAAAGGAGGTGGTACTCATGCTTGAGCTACATTTTTGTCATCCTTCTTCGATTGTGCAGAATTAGCAGATTTTTGCTTACTAGTAGAAGAGATCCATTTACCTTTGCCCTTCTAACTAGCCAAGAAAGCTTAATCTACAACACGCATAATGGACCTGTTCTACCTAGACTGATCTTCCTGCAGCACAACAGATACTAACTCATCAAATGTTAAGGCACTTGGATTGCCTTTCATTATCAAATGAAGAGTAGAATCAAAACTTTGATATGACTTGGGAAGACCATTTAGAACAGTCTATACAAGTGAACTGTGAGGTAAGACTCCATTAGCAAAAATCAATTATTCCTTCAAATCTTTGATATTTGTCAAAAAACTATCCATGGAATCTCCTTCATTCATGTTTTCACTCTCCAAAGTTTTTCAAAGGTAAGCAACACAAGCCTCATTCCTTGTCTGGTATAAAGTGATAAGTGCATCCCAAGCATCCTTAACTATTTTGCAAGAGTGAATGTGAGGAATAATGGCACGTTTGAATAGACAAGGCTATCAATGCATGCGTCTAAGCATCTCTGCCATCCCAACAAATTTTCTCTGTAGTAGGTGCAATAGGAACTATAGCACAAACAAGAAAATGAAGAATATCGCTATCTTCAACACCATCTGCATCACCTTCAACAACTGTGTTTGTAGGTGTAATGGGACATTTTTCAACACCTTGCACAATATTCCACAATCCTTTTGCAACCAATACATGATGCATCATATAAGCACATGATGGGTAATTGGTACCATCCAACTTATCCTCAACAGCCAACATACGGAATACATCACTACTTTTAACCATGGCCATTGACTAAAATACTTTGATGCAAAAAACTGAATGTATCTCAAAAAGTTGAATAGAACTACCCTATCAAGTTTTGCTAAACCTATAGTAGACTTTGAGATGCTTATACTGCCAAGCCAAAACTTGTATATATCTTTGGCACAAAAAGACAAACTTTTCTGCACAAACACTGTGAGATTGCATTCGGAGGTCAAAAGAGCTTAGATCATGATTTTGACACCACAAAGTGAAGTTGTTTTGAACTCCTAATCAGCCTAAGTACACTCACCATTTTTGTGCAATTCTAGACTATGATCACAGGGGTGTAGAGGACACCTAGATGAAGCGATGATCTGCTTTGACACCAATTGTTGGAGAGTAAGGTCTATGGAAGCATGCAAATAACACAAGGAAGAAGAAGAAGCTTGGAGCACAACACATAATATTGAATGTATTACCACTAGAATGTACAAAGATAAGTGACCCGTTAGGGCTATAGGCGTATATAGAAGCCGGGGGAAAAAAGCCTCCTAAAGAGGGAAAAAAATGCCCCTGACAATCCTAGTGTGTTCATACAGATTACTATCTAAATATATCAACACTAATTAGCCCCAAAAATGAGCTTTCTAGCTCTTTTTATGGTTTTTCACTAGCTTTGGCCCTGTCAAGACCTAGTGTTTGACCTAGTTAAAAACTAGGTTCTAGAGCTTATTTGAGGGCTCAAATGGAGTCTAAAAATCATGAAAATTGCTATGTAGATACTTCTAATATTCCTCAAGCTCAGGGACACCTTGGCTTGAACAAAATGGAGTTGAAGTAATCAAAAATGGATTTACAATGTGGTGGAGTGATGAAAATCACTATTGGATGGTTGTTTCAATTAAAAAAAAACTTTTGTCCTATTTTCCATATCATCATTGCTTCCCTTGTCTACTTGTTCTTGGTTGCTCTTCTCTTTATCCTTGTCTTTGTTCGTTGGATCCTTGCCCTTATTGACCAACATGGTTTGAAGCAAGCACCATGTGCTTGGTATGAAAAGATGTATGTCTACTAGATTGCACATGGTTTTGAGAACATGCCAACTGAAAGCACCTTATATGCTAAGTGTGAAGATGATGTACTTTGATCATTGTTGTGTATATTGATGACATGCTACTCACTGGTCCTAATGAGAAGCATATTGTTGAATTTAAGGCATATTTGCATTCCTAATGAGAAGCATATTACTTTTCACTGGTCCTAATGAGAAGCATATTGTTGAACTTAGGACTGCTCACTCTTTTGAGATGTCAGATGTGGGGCATTTGCATCATTATTTGGGCATTCAATGTATGCATGTTGATGGGGGAATAGATTTGAGGCAAACAAAATATGTTGACACATGATTACAACATTTTGGCCTTGAACATTGCAAATTTATTGCCACTTCTATGGAAACAAGTTCACGATTGAGTCTTCATGATGCTAGAGATGCACTTGATGTTGTTCTCTATCAGCAAGGCATTAGATACTTGATTTACTTATGCATAACTCAACCTTATATTCATTTTGTTGTCTCTCATATGAGCAATTTTATGCATTGCCCATGTTTCAAGCAGTGGCAAGCAGTTAAGTGCATCTTTTGCTACTTGAGTGGTACTTGGATACTTGGACTTTTTTATCTTAAGGGGGGAGTATTATTGCTAGATTCACATGCCTTTTTTTACTCTTAGTAGATTGGTTGTTATGATGCTCACGTTTCCACATGTGGTTTGTGCTTCATTCTTGGTAGCTCATGCATATCTTGGTTGTGCAAGAAGCAGCCTATTGTGACCACTTCCAATTGTGAGGTTGAGTATAGGGCAACTTTCATAGCGATTGTTGGGTGTGTGTGGCTCAAACACCTTTTTGGCTGATTTGGGTGCTGGTCAGTCTTCTATGACCACCATCTTCACTGAAAATGAAAGTGCATTGGCAGTTGCAAAGAACCCTATGTTCCATACTCACACAAAGCACATTGAGTTTCACTATCATTATGTGAGGGAGAGGTTCTCTGATGGAGAGATCAGTTTGGCATATGTGCCGACACATGATGACGTTGTAGAACTTTTCACAAAGTCTCTACCTAGGGAGAAGTTTGGAGCTTTCCGCAAAGCTTTGGGCTTACTTTCTTTTGTGGGTTGATCTCTTTCAATATAGCTTGGCAATTCCTTATACATGAGTGTTAGCTCCTTGTTCATCGCATCACTCCCAATTGGGATTTGTTGATATATTTTTGTAGTGGTGTGTAGATCATTCCACTTTGCTACCTCTTTGTAGTGATGTGTGTAGTGATGTGTATGACACTTTGCTACCTCTTTTTATAGGAGGATAGTCTAGTGTTGGTCTTAATGAGGCAACTTCTCAGTCTTTACAGGTTTCATGTGATGATGTAGATCATTCCATTTCTGATGCAGATTTACATGATGCACTTTTTGATGAGAGATCTAAAATTGAGGAGGCAAAAACTATGCCAAAATGGTTGGTGCAAACTTTTCGTGATAGCAAATTAGATGCACCTCTGTCATATTGTACTCGTTCAGGCTCTCATAGTGCTTCTTTTGCATCAGATTGCTATGCTATGGCTGCCTCTAGTCTCTATGATGAGAATGAACCTGTTTCATTTGATGAAGCAAAAAATTCTAAAAATTGGATGGCTGCTATGCAATTAGAATATGATGCTATTATGAAAAATGGTACCTAGCCTTATGTGACTTGCCTGCTGGCAAGAAGGCCATTTGCACTAAGTGGGTATACAAGCTGACGTGTAAGCGTGATGGAACAGTTGACAAGTATAAGGCTAGGTTTGTTGCAAAAGGTTATGCTCAAGAAAGAGCCATTGACTTTGATGAGACCTTTGCTCCTACATGCCAAACGACTATTGTTCGTAGAATCTGTGCACTAGTAGCTCATCATGGTTGGAATGTACATTAGTTGGACATTAAAACTACATTTCAAAATGGTGACTTGCATGAACAAGTGTATGTTTTTCAGCCCCATGGCTTTGTGCAGAAAGGGCATGAAAACCAGGTGTGTAGGTTGAAAAAGACATTATATGGTTTGAAGCAAGCACCACATGCTTGGTATGAAAAAATACATGCCTACCTGATTGCACATGGTTTTGAGAACAATGCAACTGAGAGCACCTTGTATGTTAAGCATGCAAATGATGTGCTTCTGATCATTGTTGTCTGTGTTGATGACATGCTGCTCATTGGTCCTCATGAGAAGCATATTGCTGATTTTAAGGCTGATTTGCATGGCTCATTTGAGATGTCAGATTTGGGGCATTTGCATCATTATTTGGGCATTCAATTTATGCAAGTTGATGGCAGAATAGCTTTGTGTCAAACAAAATATATTGACACATTATTGCAATGTTTTGGCCCTGAAGACTGTAAACCTATTGCCACTCCTATGGAGATAGGTCTACGATTGAGTCTTCATGATGCTGGAGATGCACTTGATGTTGTTCTCTATAAGAAGGTTGTTGGATGTTTGATTTAATTATGCATTACTCAGCCAGATATTCAGTTTGTTGTCTCAAAGATGAGCAAGTTTATGCATTGCCAGGGAAAAGCATTGAGAGGTGCTTAAGCACATCTTTCGCTACTTGAGTTGTACCCAGCTACTTGGATTATTTTATCCCAAGGGGGAATCACTACCACTAAACTAACATGCTTTTTTTGACTCTACTTGGGCTTGTTGCTATGACACCCACGTGTCCACTAGTGGCTTTTGCTTCATGCTTGGTAGCTCATGTATATCTTGGTTGAGCAAGAAGCAGCCTACTATGGCCACTTCGAATTGTGAGCCTAAGTATAAGGCATCTTTCACAGCGACTCTTAAGTGTGTGTGGCTCTGATGCCTTATGGTTGATTTGGGTGTTGGTCAGTCTTCTACCACCACCATCTTCACTAACAGTCAGAGTGCATTGGCAGTTGGGAGGAACCATGTATTCCATGCTCGCACTAAGCACATTGAGGTGCACTATCATTATGTTAAGGAGAGGTTCTCTGCTAGAGAGATCAGTTTGGCATATGCGCCCACACAGGAGAACTCGCAAAGGCTCTACCTAGGGAGAAGTTTGAAGATTTCTACAAAGCTTTGGGCTTACTTCCTTTTGTGGATTGATTCCACATAGTTTGGCACTTCCAAGCTCCTTGTTCACCGCATCACTCCCAGGGGGATTTGTTGATATATTTAGGTAGTGATGTGTGTGAACACCCTAGGACCACTAGGGCACTTTTTTCCCTCTTTAGGAAGTTTTTTCCCCTCATCTTGTATATATGCCTATAACCTTAATGGGCTACTAATTCTGTACATTCTCTTGGTAATACATTCAATATTGTGTGTTGTGCTCCAAGCTTCTTCTTCTTTCATGCGTTTGCGTGCTTCCACAGACCTCAAACTCCAACAACTAGAGATGAGCAATAACCCTTATACTTTGAAAATATTACTATGTGTCAAGTGTTGGGGAAATTTGGAAAAGTTTCCCCAGAAAATGAGCAAAAAAACAAAATGACCAATGAAAAAATGTCAAATTGATAGTTTGCAAACTAGTATTCTTGCATAAAGAAGCAATCAAGGGAATAGAATCAGCCTATGTATTGTGGAGAAATTTCACTCCAATATCCACAACAAAAGAGAACCTCTTCTACAAATTTTCATGTCATAAACATGCTTATTAAAACCTAATTCAATCACAGGTCATATATCCAATTACTTTGATCTTGTTTCCACACAAATTAAACACCACAAGCTTTCTAACAAGCTATAGATCAGTCCAATCAGAGTTTAAATGGTAACGAAACCAATTTCCTAAAGACATACTACTTGTCAACTCAGGTTAAGCAAAAAAGAGAGGCTCATAAGAAATCCTTTCAACAACTAATGAAAAAGAATCTAGTAGAGATATTTAGACCAGAGAAAGTGCAAGTGATAGCATTTTCAAAGACATATGATATGCATTAAAGGGATCTCTACGTAGAGAGAAATAGCTTTTTTAAGATGGTTATGTACATAAAAGTATATTGTTGGACATATGTGCCTTGTAGCACACTATTTGGGGAACTTATGATATTCTTTGGTTCAAGAATGACTAAAAACTACTTCTATACCATCTCCTTGTCACCTCCATAAAAAATACACGTCCAAAAGCCTTCTATTTGAGGACAAATGTGTCGGGGATCTTGTGTCTCTTCATCTACCCTTGAAGGCCCATTCAAGAAAAATGGGAATTACACACAATTTTGAGACTGTTCTTTGTGTCCCAATGTTTTACATTTGGAGTCATTCACACACTATAACATGTTATTATCTCTTTATTAAAGTATCTTAGATTGAAACTTTAATATTAAGGATACTTTTTTTATAAATGGCATATGAGGATCGGCCTCAAATTTAACAAGTTAATATAATAAGTTATATAAATGGGACTTGAATAATTCCCAAATTTCTTGAATAGGCCTTCTTGCATCTTCTCTTCTCTTGACCTTCCACTTCTTGTCCTTTGACCTTCCATTTCCTTGCATGGTTTTTGGTGATCCAAATCACTCCATATGGATAAGGTGGTGCCTTCTTTTGTACTTCAAATCTTCACACATGTTTTGGCTTTTGTCCAAGCCATAAATACATAATCTTGCACCTTAATATTCAACGTAGTGTTCATATCTTCAAGACCTAACTTTCCTTTGAGCTTACAAGAAATACACAAATGGTGAAGTGGTAAATGATGCAAGGTGAGTATGTGTCAAGCCTCATAATTTGAGCTTGCATAAGTTACGTAACTTCAACACTCCCCTTCAAGATACAATCGGAAGTCCATGCTTTTCTCCACATTTTTTCCTCTTCATTTTTTACTTCTAATGCCCTTGTATGTGTTTGCTTGATAGGTTGGTGATCTCCCTTCTTTGCTTCCAAGCTTCTTTGGCTTCTTTCCAGTGATGAAACTCTTTTATACATTCACTTTGCATGCTTTTTCCTTACCTATGGTTGTCTTTACACCCTTTTTGATGTTGTGATGGTTGGCATGCTTTCTTGTAACGTGTCTTCATGAATTCTTTTATGTGTCATGGCTGATCATTGCCTTCTAAGCACCTTTTGATAGAGGTGGCTACTCTTAATCCTTTGAAATCACATTTTGTGGCTGATTTTAATCTTCTTGGATCTCCAATACTTGCAAGCTAGCTCCCCCTTACTTCATAATCTTTTTTTCATGTTTCATGGCTGTTTGTACACCTACAAAAATCAACAATAGGCTGATCATACATGAACTCTTTCATGAGTTTCTCTTCATGTGAAGCATTTGTAGGTTCCATATCTTCCAAGCTTTCATCATCAACTACAAGAAAAGACAAGAAATACTCAATAATTGAGAGCTCATCCACATGCTTTTTTGAGGTTCACAATTGGAGGCTTCTTCTTGAGCTCCTCATTTCCTCCTTTGCTTTTATGGTACTTCTAAAAGAGAAAGAATGCCACTAACTTGATAATAATTATACAAGTCATACTTCCTCTTTTGTTTGTTGGCCTTTTTCCTTAGAAGAAATTAATGTCAATGGTTGAAATGCTCTAAAGAGTTAGCACATTAACATAGTGGTCGTTGCACCACCCTCAACATCAACACAGGTGCTTCTTGCACCTAGCAAGGCTTGTTATTCCTCTTGGGATGGTCTTACTTGTCTTTAAATAGGGTGCCACTCTCTTTCGTGGTCTTACTAACTACAACCTTTGACTATACCTTCACTTGTTATTTGGTGCTTCTTGAACCTAAAATGGATTGCCATTCCTCTTGAGATGGTCTTATAATTTGCCTTTACATAGGATTCCCATTCTCTTTGGTGGTCTTACTAGCCTCAATCTTTCACTAGACCTTCACTTGGCATTTGGTTGGAACTTACTACCACACACAATGTAGAGTTTTCTTCAACCCTTTACTTCAGCCCTTATCTTTGCAAACAGAATTCTTTTTCTTCTTCAACTTCAGCCATTTTGTCATGCTTCTCCCTGATGACTCTTCCTTCTTGTCACTTGTGTATTTCTCTTTGCAACTTTGGGAAATGTCTTCAAGTCTTTGTTGAGTCTTCAAAACTTTATGCCAACTCTTCATTAGACTCTTCTACTCCTCCTTTGTTCGGAATTCACTCCTAGGCTTTGACCTTCTTCGATGTCTTTGTCTTATGAAAATGATCTTCAAATTGATGGCATCCCACTCCAAGTTTGATGGAAGCTCTCTTAACTTCTTGCAAGCTTCAAACCTTATTTTGTTTGTCTTCAACTCCTTCAAATCTTCTTGAAGATTCTTTTCATGGACATCATCACTTTGACCACCTTGATATTTGCTTCCAAACTTCAAGTCGTCAAAACTTCAAACATGCACACTCTGTGTTTGAGAACCTTTTGGCTTGAGCTTCTTCCTTCACTTTGGCTCCAAGCTTTGTGTCCTCACTTCATCCAAGCTTTACCCACCTTGTTTTGGCTTGTACAAATAGGAGCATTCAGTTCACTTGCTATATCCAAAGTCAAAAATCAAATGCTTTTAGTTATCATAACATGATCACACATAGTTTCTTTCAAAAAATTTCCTCAATGAGTTTTATCCACAACAAGATACATCCACAAACAATACATAGAAGCCTTCTATTTCATCAATCTTCATGGCATCCTAACACATATAATTTGAGCTCATCTATGGCTGGACATGAACAAACTTTAATGCTTCAACATCATGCTTATAAATCCATGTAAGCATGCATACAACTCACCAATAATTTAAGCATATATTCAGCTCTCTTTATGACAAGTCATGTGGCTACATAAACTTGAAAATATTTAGCTTTTATAGACTATAGAAAACAACCTATTACTCATCCACACATCATGAAACATGTATATATTTTCTCCTTGACCACATACGCATATATTCTTGCATTTTAGACATCAATTTCCCACTCTAAATTCAATTTTCATTCACCGTAATCATGGTTCTTCAAAAGTATCATTCGTCTTGAGCCTTACTTCACAAGCATGCATACATAAGCATCTGCATTGCATACATTTCTTGCACCAAGTAAGAAGCATATAATTATATCCTCAAGCTTGCATATAAGCTTCAATCTTCAGCTTTGTACATGATAGAATGTTTCCCTTAATTCAAACAAAATATCTAAATCATGCATACAATGTTCATATACAACTAGATGTAGTTGTGCATCCAAGATTCTTTGCTTGAATCTTGGTCTTCTTATATAGGCTACTCATAAGGCTTCAACCAAGAGATTACTATCACTTACAACAAGATTCAACGATCAATAATATATAGTATGTGAGCTCAAATAACATAAAGCAACAAAATTTTCTTACATACAAAAGATTCACCTCCATAGCTTTACAATGTGCATGAGTGTTTCACAGTCCATGTAGAATCATAGGCTCATAGCTCCGAGCTTTCCTTTGCTTTCTCTAAGTCTTTTCAAGCTATCTTCTTTGTTCAACCATGCGCTCCAATATAAATGCTCTAATACCAAATCTTTGATATGAAATGTGGATTAATTTCACTCCAATATGCATAGTGGAAGTTAGAAAATCTCTTCTACAAATTATCATGCCTGGCACTTGCTTACTAAAACCTAATTCAATAACAACTCGGATATCCAATGACTCTGAGATTTTGTGCACAAAAATTAAACACTTCCATCTTTCTAACAAGCTATAGATAATTCCAATTGGAGTCTAAATGACCAAGAAAACAATTTCCTAAAAATAGACTACTTGTCAACTCATGTTAAGCAGAAGAATTGCTTTCAGTGACTACTAGAGAAAAATTTAGCAGAGATTATTTTAGATCAAAGTGCAGGTGATAATCTTTTCAACAAGATATCGTATCCATTAAATGGATATCTAGACAAAGAGAAACTTCTTCTGCAAGATGCTTGTGTATAGAAAGGTATACTATTGGAATACATATGTGCCTTGTAGCACACTATTTGGGGTAATTATTATATGCTTTGGTGAGAGGATGACCAGTATATGCTTCTACATTGTCCCCTTGTCATTGCCACAAAAAATTCATGTCCAAAAGCCTTCTAATTAAGGAGAAATCTGCATGGGATCTTGTGTCTCTTCATCTACCCTTGCATCTTCTCTCTCCTCTTGACATTCCACTTCTTGTCCTTTGTCCTTCCATTGCCTTGGGTGACTTTTGGTGTTGCAAATCACTAAATATGGACAAGGCAGTACCTGTTTTGTGCACTTTAGGTCTTACACATATTTGGCTTTTATCCAAGCCATAAATACATAATCTTGCACCTTATTTTTCAACACTCCCCCTCAAGGTTATGAATGTAGTGTTCATATCTTCAAGACCTAAATTTCCTTTGAGCTTATAAGAAATACATAAATGGTGAAGTAGTAAATGATGAGAGGTGAGTATGTGTCAAGTCTCAGAATTGGAGCTTCCACAAGTTACATAACCTTCAACATGTATGGCTAAAAAAATGAAATCTCTGAAAAATCTGACAAAGTCTTCTTTGCAAAATGGAGACTAAGCATCAATGCACTATTAAATAACTAATCAAAGAACCATGAAATTTCATGGTTATGTCATGGCATTGCATATCTTTACATTGCTCACTACATATACCTAGTGACCAAAAAAAGCCAACTAGGCTTATCAAACACCTACACGAGCATACATCTCCTATGGTGGCGCTAGGATATGTCTTCCTTCTACATCACCAAAGAGACCCTGAAATTTGGGTGTCTCCTAGTTCATAAAATCCTCACCATGAATCTCTTCGACATGTCAAGGCTATGCAAATCCTAACTATCATGTTATACCACATGCGCATACAAAAGAAATTTCCACAAAGATGTACATATTGAAAGTGCTCAAATAGTATAATGAGCAATGAGCAATAGTGAGTGATATATAAGAGCTCAAATTCTACCCAAAGTAGCAACAAAAAATTCTCAATGCATTCTTGCAAACCAAGCTCGCAAGTGTCGATGAACTATTGACTAGGGATGGTTGCTCCCACCAAGATTGAGATTTCTCCAAGAAAAATATAAAATCACTAATATGGCTAAAAAACAACCCCAAAAATGAACATCTATTGTCAAAGAAGCACAAATAACACTCTTTTTGAGGTTCTTGATCTTGTGCAAAGAGAAATATGCACAAACAAACTCAAAACCAACTCCAAAAACCACCTGAAAAACTACTTCAAACAAGCTCCAAAAGCTAAGAATAATTCCTTGAAGATTCAAAAGTTGATCAAGATAATGTCAACCTTAGTCTTTTCTCCCTTCTCAATCACCACATGGGTTTACCTTAGTGGTAAGAGATAGCCAATTAAGTGAGCTCTAACGAGAATGGTACTAGGATGAGTGACCTCCCGGAAAGTACTAAGAACCTTCATCTTCCTTGATTATTGAGGTCCTCTCTCATGCATACCCAACAATGCCAACAATGACTTTAGTGGCTCGAATGACGAGGCATTCCAAGTTTTATGCCTTGGTCACAATCTTAGTCGTAATTCATTGATTTATCAAGTTGTTGGAGGTTTTGACAGTATTTTGCAAACTAACGACAACTTGTGTGTCATCATGAAAAAGTGCCTTGCTATCAGTGAAGGGGAGCTTCTTAGTGCAACTTATATTTTTGGATTGAATTCTTGAATTGGGTTGCTAAAGTGTTTTGTAGGTTGCATGTTTTGGGAGTAGTGTGCAAATTGTTGATATCCTGTGTGTTTGTGTGCAAAAGTTCTCCCATACCAATGAAGGGAAGCTTCATAGTGAAGCTTATCTTTCCAAATGGTGCCATAATGCTCCTTTGTACTTGTATGTGCAAATCCATAGAAAAAAACAAATAATTAAAGAATGGAGAGGCCGATCTTACTACATACATGTTTCACAAATGGGTAGTATCAATACATTTCATGGTTCGCCACTATATGTATTATTAGAGCCAAAATATACAAGAGTGTCTAGTGGTCCTTTGGCCTTTCACATAAACACTAGTGATAATTATCCATAATAGTTTCCATATGGAAGTGATTATTCACATAAGGCAATGGTACT
This sequence comes from Ceratopteris richardii, assembly GCA_020310875.1. Lineage (NCBI taxonomy): Eukaryota > Viridiplantae > Streptophyta > Polypodiopsida > Polypodiales > Pteridaceae > Ceratopteris > Ceratopteris richardii. The sequence goes on from CM035435.1 coordinate 59,193,872, forward strand.
ACCCTTTTGTACTTGTCGCTACACATTCTTGGAAGTCATGTTATGACATCTCTTGCTTGTCTAAGAATTTTTCCATATTCACATTAAGAAATAAATCTTATTTTTAAACAACTTTGATTATGCATCCAAAACTTTTCAATGCCTTGCTTCAAGTTCCCAAATGGTGAGAGTATTGATATATGCTTTGATATTTGTGAAATTGTGAATTGTTTCACAATCATATTGACGAGGCTCCACTCAAAACGTGGTGAAAACCATTGATTTTTCTTCACATTAGTTTGAATCCACCCTTATTCTAAGATTAATCACCCACATGCTAAGCTATGGAAGATGAAAAGAAAGGACATAAAATGCAACATAGATAAGGAGGGTGAACTAAAAGAAGAAACCAATTCCCTGAGGTTGGATGATTGTCTTCAACCTTTATGTGATTGTACAAAAAGCATCATCTATGTATTAAGTGTTTGTTACATCCAATTTTACTACATGGATCCATTGTAAGTAGTCATTGTTTCAAAAAATGATTTCTACAAGCATTTGAAATGAGAATAGGCTTGCTATTACAACATTTGATGGGATAAAGGTGTTGAGGTTGCCATTGAGTTAGAAGAGATCATTTTCATTTTTCATCATTCCATAGTGGTATCGAGAATTTTGTTGATCGCCAACACAATCTCCTATAGAGAGATCGTGATTTCCTTCTATTGGGCTAAATGTTAGAGTAGCTTCAAAGGGAAAATTTCAATGAAGTTTTTAGGAAGGGAAAAGACAAAAAATTACTTAAGATCTTGTAAATTATCCAATTTTGTAAAAATGAGGAAGAGTCTTCCTTGTGATATTATCAAATTTGTGTATTTTCCATAGAATTTTTAGAGCTCTCTAAAATAAATATTTTTAGCTTGGAAAGCAGAAGGGCCAATTTTTAAGTGTGAACATGGACACTTAGATTGGTATAAAAGACAATGAAAGCCATCTCATAAGGGAGAGTTCATTTGGATTAATGAGAAAAGCTAGAGAGCTCTTTCAAAAGAATATCTTTTCCACTTTCTTTCTTGGTAATTGAAGTGAAAATGGTGAGTGCTTTCTATGGATTTATCTTAGGGATTTGTTTTTTTATGTGTGGCTATGAACTTCATTAGTCTATCCTCAGTCTAAATGTGACAGATGATAATCAAGAAAATGCAAAGAAAAAGAAGAAGATTAAAGAAAGAGAAGACATGAAACTCTATAAGAGGAGGATCAGCAACGTGAAAACAAGGAATTAATAGAAGAAGGTGAATATGGAGTCCTCAATAAAGAAAAAATTGAAGAGAAGACATGATAGATGTAATAGAATATAATCAATCTTGTGAAGAAATGAAAATTGATGATAGCTCAAATAAAGTGAAACGAAGGGATGAACATTATGAAGAAAGAGGAATAGAGATGGTTGAATACTTGAAAAAAGAAATGGAAGCAAATATTGTCCAAGGCATCAAATTGATTCAAGAATAAGAAATGATGGAGAATGAAGAAAGTACAAAAGAATATAAGAAATTTGTATGGATATATAGTGGAACAGGTGGAACACTTCAGACCTGCTAGTAAAAATATGATATTAGCTAGTATAATCAACGATTTCGAATTCATAATGATAGATAAAGTAACTAAAGATTATAGAAAAGATCAAGAGTAGATGTAGATAGAGCTTAGAGCATAGAGGAAGTTAACAGAAATGTGGCAAGATAAAACAATGAGGCTAGAGGCAACAATCATCCAACAAAAAAAACAGAGTTAAATTTATGGAAGAAAAGTGCAAAAGACAATTAAAGATGATAAAAAAGTTGGGAGGAGAAGTGAAACCAGTTGGATTCCAAGAATGTAATTTTTCAAACCTCTTATCAAATACTCACATGAGCCAATGATAAGATAAATCAAATGCTTCTAGAAGAAGGTAATACTAGATTAGAAGGCAATAAAAACATAAGTAACCGGTAAGGAAATCCAATGAATAACCAGTGAGGGGTTGGAAAAGCTAAAGGAGGAAATAAAGGATGCAAAATAATTAGAACAATAGGATAATGTACATGCAACCACAACAATGAGGAAATTTATGAATCTCATGTATAGATAGAAAAAGAAAGATTCAATTTGATGAAGGAAATAGAAGAATGGAAATCAAAGGTCAACTACAACACTGAAGATGTTGGAGTTTGAGGTCCACAGGAACACGTGAATAGCACAAGGAAGAAGAAGAAGCTTGGAGCACAACACACAATACTCAATGTATTACCAAGTGAATGTACAAAGATAAGAAACCCATTAGGCTTATATGCATACATACAAGTTGGGGGGAAAAAACCTCCTAAAGAGGGAAAAAAGTGCCCCGGTAGTCCTAAGAGTGTTCACACATATCACTACAGAAATATGTCAACAAATCCCCCCTAGCACTTATGTGGTAAACAAGGAGCTGGCACTCATGTACAAGGAAGTGCCAAACTATATGGAAAGTGTTGTCAGGATCTTACTCACGCGCATACAGAGATTACGGACACAGAAAGCACACAGAGAATAGATGCAACAAGAGACGAGACACAACGCAGTATTGGGTGCAATCTCCCCCCACACACTCTGTTTTGACAGTCCACAGAGTGCATGTATTTATAGGACTTTTGATTACATCGAAAATAGTGGTTACATGAGGGCGGCTTCGAAAAGCAGGCGTGAAACTAAAAGTTGGTAACTTTTACAGAAAGCCATTACTTTGAATAATAGAAACTGCGGTCTACAACGACCCTTATTCTAACCATTACTTTTCTAACAATAGAACCTTCTACGCAGGTTTATTTACAAAATAAATAATAATTATTCGGATTATTGATGTCCGCCCTTTCACGCCTTGCACGCTCCTCACGAACCTTCAGCTGCTATATCAAAAACATCAAAAACATATTAATACATTAATAATTTAACATTTTAACAATGCCTTGTTCAATAATATACAACATGCCTCTCAGTTGACAAGCAACTGACCTCAGTTGATAAAATAATTTAACACTCTAATAATTACAATACATTGTTCAACATATTCCATGTTACTGTTACAATCCAACAATGCATTGGCCAACATATCTCATGTTACAATCCAACAATGCATTGGCATTCGACATTTCAATCCAACAATGCATTGGCTAACATATTCCATGTTACAATTCAACAATGCATGGGCTATTCGATATTTCAATCCAACAATGCATTGGCTAACATATTTCATGTTACAATTCAACAATGCATTGGCTATTCCATATTTCAATCCAACAATGCATTGGCTAACATATTTCATGTTACAATCCAACAATGCATTGTTCAACATTTTCCATAAGGTATAACATGCCCTTCAGTTGAACAAGCAACTGACCTCAGGTGATAAAAGAATAAACATGGATGGCCAATCACATGTTTCATCACTGAATAAAAAAAATAGGCATGTGCCATGTAAAAATACATGCATGGAAATGTTCATGGAGCTGTTACATTAATGTGTTTGTGTATGATATGCAGAAATTAAGTGGTCATAGTGAGGTGTTAATTGTGTTTTATGTATCCATTGACATTCTTCAATAGAGTGATTTTTGTACTTAACCAAATATCGATGATATTGAGTACCTGTGCGTGTAGTAGTGACATCATGATCAATGATTTTCTCAGGAACTAAGATTTCAGATTGTTCTTCAATTAAAGGAGGATCATCAAGAAGTGGAGCAAGTGGTAAAGTTCCTTTAAAGGGTTTAAGTAAGCTAATATGAAAAGAATTATGTATAGTCCAATGGGATGGAATATCTAATCGAAATGAATTATCATTAATTTTTTCTATAATGCGAAACGGTCCATAATAGCGTGGTGCAAGTTTAATTTTAGGATGCTGCAAAATATTTTTGAGACGTCTTTTAATTATTCGCAACCATACAAAATCATTTTCCCTGAATTCTTTGGCTAATCGTTTAGTATTGATAATACGTGTATATCGCTCTTGACTTTTCCTAATGTGCTCGTGAACATCATGAAGTATAGAAACGTGATCTTGAGCAATAGAATCAGCCATCGGAATGTCGGTTTGGGTGAGGGACATGGGAGTGGGAAGCTTTTTACCAAAAACTATTTCAAAAGGTGCACGACCAGTAGTGGTATGTGAAGTGTTATTGTAAGCAAATTGAAGCAATGGCAACTTTTCATCCCAGTTATTAGGATTATCTAATGAATAACAACGCAATAAATCAAGAATAGTACTATTTGTAGCCTCACTTTGTCCATTACTTTCAGGATGAAATGCAGAGCTAAAATCTATTTTAGAACCAAAATGTTGAAATAAGGCAACCCAAAAATGATTGCAAAACCTAACATCACGATCAGATAACATTACTTTAGGAAATCCATGATGTGGAAAAATGCATTTAATGAATAATTTTGCAGCTTGAGGTGCAGTCAAAGTTTTTCTACATGGAATGAAATATGCATATTTACTAAACCTATAAACTATTGTCCAAATCATATCATTATGTGATGAAGTGATAGGAAGACCTGTGATAAAATCCATAGAGATTTGTTCCCATGGTTCATTTGGAATAGGAAGGGGCATTAATAATCCAAATGGTTTACCATGATGACGTTTGACACGCTGACATACAATGCATTGAGAAACATAATGTGCAATGTCTTTTTCCATGTGTGGCCAAAAGAAAAAATCTTTGCAAGCAGAAATGGTGCTTTGTATGCCTCTATGACCCATGTAAGATGGTTCATGCATTTCTTTAATGACAAAATCTTTAAAAGCTTGGGTTATGCACAATCTATGTTGAAAATAGAGAAAACCATTATGAAATGTATAATGTTCATCAGATAAAGATGCAGCATTGTTGAAGTCATGCCATGCACGTGAAAAATACAAATCAGATGCATAAGTGGAAACCATGTCTTGAAAAGAATGAATTTGAATGGCAGAAATATTATTCAAAACAACGGAATTCGAAGGAAAACGGCTAAGAGCATCAGCTACGACATTAGCTTTACCAGGTTGATATTGTATCATGGGTTGGAAATTTTGAATGAATGATGCCCATTTAAGATGTCTATCAGAGATTAAGGGCTGACTTAATAAATGCTTAATAGCCTGTTGATCGGTTTTGATTAATACTTCAGAGCCCATAAGATAGTGTTTCCAAATTCGCAAAGCATGCACAACTGCTAACAGTTCTTTATCATACGTACTATAATTCTGTTCTGAGGGTTTAAGCTTTCTACTCTCAAATGCAATGGGATGGTCATTTTGCATCAGAACAGCACCTATTCCTGAACTGCTAGCATCAGTAACAACATGAAAGGATTGTGAGAAATCAGGTAATTGTAAAACAGGTGCATGTGAAAGTGCATGTTTAAGTTTGTCAAAGGACTTTTGTTGGGTAAATCCCCATGCAAATTTTATTTTCTTTTTCAACAACGAAGTAAGAGGCAATGCTAAATAAGAAAAATTTCGAACAAACTTCCTATAGAAACTAGCCAACCCAAGAAAAGAACGAACATCATTGACTGATTGTGGTGTAGGCCATTCTATGATAACTCTAATCTTTTTCGGATCCACATGCACACCTTCACTTGAAATAATATGTCCTAAATATTCTAGCTTACGCTGAAAGAAATAACTCTTTTCAAGATTAGCATAAAGTGTGTTTTCTCGTAACAAATGAAAAACTGTTTCAAGATGCTTTTCATGTTCACTATCATTCTTACTGTAAACAAGTATGTCATCAAAGAATACAAGAACAAAAGCTTGGTAATTAAGAAAAATATTATTCATCATTCGCACAAATGTAGCAGGGGTATTAGTAAGTCCAAAGGGCATTACCATAAATTCATAATGGCCATTTTGAGTTCTAAATGCAGTCTTAAAAATATCACTTTGTGTCATACGAATCTGATGGTAACCCGATTTGAGATCAATTTTACTAAAGACACAAGCTCCTCGTAACTTATCTAAGAGATCATCTATTCGAGGAATAGGGTATCTATTCTTGATCGTGATCTTGTTAAGGGCTCTATAATCAATGCACATTCGATAAGTTTTATTCTTCTTCTCTACTAAGAGAACGGGTGCTCCAAATGGAGAAGAACTAGGCCTGATAAGTCCTTTTTGTAGTAGGTCTTTTACTTGATTTTCTATTTCCTTTTGATGTAATGGGCCATGTCTATAAGGTTCTTTATGAGGAGGAGAACTACCAGGGACTAAGTCTATGCTATGGTCAAAGGATCCTCGAGATGGTGGTAGTTCAGAGGGATATTCAGACATAAAACAATCCTTATAAGTACTCATGAAAGGTTTATATGCATCTGAAAGTGTATGAGTATAATCATTGATGACATTAACAAAAACAATGCATGAGTTAAATCCTTTCCTAAATGCACGCTTTGCTTGAGTGTGACTAATCAATGGAAATGGCTGGAAATCATGCCGTGCAGACAAAGTAATGATTTGACCTTTGAGTATGGTAGTCAATATGTGGGTTATAATGGTGACGAAAAGGCATACCTAGTATAACATCATAAGATTGCAAAGGTGCAATTAAAAATGTTCGTGAGTCAACATAAGGGCCTATGCTAATCGTAACATCTTGCACTTCTCGTGTTACATTATAACGACTACCTTAAAATGCAGCTTTCACTTTATACAAAGAAGGAAACGTTTGTAATTTAAGTTCTTGTACTAATAAATGTGAAATAAAGTCATGTGAACTACCATCGTCATGTAGAATTTTAACTAGTTTGTTATTTATTGTACCCTGCATGCAAAGAAGAGAGTGTAGAGAGATATCGTTACCCAAGGTACTTAAGTCCTTCTCCAGTGATTCCTCTGTCCAAACAGGAGGAATTTCTTCATTATAGACCTCCATGTTATGCAATCGAGTTGTAGCCTGTTTCATATGAAGAGGTGGCAATCTGCACCTTATTTTTGTATGTCCAGGTTTACCACAATTCCAGCAGGTGATTCGTGGTCGCTTCTGTTGGGCATTCACTGCTGAAGTTTGAAGGGTAGGTAGTTTGGTTGGTTGGAGAGATGAAGCAACAGGTGAAGTTGAGTAATTGGATTGTAGAGGTCGAGGAAAGCTAGGGTAAGATGGGGCATTAAAATTACGCTTCATAGGAAATGAAGGTTTAACAGGAAATGGTCGTGGACGTGGTTGTTGTAGACGGAGTGACTTGGTTATGGACTGGAATTCTTTTTCTGCATCATAAGCAAAAGATATAGCCTCGTTGAGGGTTGTAGGTCGTAGGGTGTGAAGCTTGGCTTGGATACCCACTTCCAAACCATCTTCATATTTCTGCTGCAAGATATCCTCTGATACATCTTCAAGCATTCGTACAAGTAGTAAATTTTGCCAGAACCGCTCTGTGTAGGTAGTAACCATATCACCCTCCTTCCATGTAAGGGTCGTCCATGCACGTCGAACATGCAAATGGTATTGAGGAGGAAGAAATGAATCCTTCACGTTTTCTTGAAAAGCCTTCCAAGTTGTTGGACGCTCCGTACTGTGCCACAGGACATTCCACCAGAGTTGTGCTTTACCTACTAAATAGTTAGTGGCAAATTTAACTTTTTCACTTTGAGCATACATTTCATCGGTATAAAAATCATCAAACTGCGACAACCAAGAAAGTACTAAAGGCCCATCCTTTCGGCCATCAAATCGTAGAAACTGGTAGTTTCTATTACCAATCTTTGAATGAGTAACATCAGATTGGGCAGACACAATAGCTTTTACTACTCTCGTAAGGTTGTCTTCCTCAGCTTGCATCTTTTGGAGGATTTCATCGCGTTGTTGGATCTCGTTTTGAGCTCCTTGAAGCTCATGCCGCAAGAGCTCTAGTTGTTGTTCAAGTGTTGCCACAGGTAGAGGTGAATTACTGTAATCCTCCATGGTGCTCTTGGACCCTTGCTCTCAACCTTGGTGTATTGAACCTTCTCGTTTGCAACCTTGGTGTCTCGATCCCGTGTTCTCAACCTTGCTTGGTATCTTGAACACTCAATCAAGTGCCACCCAAGGATTTTGAATGAATTCACACTTCCAAGCTAGCTCATTGGAAAGTTCGTTCCGAGAGCTTTCCAACGGTATATTATACGCCTCAATCCGACCTACGGATTGAAAGTTACACTTAATTCTTTGTTGGGTCCATCCTTGAAATCGCCGCGAGCGCCTTGCACAAGTACCAAAGAAAAAGAGCTTGAATAACAATTCCAAGAGATGGTGGAGTGGTCAAAGTACTTCCCTTGAAAGTAGGAGGTTGTGGGTTCAAATCCTCCTACCTTAGGGACTCTAAACCTCTCTATTACCACTCAAAAATTAAAATTGTCTCGTGCATAGCCAACGGCTGCCAAGGGAGCCTTGGGTGCCAATGTATTGCCTAAGCTCTTTGCCTTAGTCGATGCCTTGGAGTAAGCTGAAGGAGAAGACGTAGGTGAAGACGTAGGTTCTGGTTCTGGATCAGGATCAAAAACTGAAACTGAAACTGAAACCGGAACCGGAACCGGAACCGGAACAGGAAACGGAGATGGAATCGGAATCAGAATCGCGAACAGAGAACAGAGAACAAAACCCTCTGTATTGACGCGTACAGAGCTCTGATACCACTGTTGTCAGGATCTTACTCACGCGCATATAGAGATTACGGACACAGAAAACACACAGAGAATAGACGCAACAAGAGACGAGACACAACGCAGTATTGGGTGCAATCTCCCCCCACGCACTCTGTTTTGACAGTCCACAGAGTGCATGTATTTATAGGACTTTTGATTACGTCGAAAATAGTGGTTACATGAGGGCGGCTTCGAAAAGCAGGCGTGAAACTAAAAGTTGGTAACTTTTACAGAAAGCCATTACTTTGAATAATAGAAACTGCGGTCTACAACGACCCTTGTTCTAACCATTACTTTTCTAACAATAGAACCTTCTACGCAGGTTTATTTACAAAATAAATAATAATTATTCGGATTATTGATGTCCGCCCTTTCACGCCTTGCACGCTCCTCACAAACCTTCAGCTGCTATATCAAAAACATCAAAAACATATTAATACATTAATAATTTAACATTTTAACAATGCCTTGTTCAATAATATACAACAGAAAGAGATCAATCCACAAAAGGAAGTAAGCCCAAAGCTTTGTGGAAAGTTTCAAACTTCTCCCAATGCAGAGCTTTTATGAATAGATTTGCAATGTTATCCTTTGTGGGCATGTATGCCAAACTGATACCTCTAGCAAAGAACCTCTCCCTGACATAATGATAATGCACCTCAATGTGCTTTGTGCAAGCATGGAACACAAGGTTCTTCACAACACAATGCACTATGGCTTTCAGTGAAGATGGTGGCGCCAGAAGACTTACCAATACCCAAATCAGCCAAAAGGCATTTGATCCACACACACTCAACAGTTGCTATGAAAACTTCCCTATAATCAGCCTCAAAACTAGAAGTGGGCATAGTAGCTTGCTTCTTTCTCAACCAAGATATGCATGAGCTACCAAGCATGAAGAAAAAACCACTAGTGGACACATGAGTGCCATAGCAACTAGCCCAATTAGAGTAAAAAAAAGCATGTAAATATGGCATTAGTGACCCTCCTTGGGATAAAACAGTTCAAGTAGTTGGGTACCGATCAAGTAGCGAAAGATGTGTTTAACCACCTCCCAATTCTTGAAACTTGGGCAATGCATAAACCTGCTCATTTGTGAGACAACAAATTGAATATTAGGCCACATTATGCATAAGTAAATCAAGCATCCAACAGCCTCCTGATAGAGAATAGCATCAAATACATCTCTAGCATCATGAAGACTCGACCATAAACTTGTTTTCCATAGGAGTGGCAATAGGTTTGCAATCTTCAAGGCCAAAATGCTGCAACAATGTTTCAATATTTTTTTTTTAGACATAGAGCTATTCCACCAAATAATATGTTTATCATTAGGACCAATGAGCAGCATGTCATTAGCATATTAAACAACAATGATCAGAAGCACATCATTTGCACACTTAATATATAAGATGCTCCCAGCTGGACTATTTGCAAAACCATGTGCAATCAAGTGGGCATGTATCTTTTCATACCAAGCATTCGGTGCTTGCTTCAAAACCTATAATGCTTTTTCAACCTACACACTTTGTTTTCATGCTCTTACTACATAAAACTGTGGGGCTGAAAACCATACACTTCTTCATGTAAGTCACCATTCAGAAATGTAGTTTTAATGTACAAATGATGTAAATTCCAACCATTATGAGCTACAAAGTGCACAGATGCTACAAATAGTAGTCATTCTGCATGTGCGAGCAAAGGTCTCATCAAAATCAATGCCTCTTTCTTGAGCATAACCTTTTGCAACAAGCCCAGCCTTATACCTGCCTAACCTTTCACAACCAAGCCGATCTTGGCTATGCTAAAATTGATAACAAATGTTTCTTGATCCTTGTCACAAACAAAGCATCTGACAATGTGAGAGAGCTACCATAAAAAATAGTTAGAATGACCTTACCAACTCCCATGATTGGATAAAAGGAGTTGTTGGTGCATGTGATAGTATTCCCTATAGGGGCAAGCTCAAGTGAACTCAAGAAACTATGCTGCGAGGTAATATGTTTGGTTGCCCCACTATCAAAGTACCAAACATCTGAGTCTACTACAGACATACATTATTCATGAGAAGATGGGCCTGTTAAAGGTATAATCGTCGTTTACTAACTTAACTGTTAACTACTTACCGCAGCTGTTTAATTATTAGTTTAAAACAACAATCCTTTAGAGACTCCAGAGTCTGGTTCCACACCTGCGTACCAGATATTCCGAGTCTCTCTTTCTCTGTACTCAACCTTACTGCAAGGGTAGACTGACTCTAGCCACGTGGGTCCTTGGGAGTGGTAGGGGTCTGTTAGACAGAGGCCCTATACTATTTTCCCAACTTCTCACTTACTCGTCACTCGGTCAGCGCGTCTTAACTCAGTAGTTGTTTCTGATCAACCAAGGCTATCAACGTCTTAAAATCCCGTACTCCAAGATCTACCTGCTATACAGTTGAGCAGTAGTCCGGACTGAGAATCAATACACAAAGCGTACTGCTGGTAACTTAACATGACCACACCGCGAAATTCTTCTGCACAATTTACAACTTTACCGAGTACCACATTCAAATCGCAAGACCTACTAACCATAACTTGTCACGTACTTTATCATCATTCTACTCGCATTCAGAACACTACTGGTACTAATTTGAACACAGATAGACTACCGACCCAGTCATTCACAGAGACTCATAACTCACAATTGCACCATGTAAATTCTCTATACTTCCGTGCTTCACAGAAGAACGAACAGACAAACGCATTCCTGTCGACTAACGCTTAGGAAATACTTCAACCATTACCGGGTGAAATCTCTACAACACAGTATCAATTCGTAACACTGCGTATAACGCACAGACGCACACAAGCACATACACAGGAGAGGGAATGGAGCCGACGGAACAGAACAGAGTTACTCTTGTTCTACACATACAACACTTATACATGCAATTCCCAAAACACAGGGAACTCTTTAATTCGTTACCGAACAGAATCTCACAATCGCATTACCGACTCGTAACACCACGGTGTATCACGCATACGCAGTCAAATGATTACACAGCTAAAGCGCGCAGAACAGGACAGAACCCGGATACTCTACTCGTTTACACACAGTAGAAGAGTTAATCCCAAAACAGGGCTCTCTCAATACACTCGTAGCTCCCAAAAACGGGACCCTTCTCTTCTCTCTCGTCCCTTTTCATTGCTTTAAATAGAATTTTGTTACAAGGCTTGCGCGAATCTTTTTTTTTTACTGCGTACTTCCAGAAGAGTTCTTTCTACATTAAAAACCTCTGTCTAAGTACAATTGTCCTTATTCGGCGGCCGTCTAACACTGGCACGCACGGTGGACTCGAACCCGCAAGTGCAATACTGTAGGTGATATCCTTTTGCCTGGGGCTATGCATCAGAAAGACTCTGGCTAATCGTTCATAATGTCCATATCCTGCTGGTGATTCAGCAAATATCTTTCAATCCCGGATGTGTCACTATACGTGATAGGTCGTCGCTTTCTCCAGAACTTCCTCAAACTCGTATAGCTAGTCAAGTTGCCTCTTTATGAAGTCCCGCTTTCTTATATGCTGTTGCCTCAAAAACTCATACTTGACATACTCGTATTCTTCAGCTGGACCCACCTTCTTGATCATGTGCTTTAAGCGCTTCGTGTATGGAATCAAAGTACCCTCTGTGCTGTTGAATCGTCTTCTTCTTGAAAGTTTGTGCGTGTTTTACCATCATGGATATATTTGTGTCATACTTGTTGAAAATATCCATGTCTTCTGCAGAAGCCATGGAACCATACAGTATCCTATCACCACCTGGCTGAAATATCCTTTTACAGTGTCTGTCGGTCTATGCCAGGATTCAATCCTTTCTGATCGCACTTGTTCTAGTGGCGGAACAAGTCCACTGTTCCCAGGGTAACTTAGCAAACTGTAGGAGTCCGATCCTCTGGTGATGTTGTCGAAGTTCTTGAGTCATCTTCATCATCCGGGTATACGCATTTGTAAGTGCTAGACCTTGAGCTGCCATACGCTAGAATGATGATATTTCATTCGGACATGACACTTCATGCTGCTTACCGAGATTCTAGAATCAAAAATCATCATTCTGGAGATCGATGTTGGACTTGGAACGTCTTTTACACGTGCGAAAAGTATATCATGCAAGTACCTATGGTTCGGATACTATGCCTTCTAAGTACATACTTCGGGCGAGCCTAAATGTCCGGGTAATTTTCTTTTTGAGGGTTTCTAACATTTGCACTAAGGTGGTAGGTTCTAATAATTGAGCGTCGGTTCTGACTGCACTGAGGGCTATGGCTTGATGTAACAAAATTTCGGCTTGGGTTTGAAGAAAAGCCTCCTGGAGATAAAATTCGTTGGCTAATGCCGCATCTCGGGCTGTCGTCATTTCAGTCAGTTTGGTCTGCATCTCTCTGATGCACTCCTTCTGGTTGCGTATCTGGTTGTCGTTGCGTTCAAACTGCTGGGTTTGAAATTCCAGAGATTTCTTTAGTGAATCTCGTTCTCGGCGCGTCCTGTCAATATCTTTCTGGTATTGGCCTTCCTTTAGTAATTGTTTTTTGAGAATTTTGTTGACCGCGTCGGCACATTCTTCGGCTCGCCGTAATTGTTCTTGAACTTGGTCGGCTTCTTTCTGTTGCTCCTGCATCTTCTGGGTGGTTTCTTGTAGTTGAAGCTTCATATCTGCGATCAATTCTTCGAGAGCTAGGTTGATACCTTCTTGTTCTTGAAGGGCGGCCTTCAGTGTTCGAATTTCCTCATGTGCGTCGTGCATGAGTTGGTCTTTGGCAGCTAGCTGGTCCAGGGCTGCATTTCGTTGTTGTACTAGCGTCTGTTCTGTCGAAATTCGTGCTTCGAGTTCTGCTAGCTGTGTCCGGAGTTGATGATTCTCGGTCTTTACGGCATCCACTTCTTCCTGGAGGGGGGCGATGTCCGCTTCCAGGGTGTCTACCTTGTGCTGGTATTCGAGTTTCAGGTGGTCCGTGGCTGCCGTAAATTGGGCGGGCAGCTGGTGTGATAACTGGATGAGGAACTGCCCCATGGCGGCAAGTTCCGGGAATGCGTTATGTGGCGGTGGTGGTGGAGGACGACGAGGTTGAGAGGATGTGTCGGTGAGTAGTTGCTGGGAGTTTGGCGGAGAGTAGTTAGGGGAGGAAGAGGAAGATGTTGCGGGTTCATTGGTGGGTGGGAGGGGTGGTTCCGGTGGGGGTAGGGGTTTGGCAGGAGGTGGTGTAGGGAGGACGGTATCTGAGGGGTTTACCTTGGCGAGTGTTTGTTGTACGGTTTCTGTCTGGTTGATGGCGTCGATGAGTTGATCCAGGGCTTTGGTGGCTGATTCCTGTTCATCCTGGTGCTGCTCAGATTCTTTTTCTGTGGATACTATTTCTGTCTCTGCTTGATCCTGCTGGTCTGGTTGCTCCGTCGATGTTTCGATGTGTGTGGCGGTGTCGTGGTATGTTTCCTCTTGGTCGTCTGGCTTGGTCTCCTGATCTTTTCCGGCGGATCCTTGGACTTCACTTTCCGAGGAGCTGATCCGAATTCGCTTGGTACGGAAGAGCTGATTAATCTCTTCGTCTTCTTCTTCACTGTCCTCGATTGGTTGTGCGGATTCTTCGTGTCGAAGTGCGGGGCCTGCGGGTGGGGGTTGTGCGGCGAGGATGGTTGGGAAGAGGAAGGAGATGATGTGGGGAAGGCGAGAGCGGGGGGTAGAACCCTTTTGGAGCTGTTTTACGATAGCTACACATTCTTTATGGATTCTAAGGAAAAAATAGGAGGCAAAATTTACAGGTTCGCGGGCAGCTAAATCTAAGGCGGAGTAGAAGGGGCGAGAGATGCCATATGTTCGTTTTTGCAAGTTAAGGATGGCTACAAGGAACTGGAGGGCGGATCGCTCGGGTTCTGGGCGGCATAGGATGGCGTATTCGTTTGATGAGGAGCGGGGAAAGAGTTCGGACATACGGGCGGAAGAGATGCTTGGACCGGTTTCGCGGCCTTGCGGGGGGAGGCGATAGGCGTCGGCGAAGGCTTGGAAGGTGATGACGGTTCTATTTGGGAGGGAAAGGAAGACCCACTGACGCTCGGTGGCGGAGCTTTGGGCAATGGCTTGGATGATCTGTGCGGAGAAGGGATGGGCTTCCACTGAGTGCCAAGGCAACTCAGCGAAGTTGGCCAACCCTCTGCATCGCAGGTATTCACCTACATCTGTAGGGATACTTTCGCAGAAAGAAGCGTAGTTGGCTAGCGCTTCCATGGCGTTCACAGTGCACACTTACAGAAAACACAGAATACACAATCACGAAAACACAATAGCGGTTTTTGGCACAACTCAGGGGTTTAAATATGGAGAACACAGTTTGGAGGTGAGTATCATTGTGTGGTGCAGGAATAATACGGTTGGCATGCTAGCGTGCGTACTGAGTGACCGGTAGGGAGAGGCGGCTAGTATCATAAAGATTTGTACAAAAGACGGCTAAAAGCAAAACATAAAAATGTATACAAAACGTGGCTCGTCGCTGAATAATTAAGGCGTACTGGTAGTGGGATAATACGGCCGCAACTTCGATCCATTAATTACTTTTGGAAGTGGAATTTCGGTCAACGTAGTCAACCGAAAAGTTGCCGGACCTACTTGTGCTGAGATCTTGAAAGGGCCGAACCATTGTAGTTTGAATTTTCCTGCTGCTCTGTCCGATTTTGCGTTATAGAAGAGTACAAGCTGTCCTACCGAAAAGATTGGCGTCTTCAAATATCGATCGTGTGTCTTAGCTTGCCTTAGTTGAACTTCGCGCATAGTTAAAAAACTGAGCCATCGGTGCTCATCAAGTTCTCTGAGTGCGTCCATTCGTGCTGTCAGTGAAGATTCCGGTAGCATCTTCTGAGTGATTGCTACCCGCAAACTTGGGATGACTACTTCCATGGGAGCGATTGCTTCTAAGCCATAAGCTAACTTGAAAGGTGTCAAGCCTGTTGTTACTTTATATGTAGTTCGATATGCCCATAATACTGCAGGTAGTAGTTGATCCCATCTTTCCGGTGTTTCCATGATCAATTTCCGGAGGATGTTTAACAGTGCCTTGTTTGTACTTTCAGCCAATCCATTGGCACGTGGATAATAAGGAGAGCTAAATTTATGTGTGACTTGGAAGGACTGTGTGAGAGCCTTCATTAAATTGTTTACAAAATGAGTGCCTTGATCTGAGACAATTTCCAGTGGTAAACCAAATCGTGGGAAGACATCCGTGAGTAGACATTTTGCTACCGTAACTACTGTAGCAGACCGCAAAGCCCAAGCTTCTGCCCATCTAGTTGCGTAATCTATGCAAGTTAGTATGTATCGATTGTTACTGGATACTGCTGGAGGTGTGATTGGTCCAATAAAATCTAAACCCCATTTCTAAAAAGGTTCTAATGGTAAGATGGGTTGCAGGGGAAAAAGATGCCGTTGTAAAGGCTGACCAGTTCTTTGGCAAGCATCGCATTGTCTAACAAACTGTGAGATATCTCTGTACATAGTTGGCCACCAGAGTCCTCCTTGCAGAATTTTCCGGTGAGTTAAGTCTGTTGCAAAATGGCCACCGGAAGGAATTGAGTGAGCCAAAGTGATAACTGAGTTAACTTCATGTGGTGGAATACAGCGAAGTAGGATTCCGGTATGATCTGTATAATACAGTTCTCCAGCAACTAACCGAAATCGGCGGCTAAAAACTGCGATTTTTCTTCGAACTGCCTTGGCAGTCTCGGCTGGAAAGCGTCCTTCGGTGAGGAAAGTTAGAATCTGATCATAGTATGTAGGTGGTGTTTGTAAGTTGGGCGTCTCATCAGGAAGTGGTTCAGCATTATAAATCGAAGGAGTCGTGTCATCTATTCCTACCGGAGCTTCATCGGAATCTAGGCGTGATAAGAAATCTGCTAAGGCATGTGCATTTCCGGGTCGGTGAATGATATCATAATCGAATTCTTGTAATAGTAGCACCCATCGTGCCAATCGTCCTCCTAAGTGCTGCTATCTTACTAGATAAACAAGGGCAGCATGATCCACATGAAAGGTAAATTTTCGGCCTAGTAGATAATGTCTGAACTTTTTGATTGAGTAGATCAATCCTAGACATTCTCTTTCAGTGGTGGAATAGTTCTTTTCTGCCGGTGCAAGCCTTCTACTGGCGTAATAAACAGGGCGAAACCACTTATCTGTTTGCTCCATCAGAATACTGCCGATTGCAATATCTGAAGCGTCGACAAAAACATGGAACGGATTGTCCCAGTCCAGTGGTTGTAAAATTGGAGCGTGCGTCAGGAGATACTTGAGTCGATCAAATGTGGTTCGACATTCTTCAGTCCATTCAAACTGTCGGGGAGTTTTTGTGATTAGCTTGTTCAGTGGCACTGCTAGGTGAGCAAGCCACCGTAAGTGTCTGCCATGCCACCGTATTTGTCCCATAAAGCGCATTACTTCTTTCAGAGTCGTGGGTATTGGGGCTTCTAAAATCGCGGAAATCTTATCTGGGTCCACTCGAATACCTTGGGCAGATACAATATGCCCAAGTAGTTTGCCACATGAAACTGCAAACACGGATTTGCTGGGATTAAGGCAGAGTCTATATTCTCTACATTTCTGAAAACAGCATCGTAAGTGAAACAAATGGGCTATCATCTTCCCAAAGATTGAGAAGTCGTCGAGGTAGACTTGCATGAATGAAGTGAGATAAGGAGAAAATATCTCCTGCATACATCTTTGAAATGTGCTTGGTGCATTTCTCAATCCGAACCACATTACTGTGCAGGCAAAAACACCCCAATTGGTAATGAAGGCAGTTTTTGGTATATCCTCTTTAGCCATTCTAACCTGGTTGTACCCGCTGTATCCATCTAAAAATGAATACATTTCATGACCTGCGACTCTATCAAGCATGGTATCCAAAAAGGGGATCGGGAAAGGATCTGGTACTGTTGCTGCATTTAATTTCCGGTAATCCACACAGATTCGTAACTGCTTGTTTTTCTTTGGCACGATCACGATGGGCGAGATCCATTCAGCGTGTTCTACTGGTACAATGAATCCGACTTTTAATAGTCTATCAAGTTCGGCTTTTACCTGTGATGCATAATGGGGGTTCATTCTGTAGCTGGGTTGTCTTTTTGGTTTCACTTCCGGTTTCAACATGACCCTGTGTTGATAGATGCGCGGATCTAATCCTTTCATGTCTTTGTAATCCCATGCAAAGACGTCTGTGAATTCACGAAGAAGTTTAATCAAATCCTCCTTAAATGTTTCCGGTAAGTTCTGCCTCATCTTCACAGGTCGTGGGTGGTCTCTATCTCCTAGATTGTACGTGATCAGCTGGTCTTCTGGAACATAAAATTGTTGAGGTTTCTCTGTATCATCTGTTGGTTTGAACAGTGGTTGTAATTCGTCGTCATGGGTTGAGGAAGCATCTTCCTGGACCGACTTTCCGGTGATAGCTACTACTGTACATACTGACGTGTTCCAGTTATCTATGACGGATTGTAGATCAACAGTTCCTAGAGACATTAAATCGGCATTACTCTTCAGAAATTGCTCTTCTTCATCATCTGACAGTCCATCTAACATGTGAACTGGTTTAGCAAAGTACGGTCTGGCGTGAGGTTCGCAAGATTGCATAGCATCTAGTTTCACCACATATTTACGATGGGCATCTTTGAATGTAAGTAAGTTCTTGTGCAGACCAGTCTTGTATTACCTTAGCATGCTTCAACCAAGGTCGGCCGAAAAGAAGATTGTAATCCAAAGTGGATTCGGGTAGATCTAGTATGACAAAAGTCATCTTGAAAGTTGTTCCTTGTAGAGTGATGGGTACATTCCGCACAAGTCCTACAGGGTGGACTCTCGATTGATCCGCCATTCGAACAAAGAATTGCACTGGTTCAATTCCGGTCCAGCCTAGCTTTTTGCATAATGCTGCGGTCGCAATGTTTACGCCTGAGCCTCCATCAATCAATACTTGCATGATCTTCTGGTTCTTATACCATACTGTGATCAAGGGCACTGCGTGGTCAATCGCAGCATCAGGTTCCGGTTGAACTGCGGCTGTCGTAGGAATGCAAGAAGGTATTGGACTGAATTGTTGCTGAAACTGTTGTCGGATCCCAGGCACTAAGGCCAGAAGTTGGCCTAGAGGCAGAGTGATGGATGCCTTGGACAAAATTTCCCAGGCCTGTTGAGCTTGACTGTCTTGTTCTTTTGGACTTGAAGTTTCTACTGACGTAGAAGTGTCTGTTGTTGTCTCTACTGATGATGATGGCCCTACTGATGCATCCTTTTGTGTTGTTTCGTCCTTTGATGAAGAAGCCTGAGTCACCGGAATAGGTTCGGGGAACACTGGTGGTTTTGTTGTGGTCCAGTGACTAGCTTTGTTATACATCCTTCGTTGTTCTTGTATCCCTGGTTCAAAGATTTCTGCTGCCGACTGAAGTTGTTTACCGGAACGGGTCTGGACTGTAGCAGTCTGTGTCTCGATCGGTGTAATTTTTACCATGTTGGCCATTGGATTCTGGCGTTCCTTCTTTCTTTGATCATACTCCATTGCATCTTTACAAAACCTTCTAATGTGGCTGAATTCGCCACAAAAGTGACAGCGTGGAGGTGGTAACTCAGGGTTTTCCGGTGGTGGTCCATTCTGCCATCGGTTGGCATTATAAGTGTTGTTTCTCTGTCCTCGGTAGTTCCGATATCCTTGTTGTTGATTGTTTCTTTGTTGCGGAGGCACATAGTGATTTACTGGTTGGCCATGTTCTTGGATGACTGCATTGACGGTTGTTGTCCCTTGTATTCTAGCGTTGTAAACACAGTTTCCGGTGGTGTGTCCGGTAGCGTTGCAGATAGCGCAAAACACTTGGTTCAGTGCACAGTTGGCACTTGTATGCCCCGAATTTTTGCATGTGGTGCAGTATACTTGCCTGGTGATATCTTCAGCCATATTTTTGTTTGTTTTTAACCATTCCAAGTCTTCTGAAAATCCACCAACCTTTGATTCTAGCTGTAGAGCCATTGCAATGACGGCATCCAAGGTCATAGCTCCGACACATCTTATGATCATGATCTGCTTCAGCTGTGGGGTTAATCCATTGATAAACCATTGAGAGATGACATCATCAGGTAGATTAGTGTGAGCCTGTGGTATCTGCCGTAAATGTGTTCTAAAGAGGGTAGCGTACTCCTGGACGGTCTGATTTACCTTTTGTCTGTTGTTCTGTAGATACTCAAAGATTTCAGCGGGATTCTTCTTTAGTCTGAATCGCTGTAAAAAGGCGTCTCGTACTGCATCGTAAGTACCGAAATGATTGATATCATATTCCGTGAGCCATCTCGCCGCTTCATTGATCAGTGTAGATTGAAAAACAATGGCTTTATACGCCTGATCTGGTGGATGGTTAAGAACTGCATAACTTATCTCGAAAGTTCGTACGTGGGCGTCTGGGTCGTCTCCTGGGAATCCACCGAATTTCGTGTAGGTTACTCCTGTTGGAGGTGGCCTTGGCGGTCCTAGCTGTTGTTGTTGTTGGTGTTGTTGTTGGTGTTGCCCGCTCATTGTGAAGGGTTCAGGGTTTCCTTCCGTATCTCGGGATTGATTGGGTGAACTGTCGGGACTTGTATCACCGGATGGTGCGTTTTCCGGTGTGCTGTTTCGACTTAGGATGCTTCGGATCTCTGTTTCGAATAGCTTTCCTTCCTTCTGGATGTCTAATATTCGAAATCTTTCTTCCAAACACGAAGGTCGAGCTGATGATTCCGCAAAAAAGGCTAAACCTTTGCCAGCGATCGGTGATTCTATCACCAGAATCTCACCGGAATGAACCGAAATTGGGCCAGAATGCCCTGTTTTACTACTTTTACCGAATTTTTCTAACGTATTTCTGACCGTGGATAACTCTAAATCTTTATCTGATATTGTTAAACTAGGTTCCAACGGCGTTTTGATAGAGTCTGGACTTGCTATATCTTCGATAGGCTGGGTCGAAGTCGCATCCGAATGTATCGAAGGCGTTGTCCGTTCTACCGGAATATGACCGGAATCAGTTGTAACGTTTCCACTTTTCTTGACCACTTGGTCAGATCTAGTTATGCCTACTTCTCCCGAGGCTATCTTTTGTGATTTTCGTGCTTCAATCTGACGATTCTTAGGATATGTTTCGCCCGATCGAGTGACCGGCATGTATCATTGCCCAGTGACACTATCTGAGCAGTTCGCAACAATCTGGATCTGTTGCTACTGTCAGTGAAGCAAAATGTTGCTGGGTGTTTGCTTCTTACAAACCGTTAGCACTTTAATGCCACTGTCTCACAAGTGACTCGTAATCAAATGCTACTTTACCGCAGAGACTGGTAATCAGTTGCCACTTTCCCACAGACAACGGGTCAGAGAACTGGCAAACGGATGCCACTTTCCCACAGACAACGGGTCAGAGAACTGGCAAACGGATGCCACTTTCCCACAGACAACGGGTCAGAGAACTGGCAAACGGATGCCACTTTCCCACAGACAACGGGTCAGAGAACTGGCAAACGGATGCCACTTTCCCACAGACGGCGCCAAATGTTAAAGGTATAATCGTCATTTACTAACTTAACTGTTAACTACTTACCGCAGCTGTTTAATTATTAGTTTAAAACAACAATCCTTTAGAGACTCCAGAGTCTGGTTCCACACCTGCGTACCAGATATTCCGAGTCTCTCTTTCTCTGTACTCAATCTTACCGCAAGGGTAGACTGACTCTAGCCACGTGGGTCCTTGGGAGTGGTAGGGGTCTGTTAGACAGAGGCCCTATACTATTTTCCCAACTTCTCACTTACTCGTCACTCGGTCAGCGCGTCTTAACTCAGTAGTTGTTTCTGATCAACCAAGGCTATCAACGTCTTAAAATCCCGTACTCCAAGATCTACCTGCTATACAGTTGAGCAGTAGTCCGGACTGAGAATCAATACACAAAGCGTACTGCTGGTAACTTAACATGACCACACCGCGAAATTCTTCTGCACAATTTACAACTTTACCGAGTACCACATTCAAATCGCAAGACCTACTGACCATAACTTGTCGCGTACTTTATCATCATTCTACTCGCATTCAGAACACTACTGGTACTAATTTGAACACAGATAGACTACCGACCCAGTCATTCACAGAGACTCATAACTCACAATTGCACCATGTAAATTCTCTATACTTCTGTGCTTCACAGAAGAACGAACAGACAAACGCATTCCTGTCGACTAACGCTTAGGAAATACTTCAACCATTACCGGGTGAAATCTCTACAACACAGTATCAATTCGTAACACTGCGTATAACGCACAGACGCACACAAGCGCATACACAGGAGAGGGAATGGAGCCGACGGAACAGAACAGAGTTACTCTTGTTCTACACATACAACACTTATACATGCAATTCCCAAAACACAGGGAACTCTTTAATTCGTTACCGAACAGAATCTCACAATCGCATTACCGACTCGTAACACCACGGTGTATCACGCATACGCAGTCAAATGATTACACAGATAAAGCGTGCAGAACAGGACAGAACCCGGATACTCTACTCGTTTACACACAGTAGAAGAGTTAATCCCAAAACAGGGCTCTCTCAATACACTCGTAGCTCCCAAAAACGGGACCCTTCTCTTCTCTCTCGTCCCTTTTCATTGCTTTAAATAGAATTTTGTTACAAGGCTTGCGCGAATCTTTTTTTTTTACCGCGTACTTCCAGAAGAGTTCTTTCTACATTAAAAACCTCTGTCTAAGTACAATTGTCCTTATTCGGCGGCCGTCTAACAGGCCATAACTGCAAACAGTAGTAAACCCCCATTCTTCAGTCTACACAAGATTAGCGAACTCTGTTTTGGGTGTAGAGGCCTCTGCAACAACCATTCTAGTCTCTTTTGCAGTCAGTTTGGGACAACTCTTTATGACATGATCATTTCCTTTACAATATTTGATAATTTCTGCTTTCTTTTTTCTTCTCATCTTTGTCTTCCTTTTTCAACTATGTAGAATTAGCAGATTTTTGCTTACTAGTAGATGAGCTCCATTTACCTTTGCCCTTCTAACTAGCTAAGAAAGCTTGATTTTTTGCATGCATAATGGACATGTTCTACCTTAATTGATCTTCTTGCAATGAAACAAATATGAATCTAATATGAATATGGAAGACCATTCAGAATAGTTTGCACATGTGAATTGTATGGCAAGACTTCATCAGCAAAAATCAATTGTTCCTTCAAATCTTTGATCTTTGTCAAAAAAAAATCCATAGAATCTCCTTCATTCATATGCTTAGTCTTCAATTGTTTTGGGAGGTAAGCAACATGAGCCTCATTTCTTGCTTGGTATTAGGTGGTAAGTGTATCACAATCATCCTTTGTTGTTTTGCAAGAGAGAATACGAGGGATAGTGACATGTTTGAAAGGCAAAGCTATTAGTGCATGTGCATGAGCATCTCTGCCATCCCATCAAATTTGCTATATAGTAGGTGTAGCAATAACCATAGCACAAACAAGAATTCGAATATCGTCATCTTCAACGCCATCTGCATCACCTTTAATAACTATATTTGGAGGTGTAGTAGGTCGTATTTCAACACCTTGCACAATATTCCACAATCCTTTTGCAACCAATACATGATGCATCATATATTCCCACAATAGGTAATTGGTACCATTCAACTTGTCCTCAACAACCAACATACAAAATTCATCATTGCTTTTAGCCATGGCATTGACTTAAGTACCCTAATGTAGAAAGATCATTGTACTCAAAAAGTTGAACAAAACTATCGTATCAAGCTCTACTAAACATGTAGTAGACTTTGAGGTGCTTATACTACTGAACCGAAACTTGTATATATGTTTGGCATAAAATGACAAAATTGGCTACATCGGCACTATGATAGTGTGTTCGGAGGCTGAAATGAGCTAAGATCCAAATT
Organism: Ceratopteris richardii; assembly: GCA_020310875.1. Lineage (NCBI taxonomy): Eukaryota > Viridiplantae > Streptophyta > Polypodiopsida > Polypodiales > Pteridaceae > Ceratopteris > Ceratopteris richardii. The sequence continues at coordinate 59,217,511 of CM035435.1, forward strand.
TTGACACCATGGAATGAAGCTGTTTTGAAATTCTAATTGCCTTGAGTATGCTCACCAATTTTTGTGCGATTTTGAGAGTGTGACTAGAGGGGTGTTGATGATGCCCTAGATGAAGCGACGATTTTCTCTGATACCAATTATTGGAGCTTGAGGTATGTAGGAGCACACAAACAACACAACAAAGAAGAAGAGTCTTGGAACACAACACACAATACTGAATGTTTTACCAAGTGAATGTACAAAGATAAGTAACACATTAGGGCTATATGCATATATACAAGTCAAGGGAAAAAACCTCCTAAAGAGGGAAAAAAGTCCCTTGGTGATCCTAATATTGTTCACACACATCACTACCAAAATATATCAAGAGAAGAACCAATCAATACAGTTCCAAAAGATCAAACAATAGAAGAAGATGGTTCCAACACCTATAGGTGATAATAGGGATGATGTAAAAAGAATAAGAAGAAAATTATGAAGAATAGTATGAGTTCATACAAAGATTTTTTATTGATACAAAAGCATGAATGGAGTACATCAGGAAAATCCATAATCAATATGAAGATAGAATAGTGCACTTTGCACTAGAAAATGGAGTGAATCCTATTCATCATCATTGGGCAGTGGATGGATTCAGAATTCCATTTTGCATGGTGATGGAAAGCATAAAGAACTATCAAATCTCTAGAGTTGGGATGCCTCCAAATCAATTTCTAGAGTATGATGAGATAGTGGGTGTTTGTTCTTAACCTTTGGAGTTGTCCTCTCCAATCATTTAGCATAAAGAATTAACAATACATCTTATATTTGTCAATCCTGGAAGTATACAAGAGACCACAACCCCTTCTAGATGATAGAATCCAAGAAATAAGAGAAAACTGGCTGGATTTCTGAGAATTAATGAGAATGAAGAGGAATTTCTAGGGTTTGGATTATCTTGAGCAATACTCCATCATTTTCAATCATCTTGGTGTCTAAAACATGTTATTTCCTCAGCAGAATACAATCATAAAGTCAAAACTCAAAAATGATACCTGTAACTTTCAGACGAGACAATCGCGATTCTGTGAAAACAGATGATTTTCATCTCTAGCACCATTCTTCATCAATTTCTCACTCAACACATCAGTAATCAACTCTCTTCATACACATTCATCAGAAATACACAATAGAAGCTTACAAATATCCATGGATACACATAGAATAGACTCAACAAATCAAAGAAATCACACAAAAGGAAGAAACACGATTTTCTGCAAGAAACTCTCTCTCTTTGCTTGGATAGCATGTAATACAAATAACCAACCCTCTCATAATAGAGGAAATTGTCTTTTATACATTTTCAACTGTCCCTTTTCACACTTGAATTTTGGTCCTTTTCCCTTTTAATCTAAAAATATGCTATCTAGGAGTTTCCAAAAATTCTAGAAAAAAATACATATGATTCTACCCTCCATAAGGAAGACTCTTCCTTATTTTTACATCATTTGCATAAATATTTTTACAAGTTTTTGGCATTTTACAATTATTTTCCATCAAAAATACTTCAAAAAATACTTCTTCTAACATTCTTCCCCTCCGAGACCTTTTGGCTCCTGACAAAAGACATTCTTGCTGATATTCCATGAAAGCTTTCTTCACTTCTTCTTTCTTTGATACACCTGTGACAGTAGGTCATGGCTCTTTCTTTCTGTAATGTTCAAATTGTTTACCATCTCAAATAGTGCTTTCCTCCACTGCACAGCAGCCTCTGGTTTATCAATTACATCTTTTTTTAGGTACTCTGTATATGCAACTTCATAAGCAGTAAGTCGAGACTTTGTTACTACTGACAAATTTCCAAATATTTCTGATTCCCTTTCAAAGAACCCATAATCAAATGCATCTTTAAAAATATGGAGATAATGGATGCCCAAAAATATTATTCTGCTATAATAAGCCATCAAACATATCCTGTCAGGTGTTTCACTGAGATCAAATAATAAAGCATCAGTAGGTGAATTGAAGCCAATGTAATTTAGAATTCTGGCATCTGTATCTATATAAGTCTCTATACATGCCAGGATGAGTCTCATTACTCTGATTAGTAAAATACATGCTGGGTCATTAACATCCTTGTATGTGGCTATGACAGATTCAGCTGTGTCCACCATATACCTCTTTGTAGGCCATGTTTCTGCCTTCGGACCTACTATCTTTGGAAAATTCAACCATTCGGATGGAATTTGTCCTTCTTTCCCAAAAAACTGTCCACTCTCTTCTCCTTGCTACTGGACAGTATGTTGGATTCATTTTCAGCTGAATAGGTGCTTCCTTCCATATTTTTCTGCACTCTTTATTTGCATCCAACCATCTATTCCTCCATTTGGGATTAGCTTTTTCCTCATATTCTAGATACTTGTTTGGAGGTAATCCCACCCCTGCCAACTGATACTTTTTAATACTTTCCATGATCATGCACAAAGATATGCCTAATCCATCTGCAGCCCAATGATGTTGATCAGGATTTATCCCTTTATTTAAAGCAAATGTAACAATCTGCTCCTCGTATTCATCATGCATTTTTCTAATGAAATCCATTCTGGATTCTCTATTTGTCAGAAGTTTCTGAATACACTGCCATGTTGAGTTCTGTCATCACTTCCTACTCCATAATCTTCTGTATGTGTAGTCTCTATCTAATCTTCCACCTGAGTTTGTGGTTTTTCCAGCTTTTTCTGCAGCTCTTCTATTGTTAACATTAAACCTCTATTTTTAGATGCCCATATCTCTCTTTCTGCTACCCACTCACTTCTTTCCTTTTCTATATCCATATGTAATTTGTTGTAACCCCTCATTGAGGTAGCAGCATCTATACTAGCCAGTTTTTCCAACTCCTTGGCTTCTTTCAACTTTGTTTGCAATCTCATGATTTCCTTGTGTAATTCTTCGTTTTCCTCCTGTGTCACCTGAACGGTCTTGCTTTCTTCCTTCAACTGGCCTTCTTCCATTAATAGTTTGTTTATTTCCTCATTCGCCTTGGCCATAATTTGATATGAATTCTGCAAGGTTTTGTATCTCCCTTCAATTTTTTTCAGCTCCATCTCAATTTTACTACTATGCTCTATCTGTTTTGCACACTTTTCTTCAAAATATTGAATTTTGTTTTGTTGTTGTACCTCTAACTCTTCCAAGGAAATTACTCTGTGTGTCAATTCCTCATTTTTCTCCTTTACAATCCTCAATTGTTCTGCCAATTGTTCCTTTTCCTTCTTGTGCTCTTTAATGATACCACTGCCCTTTTCAAACTCAGATTCAGCTACCATACTTGATATAATCATGTTTCTGCTTGATGGTCTGAACTGCTCTATGTTGCTCATAATGATCTTGCAAACAGATCTTATATTTTTAGGTATCCTTTCCAACCCAACTTCTATTTCTATTTGTTTGACTTCTATCTGCTCGTTTTCTTTACACTCATTCTCTTCTTCATCTTCTTCCTCATACTCTATGACATGAGTCTTTTGTTCTTCATGGCTCTTATTTGCTTCCATCTTTTCTGGGTCTGCAACATCTTCTTCATATTCCAACAACTGGTCATCCTTATTCTCATGTCTTGATGTATCTTCAGTTATCTTTGTGTCTTCTGCCTCCTTGTTCTCCATCATTTGTTGTTCCTCTTCAAAGAAATGTCTTTCTTTTATCTGTACTTCCTTTTCCTGGACTAGGGTTGATTCCTCAGTAATCTTTATCTGATCATTACTTGTCTGCTCTTTCTGTCCTTCCTCTTGCTCCTCTATATCCATGAGATCCAGCTCCTCCTCTTGTCCTTCCTCTTTTGTAGCTGTAAATTCTTCATTATGATTCAAGTCATACAGAATATCTTCTATGCTTTGATTGATCTCTTTGTCTGTAACTCCTGTTTCTTCTTCTTGAACATTCTTCTTCACCACTACTTTCTCTGTTTCCTTGATTTGATCTGTCCCTTTTTGTTCTTGTACTGAACTGCATAACTGAACTCCTTTTGCTATCTCTGTTTTTCCTTCATCCACTTTGAAATTGATTTGTTGTGAAGTTTTTGTCCATATTGACTTTAATCCTGAGTCCATTAACCCACAGCTAAATTCCTTTCTTACTTCACTCTCCTCTTCCATCATCAGTGCTTTTCCTTTAAGTAATCTTTTCTCTTCTTCAGGGCTAACCTGCTTTGCTGCTTCTTCTTGGACTTGCTTTCCCTGGGACTTCTCTCTCAAGTCTTCTGGTGTTTTATGTTTTTCAGTGACCTGTGTTATCACATTAGGTGTACTAGGGACTCATAAATTCAAACTTTTTAACTAAAAGTTTTCAATATCACTTTCAGAGTCTGAAGAGAATCGTGAAGAGCTTGCTATTCCTGATTTTTCCAATTTTGACTCTTCTACAGCAGTAGATTCCTTTTGGTTCCTTTCTTCTACTATCACTTCTTCAGCTTCCATCATTGGTACAGTTCTGCTACTGATTTTCCTTTACTTTTCTTAGTTAGCTTCTTCTTTGGTACATGTTTCTTCTGAACCTTCTTCTTTGCTACAACTGTATTTCTTGTTTCAGGAGGTCCTTGTAGTTCTTTGAAGTATGCTAATAGTTCCACTTCCTTTTTGACAAATACTTCCTCTGTCTCAGCTGCCATCATCTGATCATGCAGTTCTTCATAATGTTCTACTTCCTCTTGAACCCAATCTGTTGCTTTGCAAGAGTAATCCTCCAACATCTTTTGATATTGTGCTTCATATACTGCCCTTTTATTATTACCTTGAGTCAAATAGGTATACAACTGTTCTTTGCTTGTTTGAGGTGGATGAGGGTCATTTGAAGATTGTACTTGCTTCAAAGCAGCTTCATGCTCTTCCTTAGTTGCTTCTACCTGCTCCAATTCAACTTTTCTTGGATCCAATCTCCTTTTCTTGACAGGAACAACTTCCTCTGAGATTCCCTTTCTTTTCCTCTCTGCTCCCCTCATGCTTGATTGGCCTTCTAATTCTCTTACAGATATCTTCCTTGAAGCACTTTTGATTCCTACCATCAAATTTCTGAAATATTGGGCTGTTGGAGCTAGCTTCAACTGATCCTCCATTCCAAGTACATGATATATAATCATGGTTAAAAATTGAGCTCCATTCATGTACTTCTTGTGCTTCATTGTCTAAGAACCAATGTCCTCTAGACAGGGTGACTGAGTCTGCTTTGAACTCGTGGATTGGTAGTTCCTTCGAATTCATCATTCTGAAGAAAATATAACATCACACAAAAAAGAAAAAACTCCACCCACATGAGTCATAAGAAAAATAGAAATTGACATTTGTTTAATGGAATGAAAGAAGAATGAAAGTAAAATCTCAGTTAAATCCTAACTTCCTTAAAAGACTCAATTAAAGTGATCATTACATGTGTAGCAAGATGTCTAGTGCTCTCTTCTCTTCTGACAACTTCTATCCAGGAAGAAGATATTTAAAAAGAAAAAATGAATAAAAAATAAGAAATCATACAAAAAAATAAAAAATATAAAAAATAATAAATAGAAACCTGCTACCCTTCTACCTATATCTTGCTTTGTGCTATATATCTAATAAAAGGAAAAATGGATAGTTTTCTATTCTATTTTCCTCTTTTTTCATAACAGAAAAATGAAATGGGTAATTTTTCTCTCATTTTTTCTCTTCTCTCTTTTTTTTCTATTTTTTCATCTTGACAATCCATTGTTATCACAGGCAAATGTTCTTTTTGTTTTAAAGGTGTTTCACACAGAAGAACTTCTCTAAGGTTTTTGGTTTTTCTTATCCTTTCCTTTGCCTCCTATTGAGCCTCTTTTCTAATGTTTTCCTCTTCTTTTTTCCTATTTTGAGTTTGGTGTAATCTTCTCCATTCAGAAGCAGTTAATGGAAGGTCATACCTTTTAACTCTGCATCCACTTATGAATTTTGGCATGATTTCCTCATCTATGTTAGCTAGTTGGATAGATCCACTGTTACTGATCTGATGTATAATATAAGGCCCATGTCCTTTTTTCTAAAATTTCTTCTGATGTTCCTTTATTGTATATGCCAGAACTAGATCTCCTTCTTGTAGATCTTTTTCTTTAATATGAACATCATGATAAGCTTTTTGTCTTTTCTTGTCTGCATAGATGCTCATGATTGCTTGGAGTCTAGAAGCTCCCACTTTTTCCAATTCTATTACTCTCTCAGACAATTCATGTCCAATCCAATTGTATTGACTACCCACCTTCAGTGTTGGAATAAGGAATTCTAAGGGCAGAACTGCATTTTGTCCATATACCAGGTTGAATGGTGTGGTTCCTAATGCAGTTTTGTATGCCACTCTGTAGGCACATAGGACATGATTAAGTTGTAAATCCCAATCATTCCTGTTTGTGTTTACTAATTTTGACAATATAGTACAAAGTACTTTATTAGTACTTTCTGCTAACCCATTGGCTTGTGGGTGATATGGGGCTGACTTTCTATGACTAATCATGAAATATTCAGTTATGTTTTCTATGATTTGGTTCAAAAAATGAGTCCCCCTATCACTTACCAATTCAATTGGAAGTCCAAATCTTGTGATGATATTTTCATAGAGAAATCTAGCAGTAGTATGAGCATCATTTCTTTTTGTAGCTTTGGCCTCAGCCCATTTTGTCAGGTAATCTGTAGCTACTATTACGTATTCAGCATGGGATTGTCTTGCTGGAGGATGTATGGGTCCAATGAAATCCAACCCCCATTTACTAAATGCTCTGGCTGAAATTAATGGAACTAATGGCATATTGTCTCTTTTATTTGGTTGACTCACCCTCTGACAAATGTCACATCTTTTCACGTATGTTCTCCCATCAGGAAATAGGGTTGGCCACCAAAAGCCAGAATATAATATGAGTTTAGCAGTTCTGTCACTTGAAAAATGTCCTCCTGCCACTCCATAATGTGCCATTTCCAACATTTCCAGATATCTATCTTCAGGAACACAAATTCGTAAATATCCATCCATCCCTCTCTTATACAATTGTTCTCCTATCAGTTGATATTCTTCAGAGATCATTTGTAGATTTTTTGAGTCTGCACTAGCTCTTACTTGTTTTCCTTTCTTCTTATTCAATTCATCAATGATGTTCTCACTCCATTCTGGATTTTTCTGAAACCAATATAGAGTTATAAGTTCTGAGTTTTGCAAGGATTGGCATTCCAAGCAGTTAGCAATATATTTTGTTACATCTTGAATTTTATTAGGCCAATGTACCCCCATCCTATTGAGATTACTTAGAGTGACTACTCTGGAAGCATGAGTACAAGGGTTCCAACAATGAGCCCTTCTCAGATATTCCTGTTGCTCCTCTTCTGGAGTACAATATTCCAGTATGCCTGTATGGTTGAGGTGATACAAGTGCCCAGCTAGCAACATAAAGTTTCTGCTTTGTAATACTAAATGTGTGTTGTGTCCAAATGTTCTACAAGGACCCATGGTTAGCAAAGGAACTAAAGTCATGGCCCACTCAGGAACACTTTCTACTTTGAACACATATGTATATGGCAGGTCATCATCTAAAGGTGAACTTGGTTCTTTAGCCTGGATTCTAGACAAATGATCTGGTGTTTTTCCCTGTCTGACCACCACCTCAAACTCAAACTCCATCAGTAAAAGAAACCATCTGACTATTCTACCAGTGTGACAAGGTTTATTTACTAGGTAGAGTAAAGCTTGATGATCCACAAAAAATTTAAACTTGTTGGCCAATAGATAATGTCTATATTTTTTCACAGCAAATATCATTCCCAACCCTTCCCTTTCAGTAGTTGTGTAATTTTCCTCTGCTGAATTTAGTTGCCTACTAGCATAAGCAACTGGAAAATCTAATTTGCTTCCTTCTATTGGTTGTGCTAACACACATCCCAAAGCATAGTTTGAAGCATCCACATGGACATGAAAAATTTTATCCCACTGGGGTGTTTTCAGAATTGGTGTTGTAACCAAACAAGTTTTTAGAGTCTCAAAAGCTTGGTCACACTCTTTGGTCCACTCAAATTTTGTGATCAGGGCATACAAAGGTTTAGCTATGTCAACAAACTTGTGTACAAATTTTCTATCGTACCCGCAATGTCCCATGAAAGTTTGAAGTTCCTTTACATTTGTTGGTCTTGGAAGTTCTACTATGGCCTTCATTTTCTTCTCATTAGTTGAAATTCCATTTTTGGATACTATGTGACCTAACATTCTTCCTTGTCTTACAAAGAATACACACTTCTCTGGATTTAAACATACTCTGTATGTTCTGCATTTCCTGAATATATTTTCTAAATCTTGCAAGTGATCCTGTCTTTTCAATGAAAAAGTACAAAGGCCATCCACATAAATTTCCATTACATTCCTCAGGAACTCTTTGAAGATATGACACATCAATCTTTGAAAAGTTGTTGGAGCATTAGTTAACCCAAAGGGCATAACCCTAAAAGCATAAATTCCCCATTCTGTGGAAAAGGCAGATTTATGTTGGTCTTCCAATGCTATAGGTACCTGATTGTATCTTGAAAACCCATCCAAAAAACTATAAACCTCCTTCCCTGCCACTCTTTCTAAAAGATGGTCTGTTATAGGCAATGGATAGCTATCCCTTATAGTTGCTACATTCACCTTTTTCAAGTTAACGCATACCCTAAGTTTCCCATTCTTTTTTGGTACCGCAACTATAAGAGATATCCATTCTGTATACTCAATCTCATAGAAGAAATCGGCAACCATAAGCTTATCAATTTCTTCCTTTATTTTTGCAGAGTATTTATCATTGAATGTGTAATGTCTCTGTTTGCTAGGTTTTGCATCAGGTGTGATAGGTATCTTATGCTCACAGATTTTAGGATCAATACCTTTCAAATCCTTATAGCTATAGGCAAGCACATCCCTATAGTTTCTGGCCAAATTCCTTAATGCCTCCTCTTCTTGATTTGTCATGTCATCAGCTATTACAATATGTCTTTCTTCCCCATCTTCCTGAGTGATCATAACCTTCTTAGTTTGTTCTTCATTGTCATATGCCTCCCCTTTTCTCTTTTCTCTCTTTGGTTTCATTTTTAGAAGTAATCTGTCTTCTACTTCATAAATCTTGAAATTTGCTGGTACATCAAACTGTTGATCTTTATTTGTCATTTTCTCATTTTCTCCATCCTCTTGGTCTTTTTCAATTTCCTTGTGTTTGTTTTTCTTATATTTGCTTGAGATTTTATCTTTTATTGCATCTTCAGCTTTTACTTCTTCCAAATATTGTGTTTTCCCTTTTTTCAATATCATTTCTTTTTCCTGGTCCTCTTCTGTTTTTGATACCCTTATCATTTGTATTCCAATGTGAAAAACATTATACCCTTCTTCATTTTGAAATTCCACTCCTACATACTCATCTTTGGCTAGATCCATGGTAGCCAAAATCTGGTTCCAACCATATGGCTCAAATTCTTCATCTTTGAATTTTTGTGGTACATAGCTCTCATCTCGTAATTTTCTCCCTTCTACACAATCTTCTCTTCTTAATCTTCTTTTTCCATTTATAAGGTTTCTTATCACATTGCACTTCCATATTGATGATTCAGTTTCATTCTCATCTTCCAACTCTGATTCTTCACTTAATTCTTGATTTTGATGTATTTTGAACCATTGTTGAGGGGATATGTCACAATAATGACCATTTCTTAGATTTACTCTGGTTATCCTTCCTTTGCTCTGAAGGTATAGACAATCATTACCCCAATCTTGCACAATTTGCATTTGTCTCATAAATGGTCTTCCTAGGATAGTTTCATATGAAGTGGATTGTGGAAACAAACTATGGCAAAAGTATGCTCTATTTCTATTCCACATATATCCACAATCACCTTTTCCCATATTCCTAGGGGTTTTTCTATATGTCCATCTGCAAGTTGCAATCTCATTTTAGTCATGATAGCCACACCTGATCCACTATCCAATATGGCTTGGGCATAGTTTGTACCAAATTGTATTCTCAAGGTTGAGTTCCCTTCTTCTCCTTCACAATATCCACCTATCTTATCAATAGGAATGTACCACAATTCCTCCACCTCTTGTGGCTATGAATCAAGATTTTTTGGTATTGCTTCCCATTTTTTCATTTTGTATTGTAAGTGAGGATTTTGTTTTACCAATTCCTCCCAATGTGGTGTGGTATAAGATTGTACATGATAAAGCTTCATTAACTGCAGGGATCACTGAGCTGGAGGAGGAAGCCCACCAGAGAATTTTGCGGGATTCTCTGATGTTCTTCCTTTTCTGAGGAAACATGCGCAGCTAAGTACAAAGTTACATTAGAGATGGCGTTCTTCATGCCAGTTGCTCAATTTCGATCCTTGGGTGCTGCTCAAACAATGGAGGTTTGCGATGGCCACATCTAGCATATCACAATGGCAAGCAGAGGAGGGTCACTGAGCTATGCTCTCTCTGATGCTCTTTGTGTTTCAGAGAGTTAACAGGGCTATTAGTGGGAGACTGAGCACCATCGATTGCATTTGAAGTGAGAAAAATTCTCTCTCTCTCTCTCTCTCTCTCTCTCTCTCTCTCTCTCTCTCTCTCTCTCTCTCTCTCTCTCTCTCTCTCTCTCTCTCTCTCTCTCTCTCTCTCTCTCTCTCTCTCTCTCTCTCTCTCTCTCTCTCTCCCTCTCTTTCTTTCTCTCTCTCTTGCGAGCTCTTTTCCTCTCTCTTGTGTTAGCCTCAGTCGGTCAAGCTGATGGAGCAGCACCTACGCTTATCAAGAAGCTACTTCGTCTGTAGTTGGAGAAAGATCCAGAGGTGCTCTCAGCACCTACTACAACACATACGTTGTGGAACGTCTTTGGCCTCCGCCTCCTACAATCTTTTGCAAATAATGGTTCAGATTAACAGAAAATGCATAGGAAACACATTCTATTGTCCATCGTTATTTCAGTTTTTCTTTGCCAAAGGAGGAGAGGTCCTTTTTTATCGCCACTTTGCATACAACTGTATTACATTCTCTCCTTGGTGGAGGTAGAATGCGAAAAATTCTGAGATATCTCAGTTACAGTAGTGGTACACGATGGCACAAGTTCTTTTGCCACAAAATCGGCTACGGGAACCTCACCTCCAACCAAAGTAGATGGAGGCACTATATCATCCGACAATGTAGGTAAATTTGTTGCAGAAGTGACCACAACTTGTGCAACACCTTGATGCTCAGCTGTCGCTTGAAGTTCGGTTGGGAACGCAGAATCAGGGGAGACGAGGATGAGTAGATAGAGAACCCATGCTCAGAGCCTCCGGCAGATGCTAGAGAAGAAACTCATCCTACTCAGAAGCGCTTGAGTAAACAGAGGGTTGACGTGACAGATTCTTATATCTTGGGTGGATAATACATTAACATGGATGTACTATTAAGAAGCGACACACGAGTGTTTATGAACACTTCAAACAAAGGTGAGATTAATAACCAATGCCGTGAACTTGACCACAAATATGTATGCTAAAGAGTGCTTATAAGCACTATAAAACGTGGAAATGCATCCGAAATGGTATAAGGAAGGTTGGCAGACCATGAAGCACGTCCACAAGCATAACGAGCAAGGGTGGGAGGGTGGGAAAGAGTGGGAAAAATTGAGGGTAAAGGGGGCACAAAATGATGAAAATGGGTGGGAGGGTGGGCAAATGGGCAGAATGAATCCCAAAAACTGATGGCAAAAGGCCTCTCTCAATGAGGAGAAAGCACGCCACCAAAATGAAGCACCACCACCACCAAAACGACCGCCAAACACACCACCAAGACCTCCACCTAGCGCTCTAATACCATGTAGAGAGTACGCATGCGGAAGCAAAATGAAAAGTAAAGTACTCTCACAAAACAAAGAATGTGTGAGACACAAAATGAGTAGACCATGAAGTGGGTAAACTCATGTGGATTAGAAATGAGCTTGCCAAGAGCATGGAGTAGGCTCCTCAAGCTTCTAACCAAGTACAAATGAGGGGAGAGGCCCTCCTTATATAGATTTGGGAGGGGCTCTCAAAAGTACATCATATGTGGGATAAGTCTCCTGAAAGGAGAATGAATACAACTGGTAGAAGCACATGGCAAGGTACCCAAATACAAAGGAAGTACAATATAAAATGGAAATAGATTAGAAATGGAGTGCCTCTTGGATACAAAATGGAGATGCACTCATGTGGATACAAATGTAGATGAAGTAGGAACGATCATGTCGTCAACATTGGAGTCTATCACTCCATATGAGGCTTGGCATGGTCATAAGCCATCTGTTGCTCACCTGCATGTTTTTGGTTGTCTAGCATATGATAAAGCAGTGAAATGTATTTTTGTTGGGTACAATTTTGAAAGCAAAGGCTATCGTCTATATCATCCACAGACTAAATGCATTTTGGTTAGCCGTGATGTTGTTTTTTTTGGAAGATGCTATTCAACCATTACTTTCATGTACTGAGGAGACATCAGTTAGCTCCAAAGACATGTATGACACTTTGCTGCCTCTTTTTATATGTGGACAATCTAGTGTTGGTGCTAATGAGGCAACTTCTTAGCCTTTACAGGTTTCATGTGATGATGTAGATCATTCTATTTCTGATGCAAATCTACATGATGCACTTGTTGATGAGAAAGTTGATATTGATGAGGCAAAAATTATGCCAAAATGGCTAGTGAAAACGTGATAGCAAATTAGATAGAACTTTATCATATCATACTCGTTCATGCTCTCATAGTGCTTCTTTTGTATCAGATTGCTATGATATGGCTGCCTCTGGTCTTTGAGATGAGAATGAGCCTATTTTGTTTGATGAAGCACAAAATTCTAAAAATTGGATGGCTGCTATGCAATTGAATATGATGCTATTATGAAAAATGGTACGTGGTCTTTATGCGACTTGCCTCTTGGCAAGAATGCCATTGGCAGTAAGTGGGTATACAAGCTAAAGCATAAGCTAGATGGAAGAGTTGAGAGGTATAAAGCTAGGCTTGTTGCAAAGGGTTATGTTGAGGAAACAAGCACTGATTTTGATGAGACCTTTGCTCTTGCATGCCGAATGACTACTATCATAGCATTTGTGTACTTGTAGCTCATCATGATTGGAATGTACACTAGTTGGACATTAAAACTATATTTTTGAATGGTGACTTTCATGAAGAAGTGTATGTTTTTTAGCCCCGTGGCTTTGTGCAGAAAAGGCATGAAAGCCAAGTGTGTAGGTTGAAAAAGGCCTTATATGGTTTGAAGCAAGGACCATGTGCTTGGTATGAAAAGATACATGCCTACCTAATTGCACATGGTTTCAAGAAGAGTCCAACTAAGAGCACCTTATATGTTAAGCATGCAAATGATGTGCTTCTGATCATTGTTCCGTATGTTGATGACATGTTGCTCATTGATCCTCATGAGAAGCATATTGCTGCTTTTTAAGGCTGATCTGCATGCCTCATTTGAGATGTCAAATTTGAGCATTTGCATCAGTATTTAGGCATTTGCATCATTATTTGGGCATTCTATTTATGCAAGTTGATGGCGGAATAGGTTTGTGGCAAACAAAATATATTGACACATTATTTTAGCATTTTGGCCTTAAAGACTGCAAACCTATTGCCACTCCTATGGAGACAAGCTTACAATTGAATCTTCATGATGTTGGAGATGCATTTGATGTTGTTCTCTATTAGTAGGCTGTAGGATGCTTGATTTACTTATGCATTACTCGGCCAGATATTCAGTTTTTTGTCTCATAGATGAGCAGGTTTATTTATTTCCCAGGTATCAACCATCGGTAGGCAGTTAAGTGCATCTTTCGCTACTTCAGTGGTACCCAAATACTTGGATTGTTTTATCCCAAGGGGGGATCACTACTACCAAATTTACATGCTTTTTCTAACTCTGACTAGGCTGGTTGCTATGACACTCATGTCTCGACCTCTGGTTCTTGCTTCATGCTTTGTAGCTCATGAATATCTTGGTTGAGCAAGGAGTAGTCTTCTGTGGCCACTTCTAGTTGTGAGGCTAAGTATAGGGTAGCTTTCACAACGACTTTTGAGTGTGTGTGGCTCAGATTTCTTATGGATAATCTGGGTATTGGACAGTCTTTTGCCACCACCATCTTCGCTCACAGTCAGAGTGCATTGGCAGTTAGGAGGAAGCCTGTGTTCCATGCTCGCACTAGGCACATTGAGGTGCACTATCATTATGTTAGGAAGAGGTTTCTGCTAGAGAGATTAGTTTGGTATATGTTCCAACATAGGAGAAAATTGCATACCTTTTCACAAAGGATCTATCTAGGGAGAAGTTTGAAGCTTTTTGCAAAGATTTGGGCTTACTTCCTTTTGTGATTGATTCCACATAGCTTGGCACTTCCTTATACTTGAGTGCCTACTCCTTGTTCACTGCATCACTCCCACAGGGGATTTGTCGATGTATTTAGGTAGTGATTGTTACACTTATGTGTTCCTCAAGTAGCTTTGATGTGAACCTTTTCCCTATACATGGGCACTTTTTACTCTAGTGTTGGCTAGAGGTTTTTTCCCATGTTACCACATACATGATTCACTCATATGTGGTGGTACTTTGTACTTAGGGATATTATTCATCTCTTACTTCAATTCAGTTGTGCTCCTTGTTTGTGCTTCTCTTGTGTCTCCCGCACTTCTAGACACACCCAAAAGTGGTATGAGAGCAGGTTCAGCTCCTTCTCAAGTTTCGGTTTTTCGTGTCACAGTGCGCGTGCACTTTAATAGTGCAAATTGACTTGGAAGCATAGAACATTGAATTTCAGCAGCCCAAGAGACATTTCCACCAGGTGCGCTAGGGTTTTACACCCCATTTCAAAGCCATTTGTGCAGTCAGAATTGCCATCAGAGTGACAGTTTGTGAGCTGAAATTTCAGCATTCATTTCGGCTTTCGTCGGAGTAAAGATTTTGTCAACATTCGTGTTCTCTAGTGAAATGGCGGGCAGCAATCACTTGTTTGGCATGCTTCAAGCTGAAGATAAGCTTGATGGGACCAACTATCGGATGTGGTCTTACATGATGAAGCATGTTCTTGTTGCAAAACAACTTTGGAACATAGTGGCAGATGTAGATCAAAGACCCGCAGGTGCTTCTACTTCACAGTCTACTGTCACAGATCGAGCTTCTTCTTTGAGTATAGTGGTTTCTCCTTCTCCACCTACACAGAAGTAGCTTAGATGGGATGGAAAAGATGCTCAAGCTCATGCTTTGATTGCGCTTTCAGTGAAGCATCATATAGTTCCACACATTCGGTCAGGTTCTACATCGAGACAGGCATGGGACACTCTTGCCTCTTTGTATGCCATGCGTAATGAAGCACATGTTGCATACTTGAGGAAGAAACTTGAGGATGTATGTATGGATGAAAATGAGTCAGTGGATGTGTATGTGACACGCATCAAGGACTTGAAAGAGCAATTGGCAAACATAGATGAGATTATTCTGGATGCATCACTCATTTCTATATTGTTGAAAGGATTACCGGAATCTTTTCAAAGCTTTGCTACTACACTCCGTTCGGTTGCAAAATTAAATACTAATATGTATGCATTTGATTAGGTTGTGTCTCTTCTTTTGCAAGAAGAGAAATCTAGAGTGAATAGGAGTGGTTTAATTGAAGGAACGCAAGCACTTGCTATCTCACAAAAGGGGAAAGCAAGTATGGTTAATCTTTGGTTTCATCAAAACCAAAGCCTCAACCTTCCTCTTCCACTCATTCCTCTAATGATGGTGATTTTCAAAAGAAGAAGAGATGCAAGTATTGCTGGAAGGCTGGTCATACTATTGATGAGTGTAGAAAGCTTGTTAAACGCAATGAAAAATAGAAGGAATCTCACATGTCTATTGTTGAAAATTCAGCAAATGTAAAGAATGATGAAGCTAATATGGCTCAAGATTTTTGGGCATGTGTTGTTGCATGTCATTATGATGCTTCTTTGCATTCTAAATGTATGGTTGTGAGTGAGGCTGATTCGGATTGGTTCTTTGATAGTGGTGCTTCAAAGCACATAACATCATGCAAAAGATTTTTTGCCTCTTTGAAAGATGCACCCAAAGGAGGACATGTGGTGTGTGCAAACAATGCCTCTTATCCTATCATTGGAGTAGGAGAAATTGAGCTTACGGTTGCAAATGGAGGTGTGATTCTCTTTAAAAATGCAGTGTATGTGCCCGGTATAAAGAAGAACTTAATTTCAGTTCCATTGATTGCCAAAACTAGACTTCATGTACACTTTGTTGATGATAAATGTATGGCTCATGATTTCAGCAATGGTGATGTTATCGTGATGTCCGGTACATTATGTAATGGTTTATATCACATGGATACATACAAGAGGGCTACCTTGAATGCCTTGGTTGCTCATACTTCTTCCATGGCTGAAATGGAGCTCTCGCATGCTCGTTTTGGTCACTTGAACTTCAATAGTTTGCTTTACTTGCAAAAGCTTGTTCATAGTGACATGTGTGGTCCCGTCAAGACTCCGTCTTTTGGGAAGCATGTATATTTTGTTACCTTCATTGATGATGCTACTCGCAATACATGGGTATATCCTATGAAAGCAAAGAATGAGGTATTTTCTTGCTTCAAAGCATTTTTAGCTATGGCTGAAAATTTTTCTTCACAAAAGCTTTTGACTCTATGCACGGATCATGGTGGTGAATACATGTCACATGAGTTTAATGTTTTTCTTCGTGAAAGAGGTATTTCATACCAATGTCTGATGCCATATACACCTCAGCAAAATGGTGTTTCCGAGCGTAAAAATAGAACACTTCTTGAAATGGCACAATGTATGGTTAAAGGAAAACATCTTCTTGATAAGTTTTGGATGGAAGCGTTCATGTGTGCAAATTATGTATTGAATCACTGCCCTACAAAAGCATTGAGATTCATCACTCCTTATGAGGCTTGGAATGGTCATAAGCCTATGGTTAGTCATATGTGTGTGTTTGGTTGTTTGGCATATGCTCTTGTGCCATCACAACAATGTCACAAACTTCATGACAAGGCAAAGAAATATATATTTGTTGGTTATAGTGCTAAAAGTAAGGGATATCATTTGTACGATCCATTGAAGAACACAATTATTGTGATTCGAGATGTGGTATTTGTTAAAAATTCAGTTTTCCCTCTAGTTGAATGCAAAAAACAGCCAATAGTTAGCTCACAAGATGTGTTCAATACACTCATGCCTTTGTTCCAAAATGGTCCGTTTGACTATGGCCATGTAGACCAGCCAACTGAGGCTCAAAGGGCTAAAAAATTCTAGCAAAATAGTGCTGAAAATGCAGAGAGTTTCCAGCCAAACATGGCTGAAATTTTTCAGCCAAAAATTGTCAAAACTGTTGGAAATTTCCAACCACATATGGCTGAACATTTGTATCAAAATATGGCTGAAAATGAGCATGAAATTCAGCCCACGCATGATGTACATACTGAAGATGTTTTACATAATGATCGCATGTCTATCAAGAGTGCACAAACTATGCCAAAGTGGCTAAAACAAACTTTGCAGGATAGCAAATTGAGTGCACCTTTACTTGGTAGAACAAGATCAAGCTCTCACTATGCATCAAGTAATTTTGTGGATTATTCTCTTATTGCTATAGCATGTAATGAAGAGCCACTTTCTTTTGAAGATGCATGTGACAATCCACAATGCATGAGTGCTATGCA
Organism: Ceratopteris richardii; assembly: GCA_020310875.1. Classification (NCBI taxonomy): domain Eukaryota; kingdom Viridiplantae; phylum Streptophyta; class Polypodiopsida; order Polypodiales; family Pteridaceae; genus Ceratopteris; species Ceratopteris richardii. The sequence goes on from CM035435.1 coordinate 59,235,210, forward strand.
ATCAAAAATGGATTACATACATAGGAATGGTACTTGGGAGTTATGTGAATTGCCAAAAGGAAAGAATGTCATTGGTACAAAGTGGGTTTATAAGATTAAGAGAAAATCTGATAGTAGCATTGATCGCTACAAAGCTAGATTGGTTGCCAAAGGATATGCTCAACAATATGGCATTGACTATGAGGAAACTTTTGCACCTACTTCACGCATGACTACCATTCATACCGTGGTTGCATTGGCTGCCCATCGAGGTTGGAAAGTGCATCAGTTGGACATAAAAACAGCCTTGTTGAATGGTGATTTGCAAGAAGAGGTTTATGTGAAGCAACCTCTTGGATTCGCTATGAAAGGGAAAGAGCATATGGTTTATTCGCTTGCATAAAGCCTTGTGTAGCTCAGTGATGAGTAGCACCTCCTTTAATGTCAATCCGGGAAGACATGAGGATGGTATGAAGACCTCGAGCAAGTGAAGGCACAAATGTGTGAGTGAGAAGCACACTAACATGCACACACATACACACACACACGCACACATGGCAAGGACAAAGAAACTAAGACAATGGAATCACTTCTATTGCAACCAAATTCTCATACAAGCTCAAAACTACAAGAAGCTAGCTCAAAAATGAGCTCTCTAGCTCTATTTATAGTTTTTGACTAGCTTTGGCCCTGTCTAGACCTAGTGTCCGGCCTAGTTAAAAATTAGGTTCCAGGGCTTATTTGAGGACTCAAACGAGATTTAAAAATTATGAAAATTGGCAGGCAACTACTTCTAAGGCTCCCCAAGCTCAAGGACTCCTCAGCTTGTACAAAATGGAGCTACAAAAAGGTGAAACAATATTTACAAGGGTTTTTAGTGATGAGAATCACTTTTAACATGGTGTAAGGTTTGGAAAAATTTAGTGTGTTGTCTTAGTGCTAGATCTGCATGTATGCTCGTACTTGCTTCATCTGCCAACACTCTCCCCCCCCAAGGTCTGTCGCCTCTGACAGACCTTTTCTCTGCGGTTTGGTCAATGTAGTTCTGGAGAATGTCGGTTGCCAAGTCATGCTCTTTGATCCATAGCCCTCTGATCAGGTCTCTCTGAAGGGCATCCCAATTGACTGGTCCCGGTATGTTCGATTGTGGCGTTGTCTAGAGCTCTGAATGCATCATTTGTTCGCATGCGAAGAGTTGTAGCAAATGAGTGGGTCGTGGCGCGAACACCTCTGAGTGTGCCTCCCAGAACCCCGTGGTGAACATATCATCAAAAGTTTGCTTGTAGCAGGCAGGGAGATATCTGATTCGTGTGTGCCATGCATAAGCAACTCGTATGCTCGGGGTTGTGCTCATATCATATAGTAGGTCATAATTACCATTAATGAACCCGGGAATCGGAGGCTGAATGTGACATACATTGCGGAAGGTTTTGAGCACTACCTGCATCATATCCAATATTTTGAGCATCATCTGGGCAGCTACGTCTGGCATGGGGTGGAGGTGTGGAAGCCAATGTCTAATAGTAGCCATCATATATGCTATTGTAGGTGTGCCTGTTGGGGGTGCAATGGAGGGATAATTTGTAAGACAATAGTTACGCAATATAACACAGGAGCAATAACAGAGAAGATAACAGATATAGGAGAATCTCAACAATTTTCTACTAGCAGCAAGTACAAAGATGATGGCGTTGTCCACCCGTGCGCTCTCAAGGTAGAGCTTAAATGGTGATCTAGACAACTCTAGATAAGGAGATACAAGGTAGAGGTATGCTGGCTCAACTCAATGTCTTAGGTAGTGCAGAAGTCATGTATATATAGGATCATGGGTGGCCTGCCATGGACGGCTATACATGGGCGGTAGAGCGTGGGCGGCCACCGCCCGCGTAATTGCCATACACGGCTTAGACTGGTTGAACCGACCTAACAAATATAAATGATTTCTGACTCCGACGGGGAATATTCCATGGAATATTCCCTTTACCGTCGCGCCGGGGGCGCTGCCCCCGGACCCCCACCAGGGGGCCCGCTGGCCCCCTGGGACCCCCCAGCCAGGGGGCCCGCTGGCCCCCTTGGACCCCCCAGCCGGGGCTGCTCACCGCTGCCCCGGACCCCACAATTGGGGACCTTGATAACTCCCTTTCCTTATAATATCTTACATGGTCCAATATGACCTTCATCCAACATTCAAGTTGGGATTCCCATCAATTGGGTAATGCATGCTTGGCTTCTCCTCATAAAGGGGGCCTTACAAAATGTGCATACAATCATGAGGGGTAGACATTGATCATATACTAACACCCCCCCTCAATGTTTACCGATGATAAATCAAGTAGGTCTCGGTCCTATGCCCATCTGTTGAAGATGCTTGTTGAGCTGCTCTCTTCCAAGTGCTTTAGTGAATATGTCAGAACAATTTGCCTCTGTTGGGCAATATTCTAGCTCCACAATTTCATCTTCAATTAGCTCACGAATGTAATGGTACTGTACTTCTATGTGCTTGGTGCGAGCATGAAATACTGGGTTCTTTGCAATAGCCATACAACTTTGATTATCACACTTGAGTACAGTTGGCATATTTGATGGAAAGCCAAGATCTGCAAGAATTCTCCTTAACCAGACTGCCTCACAAGAAGCAAAACAAGCTGCTTTGTACTCTGCTTCAGTGGAGGAGAGTGCGAGAGTTGGTTGCTTCCTACTTACCCAAGAAAATATTCCTGAACCAAGTGAGAAACAATATCCAGAAACTGATTTTCTAGAATCACAATCTCCAGCCCAATCTGAATCACAATATCCTTGGAGTGTATCACCTGTGGTATACAAAATACCAAAATCCAAGGTTCCTGCAATGTACCTTAGAATTCGCATTCCAGCATTCCAGTGACTCTCCTTAGGTTTGTTGGAAAACCTGCTTAACACTCCAACAGCATAGCAAATGTCTGGTCTAGTGTTGCACAGAAAAATAAGACTTCCAACGAGCTTCCTATACTTCTTAGCATCTACATCAGGCATGTTATCATCCATAGATAACTTATGATTTACCTCCATAGGTGTGCTAGTTGGTTTGCAGTCCATCATTCCAAATGCCTTGAGAATTTCTTTGGAATATTTTTGTTGTGAGATGAAAATGCCATCCTTCCTTTGCCATACTTCAATTCCCAGACAAAAATGGAGTAGACCTAAGTCTGTCATTTCAAACTCAGTTCCCAAGCTGATTCGAGTTTGATTGATGAGTTCCTGATGATCTCCTGTAATGATCAAATCATCTACATATACAATGACAACAACTAGCTTGCTATCCCTTTTCGTTACATACAAGTTAGCATCAGAAGTACTTCTTTCAAAACCCATATTTTTGAAAAAATGATCTATTCGTTGGTACCAAGCCCGTGGAGCTTGCTTAAGTCCATACAAAGCTTTCTTCAACCTGCAAACTTTATTTTCTGAATTGGGCACCTCAAAACCTGGTGGTTGAGATACATATACCTCCTCCTTGAGGTGACCATTCAAAAATGCAGATTTGACATCCATCTGGAAAATAGGCCAAGACTTTTGTGCAGCTACTGCAAGTACCGTCCGAATAGTTGTCATGCGTGCTGTTGGTGCAAAAGTTTCTTGAACATCAAATCCTTCAATCTGTGAAAAACCCTGTGCAACTAATCATGCCTTATACTTTTCTAATGTTCCATCAGCTTTATACTTAGCTTTCCAAATCCATTTAGTACCTATTACCTTCTTCTTTGGCGGCAAGTCGACTAGATCCCATGTATCATTTTTCAGTATACTATCATACTCAGACTGCATTGCCGCTCTCCAATCTGGATCATCAATGGCTTCTTCAATGGTGGTAGGTTCCTTTATCGAACCCATGATATCTGCCATTAGAGCCATGTTAACAATGTGTTCTGAGGCTCTTCTTTGCTCCTCTATTCTCTTTGATCTTCGTAATCCAACCGATGATGATTCTGGTACATCTACATGTGGATTAAGATCATCAAAGAGCTGTTGTGCCCACTTCGGTAGTGGCTTACGCTGTGCAGCTACAACTGGTTGGCTTTTTATTGAGGAAATTTCTCCATCAGATGTTTCCTCCTCCTCAACTTTAACCTGTCTTTTGATAGGCACAAGGTGAGATATTTCTCCGCTTGATGAGATAGTAGATTTACCTTTATCTTCTACTAAGTGTGGTCGTTCATCAAACACCACATCTCGGCTGACAAAAATCTTCCTTGCCTCAGGATCCCATAACCTGTATGCTTTAGACTCTTCACTATATCCTAGGAAGACACACTTTTTGCTTTTTGAATCCAACTTTGATCTTGTTGAATCAGGAATATGTGCATAACAGAAACAACCAAAAATTCTGAAATGCAAAACTGAAGGCTTTTTACCAGAATATGCTTCTTGAGGAGTCATCCCCTTCAGTGCTTTTGTGTAGCTTCGATTGAGGATGTAGACTGCTGTATTGACTGCTTCTGCCCAGAATGAATCAGGCATGTCTTGAGCCTTCAACATACAACGAGCCATTTCAACTACTGTCCTGTTCCTGCGCTCAACAACGCCATTTTGTTGGGGTGTATGAGCTGTGGTAAGTTGCCTTTTCACACCATGCTCCTTACAGTAATTGTTGAATTCTGTTGACAAGAATTCACCTCCTCTATCTGTTCTAAATTTCTTCAATTTCCTTCCTGATTCATTTTCTACATACTTATGCCACGTTTTAAATTTTTCAAAAGCATCAGCCTTCTCTCGAATGAAATAAACCCACATCTTTCTACTATAATCGTCGACTAACAGCAAGAAGTAGAAAGATCCTCCTAAAGCAGGTGTAGACATTTTACCGCAGAGATCAGCATGTACCAACTCTAGAGGAGCTTGAGATCGATTGCTGGTCTCTCTTGGAAATGCCTTTCGTTGTTGCTTGCCCATCATACAAGCTTCACAAGGTTCCTGCAACTCTGAAAATGCAGGCATATGAGCAACCATCCCTGTTCGTTGCATCTCCTTCAAAACTGCAAATCCGAGATGCCCAAATCGTCGGTGCCATAACCTGCTTACATCTTTATCTTCTGTAGCAGTTAAAGCACTTAACTCATACAAGTTATCCCGTCGTATGCCTTTACCTACAACATTACCTGATGAATCCATGATTTCCGCACCACTCTTATTGAAGTGAACTTCGAGTCCACGATCTGTTATTGCAGAAACTGACAACAAATTTCTTTTGAGTGTAGGTACATAGAGAACATCGGATAACTTTTTCTCAACACCTGGAGAAGTGATAAAAGAGATGGTTCCAGTTCCTTCAGCTGGACACTTGGAGTCATTTCCCACCACTACATTGATGGATTCCCACAGAGGCACTAGGGAACTATACCAATCCTTTTTACTAGTCATATGGCGAGAAGCTCCACTATCTAAAATCCATGGCTCATCAACACGAGCTTGAGCAGATGAACATACCTCTTTAATAGCTACCCAAAGTTCCAGCTCTGTGTTGTTTGCAGACTCTTTGTTCTTCCATGATGATTTTACAGTCCCATTCCGTTCATCAGCTTGCTTCTTTCTGCAATCCTTGATGGCATGGCCTTTCTTTTCACAATAGAAGCAACTTCCTGTGAACTTTTTCTTCTTTGGCTTCTTCTTTGATCCCTCTGAAGAGCCTTTACCTTTTGCATTTGCTGAGAATGCAGCATCAGTTGTACTTTGCCGATTCTTCAGCCGCATCTCTTCTTCTAAAAGCATGGCACAAAACTCTTCAAATGTAAGAGGAGTTGGCCTTACCTGAGTGTTAAGGGCTGTTACTAATCCATCATACTTTGCTGGAAGAACACGTACAGATCTTCGAGCCAGCTCTTCTGGTGTTATAACAACACCAACTGCAGCCAATTGATCTTGAAGATGCTTTATCCGTTTGATAAAATCTTCAGCCTTTTCAGAATCAGAATGTTTTTCATTTGCCAACTGATTTTCTAAATTCTGTATCCTAGTGTGGTTCTTGGTCTCATATTGTCGAGCCAATATGCCCCAAGCCTCATGTGCTTTAGTAGTATGTTGAACTAAAGTAAGCACAGAATCACTTACACTAGTGACAATCGCACATAATGCATCAACATTCCGCCTCTTCCAAGCTCGTAGAAGATCTGGATCTGGCTGAATCATCAATCTTGAATTTGCTGGATCTTCAACTGGTATAGGCTCTGGATCCAATCCCATCGGTCCCATGACAGTGTCAAGTAATTCATAGGAGTCCAAAATTGCAGAAATTTTGAACTTCCAGAGTGTATAGTTGGTTCCATCCAGCTTCCCTTCAGTGAATGCAGGTGGACGAATTCGAATAGGTGCAGCATTAACATTAGCTGAAGCACCAAGACTACTGTTCGATGATGAAGCCATCATGTAATCACTCGAATAATCTACTGATATTCTAGTCTGCTAGTAGGCTAAAATAATGATACTTCTCAAGCTATTCGAACCTTACAGCTCTTATACCATGTAAGACAATAGTTATGCAATATAACACAGGAGCAATAACAGAGAAGATAACAGATATAGGAGAATCTCAACAATTTTCTACTAGCAGCAAGTACAAAGATGATGGCGTTGTCCACCCGTGCGCTCTCAAGGTAGAGCTTAAATGGTGATCTAGACAACTCTAGATAAGGAGATACAAGGTAGAGGTATGCTGGCTCAACTCAATGTCTTAGGTAGTGCAGAAGTCATGTATATATAGGATCATGGGTGGCCTGCCATGGACAGCTATACATGGGCGGTAGAGCGTGGGCGGCCACCGCCCGCGTAATTGCCATACACGGCTTAGACTGGTTGAACCGACCTAACAAATATAAATGATTTCTGACTCCGACAGGGAATATTCCATGGACCCCCCAGCCGGGGCTGCTCACCGCTGCCCCGGACCCCACAATTGGGGACCTTGATAACTCCCTTTCCTTATAATATCTTACATGGTCCAATATGACCTTCATCCAACATTCAAGTTGGGATTCCCATCAATTGGGTAATGCATGCTTGGCTTCTCCTCATAAAGGGGGCCTTACAAAATGTGCATACAATCATGAGGGGTAGACATTGATCATATACTAACACCCCCCCTCAATGTTTACCGATGATAAATCAAGTAGGTCTCGGTCCTATGCCCATCTGTTGAAGATGCTTGTTGAGCTGCTCTCTTCCAAGTGCTTTAGTGAATATGTCAGAACAATTTGCCTCTGTTGGGCAATATTCTAGCTCCACAATTTCATCTTCAATTAGCTCACGAATGTAATGGTACTGTACTTCTATGTGCTTGGTGCGAGCATGAAATACTGGGTTCTTTGCAATAGCCATACAACTTTGATTATCACACTTGAGTACAGTTGGCATATTTGATGGAAAGCCAAGATCTGCAAGAATTCTCCTTAACCAGACTGCCTCACAAGAAGCAAAACAAGCTGCTTTGTACTCTGCTTCAGTGGAGGAGAGTGCGAGAGTTGGTTGCTTCCTACTTACCCAAGAAAATATTCCTGAACCAAGTGAGAAACAATATCCAGAAACTGATTTTCTAGAATCACAATCTCCAGCCCAATCTGAATCACAATATCCTTGGAGTGTATCACCTGTGGTATACAAAATACCAAAATCCAAGGTTCCTGCAATGTACCTTAGAATTCGCATTCCAGCATTCCAGTGACTCTCCTTAGGTTTGTTGGAAAACCTGCTTAACACTCCAACAGCATAGCAAATGTCTGGTCTAGTGTTGCACAGAAAAATAAGACTTCCAACGAGCTTCCTATACTTCTTAGCATCTACATCAGGCATGTTATCATCCATAGATAACTTATGATTTACCTCCATAGGTGTGCTAGTTGGTTTGCAGTCCATCATTCCAAATGCCTTGAGAATTTCTTTGGAATATTTTTGTTGTGAGATGAAAATGCCATCCTTCCTTTGCCATACTTCAATTCCCAGACAAAAATGGAGTAGACCTAAGTCTGTCATTTCAAACTCAGTTCCCAAGCTGATTCGAGTTTGATTGATGAGTTCCTGATGATCTCCTGTAATGATCAAATCATCTACATATACAATGACAACAACTAGCTTGCTATCCCTTTTCGTTACATACAAGTTAGCATCAGAAGTACTTCTTTCAAAACCCATATTTTTGAAAAAATGATCTATTCGTTGGTACCAAGCCCGTGGAGCTTGCTTAAGTCCATACAAAGCTTTCTTCAACCTGCAAACTTTATTTTCTGAATTGGGCACCTCAAAACCTGGTGGTTGAGATACATATACCTCCTCCTTGAGGTGACCATTCAAAAATGCAGATTTGACATCCATCTGGAAAATAGGCCAAGACTTTTGTGCAGCTACTGCAAGTACCGTCCGAATAGTTGTCATGCGTGCTGTTGGTGCAAAAGTTTCTTGAACATCAAATCCTTCAATCTGTGAAAAACCCTGTGCAACTAATCATGCCTTATACTTTTCTAATGTTCCATCAGCTTTATACTTAGCTTTCCAAATCCATTTAGTACCTATTACCTTCTTCTTTGGCGGCAAGTCGACTAGATCCCATGTATCATTTTTGAGTATACTATCATACTCAGACTGCATTGCCGCTCTCCAATCTGGATCATCAATGGCTTCTTCAATGGTGGTAGGTTCCTTTATCGAACCCATGATATCTGCCATTAGAGCCATGTTAACAATGTGTTCTGAGGCTCTTCTTTGCTCCTCTATTCTCTTTGATCTTCGTAATCCAACCGATGATGATTCTGGTACATCTACATGTGGATTAAGATCATCAAAGAGCTGTTGTGCCCACTTCGGTAGTGGCTTACGCTGTGCAGCTACAACTGGTTGGCTTTTTATTGAGGAAATTTCTCCATCAGATGTTTCCTCCTCCTCAACTTTAACCTGTCTTTTGATAGGCACAAGGTGAGATATTTCTCCGCTTGATGAGATAGTAGATTTACCTTTATCTTCTACTAAGTGTGGTCGTTCATCAAACACCACATCTCGGCTGACAAAAATCTTCCTTGCCTCAGGATCCCATAACCTGTATGCTTTAGACTCTTCACTATATCCTAGGAAGACACACTTTTTGCTTTTTGAATCCAACTTTGATCTTGTTGAATCAGGAATATGTGCATAACAGAAACAACCAAAAATTCTGAAATGCAAAACTGAAGGCTTTTTACCAGAATATGCTTCTTGAGGAGTCATCCCCTTCAGTGCTTTTGTGTAGCTTCGATTGAGGATGTAGACTGCTGTATTGACTGCTTCTGCCCAGAATGAATCAGGCATGTCTTGAGCCTTCAACATACAACGAGCCATTTCAACTACTGTCCTGTTCCTGCGCTCAACAACGCCATTTTGTTGGGGTGTATGAGCTGTGGTAAGTTGCCTTTTCACACCATGCTCCTTACAGTAATTGTTGAATTCTGTTGACAAGAATTCACCTCCTCTATCTGTTCTAAATTTCTTCAATTTCCTTCCTGATTCATTTTCTACATACTTATGCCACGTTTTAAATTTTTCAAAAGCATCAGCCTTCTCTCGAATGAAATAAACCCACATCTTTCTACTATAATCGTCGACTAACAGCAAGAAGTAGAAAGATCCTCCTAAAGCAGGTGTAGACATTTTACCGCAGAGATCAGCATGTACCAACTCTAGAGGAGCTTGAGATCGATTGCTGGTCTCTCTTGGAAATGCCTTTCGTTGTTGCTTGCCCATCATACAAGCTTCACAAGGTTCCTGCAACTCTGAAAATGCAGGCATATGAGCAACCATCCCTGTTCGTTGCATCTCCTTCAAAACTGCAAATCCGAGATGCCCAAATCGTCGGTGCCATAACCTGCTTACATCTTTATCTTCTGTAGCAGTTAAAGCACTTAACTCATACAAGTTATCCCGTCGTATGCCTTTACCTACAACATTACCTGATGAATCCATGATTTCCGCACCACTCTTATTGAAGTGAACTTCGAGTCCACGATCTGTTATTGCAGAAACTGACAACAAATTTCTTTTGAGTGTAGGTACATAGAGAACATCGGATAACTTTTTCTCAACACCTGGAGAAGTGATAAAAGAGATGGTTCCAGTTCCTTCAGCTGGACACTTGGAGTCATTTCCCACCACTACATTGATGGATTCCCACAGAGGCACTAGGGAACTATACCAATCCTTTTTACTAGTCATATGGCGAGAAGCTCCACTATCTAAAATCCATGGCTCATCAACACGAGCTTGAGCAGATGAACATACCTCTTTAATAGCTACCCAAAGTTCCAGCTCTGTGTTGTTTGCAGACTCTTTGTTCTTCCATGATGATTTTACAGTCCCATTCCGTTCATCAGCTTGCTTCTTTCTGCAATCCTTGATGGCATGGCCTTTCTTTTCACAATAGAAGCAACTTCCTGTGAACTTTTTCTTCTTTGGCTTCTTCTTTGATCCCTCTGAAGAGCCTTTACCTTTTGCATTTGCTGAGAATGCAGCATCAGTTGTACTTTGCCGATTCTTCAGCCGCATCTCTTCTTCTAAAAGCATGGCACAAAACTCTTCAAATGTAAGAGGAGTTGGCCTTACCTGAGTGTTAAGGGCTGTTACTAATCCATCATACTTTGCTGGAAGAACACGTACAGATCTTCGAGCCAGCTCTTCTGGTGTTATAACAACACCAACTGCAGCCAATTGATCTTGAAGATGCTTTATCCGTTTGATAAAATCTTCAGCCTTTTCAGAATCAGAATGTTTTTCATTTGCCAACTGATTTTCTAAATTCTGTATCCTAGTGTGGTTCTTGGTCTCATATTGTCGAGCCAATATGCCCCAAGCCTCATGTGCTTTAGTAGTATGTTGAACTAAAGTAAGCACAGAATCACTTACACTAGTGACAATCGCACATAATGCATCAACATTCCGCCTCTTCCAAGCTCGTAGAAGATCTGGATCTGGCTGAATCATCAATCTTGAATTTGCTGGATCTTCAACTGGTATAGGCTCTGGATCCAATCCCATCGGTCCCATGACAGTGTCAAGTAATTCATAGGAGTCCAAAATTGCAGAAATTTTGAACTTCCAGAGTGTATAGTTGGTTCCATCCAGCTTCCCTTCAGTGAATGCAGGTGGACGAATTCGAATAGGTGCAGCATTAACATTAGCTGAAGCACCAAGACTACTGTTCGATGATGAAGCCATCATGTAATCACTCGAATAATCTACTGATATTCTAGTCTGCTAGTAGGCTAAAATAATGATACTTCTCAAGCTATTCGAACCTTACAGCTCTTATACCATGTAAGACAATAGTTATGCAATATAACACAGGAGCAATAACAGAGAAGATAACAGATATAGGAGAATCTCAACAATTTTCTACTAGCAGCAAGTACAAAGATGATGGCGTTGTCCACCCGTGCGCTCTCAAGGTAGAGCTTAAATGGTGATCTAGACAACTCTAGATAAGGAGATACAAGGTAGAGGTATGCTGGCTCAACTCAATGTCTTAGGTAGTGCAGAAGTCATGTATATATAGGATCATGGGTGGCCTGCCATGGACAGCTATACATGGGCGGTAGAGCGTGGGCGGCCACCGCCCGCGTAATTGCCATACACGGCTTAGACTGGTTGAACCGACCTAACAAATATAAATGATTTCTGACTCCGACAGGGAATATTCCATGGACCCCCCAGCCGGGGCTGCTCACCGCTGCCCCGGACCCCACAATTGGGGACCTTGATAACTCCCTTTCCTTATAATATCTTACATGGTCCAATATGACCTTCATCCAACATTCAAGTTGGGATTCCCATCAATTGGGTAATGCATGCTTGGCTTCTCCTCATAAAGGGGGCCTTACAAAATGTGCATACAATCATGAGGGGTAGACATTGATCATATACTAACACCCCCCCTCAATGTTTACCGATGATAAATCAAGTAGGTCTCGGTCCTATGCCCATCTGTTGAAGATGCTTGTTGAGCTGCTCTCTTCCAAGTGCTTTAGTGAATATGTCAGAACAATTTGCCTCTGTTGGGCAATATTCTAGCTCCACAATTTCATCTTCAATTAGCTCACGAATGTAATGGTACTGTACTTCTATGTGCTTGGTGCGAGCATGAAATACTGGGTTCTTTGCAATAGCCATACAACTTTGATTATCACACTTGAGTACAGTTGGCATATTTGATGGAAAGCCAAGATCTGCAAGAATTCTCCTTAACCAGACTGCCTCACAAGAAGCAAAACAAGCTGCTTTGTACTCTGCTTCAGTGGAGGAGAGTGCGAGAGTTGGTTGCTTCCTACTTACCCAAGAAAATATTCCTGAACCAAGTGAGAAACAATATCCAGAAACTGATTTTCTAGAATCACAATCTCCAGCCCAATCTGAATCACAATATCCTTGGAGTGTATCACCTGTGGTATACAAAATACCAAAATCCAAGGTTCCTGCAATGTACCTTAGAATTCGCATTCCAGCATTCCAGTGACTCTCCTTAGGTTTGTTGGAAAACCTGCTTAACACTCCAACAGCATAGCAAATGTCTGGTCTAGTGTTGCACAGAAAAATAAGACTTCCAACGAGCTTCCTATACTTCTTAGCATCTACATCAGGCATGTTATCATCCATAGATAACTTATGATTTACCTCCATAGGTGTGCTAGTTGGTTTGCAGTCCATCATTCCAAATGCCTTGAGAATTTCTTTGGAATATTTTTGTTGTGAGATGAAAATGCCATCCTTCCTTTGCCATACTTCAATTCCCAGACAAAAATGGAGTAGACCTAAGTCTGTCATTTCAAACTCAGTTCCCAAGCTGATTCGAGTTTGATTGATGAGTTCCTGATGATCTCCTGTAATGATCAAATCATCTACATATACAATGACAACAACTAGCTTGCTATCCCTTTTCGTTACATACAAGTTAGCATCAGAAGTACTTCTTTCAAAACCCATATTTTTGAAAAAATGATCTATTCGTTGGTACCAAGCCCGTGGAGCTTGCTTAAGTCCATACAAAGCTTTCTTCAACCTGCAAACTTTATTTTCTGAATTGGGCACCTCAAAACCTGGTGGTTGAGATACATATACCTCCTCCTTGAGGTGACCATTCAAAAATGCAGATTTGACATCCATCTGGAAAATAGGCCAAGACTTTTGTGCAGCTACTGCAAGTACCGTCCGAATAGTTGTCATGCGTGCTGTTGGTGCAAAAGTTTCTTGAACATCAAATCCTTCAATCTGTGAAAAACCCTGTGCAACTAATCATGCCTTATACTTTTCTAATGTTCCATCAGCTTTATACTTAGCTTTCCAAATCCATTTAGTACCTATTACCTTCTTCTTTGGCGGCAAGTCGACTAGATCCCATGTATCATTTTTGAGTATACTATCATACTCAGACTGCATTGCCGCTCTCCAATCTGGATCATCAATGGCTTCTTCAATGGTGGTAGGTTCCTTTATCGAACCCATGATATCTGCCATTAGAGCCATGTTAACAATGTGTTCTGAGGCTCTTCTTTGCTCCTCTATTCTCTTTGATCTTCGTAATCCAACCGATGATGATTCTGGTACATCTACATGTGGATTAAGATCATCAAAGAGCTGTTGTGCCCACTTCGGTAGTGGCTTACGCTGTGCAGCTACAACTGGTTGGCTTTTTATTGAGGAAATTTCTCCATCAGATGTTTCCTCCTCCTCAACTTTAACCTGTCTTTTGATAGGCACAAGGTGAGATATTTCTCCGCTTGATGAGATAGTAGATTTACCTTTATCTTCTACTAAGTGTGGTCGTTCATCAAACACCACATCTCGGCTGACAAAAATCTTCCTTGCCTCAGGATCCCATAACCTGTATGCTTTAGACTCTTCACTATATCCTAGGAAGACACACTTTTTGCTTTTTGAATCCAACTTTGATCTTGTTGAATCAGGAATATGTGCATAACAGAAACAACCAAAAATTCTGAAATGCAAAACTGAAGGCTTTTTACCAGAATATGCTTCTTGAGGAGTCATCCCCTTCAGTGCTTTTGTGTAGCTTCGATTGAGGATGTAGACTGCTGTATTGACTGCTTCTGCCCAGAATGAATCAGGCATGTCTTGAGCCTTCAACATACAACGAGCCATTTCAACTACTGTCCTGTTCCTGCGCTCAACAACGCCATTTTGTTGGGGTGTATGAGCTGTGGTAAGTTGCCTTTTCACACCATGCTCCTTACAGTAATTGTTGAATTCTGTTGACAAGAATTCACCTCCTCTATCTGTTCTAAATTTCTTCAATTTCCTTCCTGATTCATTTTCTACATACTTATGCCACGTTTTAAATTTTTCAAAAGCATCAGCCTTCTCTCGAATGAAATAAACCCACATCTTTCTACTATAATCGTCGACTAACAGCAAGAAGTAGAAAGATCCTCCTAAAGCAGGTGTAGACATTTTACCGCAGAGATCAGCATGTACCAACTCTAGAGGAGCTTGAGATCGATTGCTGGTCTCTCTTGGAAATGCCTTTCGTTGTTGCTTGCCCATCATACAAGCTTCACAAGGTTCCTGCAACTCTGAAAATGCAGGCATATGAGCAACCATCCCTGTTCGTTGCATCTCCTTCAAAACTGCAAATCCGAGATGCCCAAATCGTCGGTGCCATAACCTGCTTACATCTTTATCTTCTGTAGCAGTTAAAGCACTTAACTCATACAAGTTATCCCGTCGTATGCCTTTACCTACAACATTACCTGATGAATCCATGATTTCCGCACCACTCTTATTGAAGTGAACTTCGAGTCCACGATCTGTTATTGCAGAAACTGACAACAAATTTCTTTTGAGTGTAGGTACATAGAGAACATCGGATAACTTTTTCTCAACACCTGGAGAAGTGATAAAAGAGATGGTTCCAGTTCCTTCAGCTGGACACTTGGAGTCATTTCCCACCACTACATTGATGGATTCCCACAGAGGCACTAGGGAACTATACCAATCCTTTTTACTAGTCATATGGCGAGAAGCTCCACTATCTAAAATCCATGGCTCATCAACACGAGCTTGAGCAGATGAACATACCTCTTTAATAGCTACCCAAAGTTCCAGCTCTGTGTTGTTTGCAGACTCTTTGTTCTTCCATGATGATTTTACAGTCCCATTCCGTTCATCAGCTTGCTTCTTTCTGCAATCCTTGATGGCATGGCCTTTCTTTTCACAATAGAAGCAACTTCCTGTGAACTTTTTCTTCTTTGGCTTCTTCTTTGATCCCTCTGAAGAGCCTTTACCTTTTGCATTTGCTGAGAATGCAGCATCAGTTGTACTTTGCCGATTCTTCAGCCGCATCTCTTCTTCTAAAAGCATGGCACAAAACTCTTCAAATGTAAGAGGAGTTGGCCTTACCTGAGTGTTAAGGGCTGTTACTAATCCATCATACTTTGCTGGAAGAACACGTACAGATCTTCGAGCCAGCTCTTCTGGTGTTATAACAACACCAACTGCAGCCAATTGATCTTGAAGATGCTTTATCCGTTTGATAAAATCTTCAGCCTTTTCAGAATCAGAATGTTTTTCATTTGCCAACTGATTTTCTAAATTCTGTATCCTAGTGTGGTTCTTGGTCTCATATTGTCGAGCCAATATGCCCCAAGCCTCATGTGCTTTAGTAGTATGTTGAACTAAAGTAAGCACAGAATCACTTACACTAGTGACAATCGCACATAATGCATCAACATTCCGCCTCTTCCAAGCTCGTAGAAGATCTGGATCTGGCTGAATCATCAATCTTGAATTTGCTGGATCTTCAACTGGTATAGGCTCTGGATCCAATCCCATCGGTCCCATGACAGTGTCAAGTAATTCATAGGAGTCCAAAATTGCAGAAATTTTGAACTTCCAGAGTGTATAGTTGGTTCCATCCAGCTTCCCTTCAGTGAATGCAGGTGGACGAATTCGAATAGGTGCAGCATTAACATTAGCTGAAGCACCAAGACTACTGTTCGATGATGAAGCCATCATGTAATCACTCGAATAATCTACTGATATTCTAGTCTGCTAGTAGGCTAAAATAATGATACTTCTCAAGCTATTCGAACCTTACAGCTCTTATACCATGTAAGACAATAGTTATGCAATATAACACAGGAGCAATAACAGAGAAGATAACAGATATAGGAGAATCTCAACAATTTTCTACTAGCAGCAAGTACAAAGATGATGGCGTTGTCCACCCGTGCGCTCTCAAGGTAGAGCTTAAATGGTGATCTAGACAACTCTAGATAAGGAGATACAAGGTAGAGGTATGCTGGCTCAACTCAATGTCTTAGGTAGTGCAGAAGTCATGTATATATAGGATCATGGGTGGCCTGCCATGGACAGCTATACATGGGCGGTAGAGCGTGGGCGGCCACCGCCCGCGTAATTGCCATACACGGCTTAGACTGGTTGAACCGACCTAACAAATATAAATGATTTCTGACTCCGACAGGGAATATTCCATGGACCCCCCAGCCGGGGCTGCTCACCGCTGCCCCGGACCCCACAATTGGGGACCTTGATAACTCCCTTTCCTTATAATATCTTACATGGTCCAATATGACCTTCATCCAACATTCAAGTTGGGATTCCCATCAATTGGGTAATGCATGCTTGGCTTCTCCTCATAAAGGGGGCCTTACAAAATGTGCATACAATCATGAGGGGTAGACATTGATCATATACTAACATAATTTAGCCATTGTTTACAATTTACATTGTTCTGAACCTTGATGGTGAATGCTTTCCATGATCTCTTTCTTTGAGCTGGCCCAAAGCAAGGGTTATATTTCAAATGCATGGGAGCATGGTCCCATGTCCATAGCATCTCCGGATAGGTTTCCAGTAATTTCTGCCTCCAGATGGGTTGGAATATGGCCCCCTTTTTGGCTGCCTCTAGGATATCCTCTGGTTCGAACTGAGTTACGAAGGTGGGGTATTTGTTGGTGAGGCATTTGATTTCAGCATTGTAGTCAACCAGCAATACAAAATATGGTTTATACTGTAACTCTGAACTAGTTATCAGTCTTCTAGGGGCCAGATGTCTGAAGTATTCTGATTGAAGTATGGTTTCTTCAATGGTCTTCACAGCCAACATCTGGTTGGAGATATGTTTTTCATGAGTCCGCCCCATTTCTTCTACCTGTTTCATCCATGCCGAAGGGGGCTCTTCATAAGTGTCCTATCCCTCTTCCGTGATTTTGCCTCCTGGAAGAGGTTGTGGCTCATAATTATCTTCAAATGTTTCTTCCACCGGAATGACAATGATCTCCTCTTCGTTTGGCTGATCAGGTGGAGAGGGGGGTCGTTCATATTGTAACAGCTTAATCTTTAATTCCGCCACCTGTTGTCGTAGCTCAAGTACCTCATTGGTCATTGATGATTCAAGCTCTGGTGAGGTTGCAGCATTGACCATCTCTTTAGTTGTTGGTGGTTGTGGTGTATGCACTTGGGATCTTTGTAGGTCCTTTACATGGTCTACTAACTGGTCGTGTGCCTCAAAGAGGGTAGCATATTCTTCTAACGCCTGCTGAATGTGTGCTGAGGGAATAGCCATGAATTTGGCGGGGTCTATAGGTGCTCCTGGGGTATTTTCCATGGCTGCTTCTAGATTCTCCTGGTTTTGTTGCTGTAGCCTTCTGTTTTCTTCTTGAGCCGCTGCTAAGTGGCGACGAAGTAGAGTCATGTTTCTTTGTAGTCTGGCATTGCGTCCCAACTGATCTCTGAGTTGTTCCTCCATAGCCTTACCTATCTCCATATACTTGGCTTCCATCTCTGCATTCGATTGTTGGAGGACAGTCACTTCGTGTTGTAATGCTGTATTACTTAGCTCCAAGGCATTGACACGTGCCTGGAGTTGAGCCGAGAGGTTGCATAGCTCTGTGTTATTTTCTTCCAGTAACTTATATTCTTGCTTAAGTAGAGTGGCCGCTTCGAACATGGTGTCTAGTGCATTACTAAATGATGTGGATGCAAGGGTAGAGGTGGAAAATGCAAAGGGTCGGGAAATGAGGAAGGGAAAAGTGGATGATGGGCCTATGAGTGAAGTGAAATGTGATGATGTTGGAACAACCGTGGTGGTGGGTGCTCCTGTGGGTGGTGAAATGTCCATGGGCTCGGACGTGATAGTGTGTGGAGTGTGAATTGTGAACACGGGAATGGTAGGTGGTGTGTTAGTGGTGGCCGTGAATGTGGGGGAGTTGGGTTGGGGAAGGGACTTTTTATTATAATTCTCAACTTGTTGGAGTATATTTACAAGGTGTGTCCAGAATGAAGGTTGCATGATTTGGGTTGATTCTCAACTTGTTGGAGTATATTTACAAGGTGTGTCCAGAATGAAGGTTGCATGATTTGAGTTCAGGTATATGGGTCTGTCTAATGTTGGAATGAGCACAAAGATCATCAACATAGACTTCCAAATTCTTCCTCAAGAACTCTTTAAATACGTGACACATCAATCTTTGAAAGGTAGCAGGTGCATTAGTAAGCCCGAATGGCATTACCCAAAAGGCAAATATGCCCCACTCCGTGGCAAAATCCGTCTTATGCTGATCCTCTGGAGCAATGGCTACTTGATTGTAGCCCGAAAACCCATCTAGGAAGCTGTACACTTCCTTGCCTGCTACCCTTTCTAATAGATGCTCAGTGATAGGAAGCGGATAATTATCTCTGATAGTGGCTGCGTTAACCTTCTTCAAGTTAATGCATACTCGTAATTTTCCGTTCTTCTTGGGCACCACTACAATGGGGGATACCCATTTAGTGTGCTCAATTTCATAGATAAACCCGGCTTCCACCAAGCGGTCTATCTCCTCTTTAATCTTGGCGGCGTAGTTGTCATTGTATGTGTAGGGCTTTTGCTTAGAGGGTCTGGCATCTGAGGTCATGGGGATTGTGCGTGAGCATATGTCTGGGTCAACACCCTTCAGATCCTTGTAGCTCCAAGCGAATACATCTCTGTATTCTCTTAGCAAGGCTATCAATTCATGCTCTTCGTCTTCCGTCCGGTCATGGCCTATGTACGTGCATCTCTCCTCTTCTTCTTCCACAGCTACCACAATTTTCTTGGTGGTTTCTTTGTTATCATAGGCCTCCCCTGATTGCGCCTCTCGTTTAGGCATTCTGATCATGACTCTCCTATCATCTATCTCATACTTCTTAAAATTTTCCGGAACCTCAAACAAAGATTCTTCCTCTTCTGGTGTGACTTCTCTCTTCTTTCTTTTCTTTCCTTCCTCCTTCAGGGTCACATGTGTGGCTAGCCTTACATCATTTGTAAGCTCTCCATGCCTCTGGGGTTGAAATTCTACTTCATAGAATTATTCTTCATCTGATGCAAAGGGTGGGTCCATAATGATTGACTCTAGATCGGAGTCACTTGCATCCTCAAATGCATCAGGGCTAGGTTCACACTCTTCTAACACTGCCTCTCCCATGATTGGCTCTATGGAGAAGACTGAAATGTCATAGCCATCTTCATCACAGTGAGGTGTCCATTGTTCTTCATTGATGGCTACATCCATTGTTGCTAGGGTTTCTTCCCAGCCATGGGGTTCAAATTCCTCGTTAGGAAAGACTACAGGTGCATAGGCTGGGTCTTGAATTGATCTATGTGTTTCTTTTGCACCTACCTCTCTGGCTTTTTCTCTTTTCTCTTCTTCTACTGCCACTTTGCACATCCATAAGTGGGTGTCTTCATGCATCCATGAGGATCCTGATCCTATGGAATGCACAGATTCCGTATCATCTTTGGCTCTATGGATGGGATTCCATTGGATAGGAGGGACATCTCTATGAGAGTAATCTTTGAGATTCACTTTGGTTGTAACACCTAAGTGTTGCAGGTACAAGGAGTTGGTTCCCCAATCCTGTACCACTTGCAACTGTCACATAAATGGTCTTCCCAAGATCATTTCATAGGCATGATTTTTGCTAAAATCACATATAGCAAATGTATGCTCGAACTCGACACCACATGTAGTGAGAGTTATGCCTTCTAGCAATCCCAAGGGCCTCTCAATATGGCCATCGGCCATCTGCAATTTCATTCTCGTCGGTCGGAGTGCTGGCTTGCCCCAACGCTTCCAGAGGGAAGTTGTAGCAATTGCAACTCCTGCACCTGAGTCCAAAATTGCCTTGGTTGTGTATCCCTGATGGGTAACTCGGAGATAGGTATTTCCTTCTTCTCCTTCACTCATGTCTCCTATCTTATCCAATGGTATTTCAGGCACTGTTCTATGAGATCCTACCTGGGAACGCGATTTCGCTATGTCTGGCACTTGCTTGGCTACGTGTTTCCACACTTCTGGCTTAACTTTGAGTAGCTCTTCTAAAGTGAGATTGCACTGCACCTTAGTGTTCTTTACTACCTCTGTATTCCTAGGTATGATTGAATCTTCGTTTCTTATCATGACTGTGGGCGCTCTCAGGCAAGTAGACTTGGTTTCCCATGGGCCAGTGAAATGGGGTAATTCCTGCAGGGAGTTAGACTCGAAGTCTAACCTCTCTTGGTTTTGTGCACTCTCCTGCTCTCCATAAATGGAAGGAATATCTTGAGGGAATTGATCATGTGAGTCATCCACAAGTTCAATGGGAGGAGGGGCTTCACTTTCATTAGCCCATTTGTCTTCTTGAATCTCTCGTAGGAATTTTGGAGTGAACCTATTCATAGAAGAGGAGGTGTCTGGTTCAGTGGAATTAGGCACATAAGCTTCTTGTGGGGGATGGCTTATGTTTTTGCTTGTCTCATCTCTTTCTCGATTTTTTTCTTCCTTGGCAGATCTTGCAATTATGCTCTCTAACTTCTCTAGGAGTCCATCCAAGTGCAATTGTGTCTTAGCTGAGCCTGAGTGGTTGAAAAGGCGACTGGCTTCAAACATGGTCTAAGCCAATGCGACCATTTTCGCACACAGCTTGGTTCTCTCTATCTCTAGGTCAGCTCTAGGGTAGCACTTGTCATGATCCACCACATTTGGCCCTTCTTGAATTCTGGCCTGATATGCTTTAAACCTCATATCTAGATCTTCAGGAGTGGGATCGGCTAGGACTGATCCTACTCTGGGTGGTGGGTGGGTCAAGGGTGGTGTATTGAAAGGTTGGGGAATGGAAGAAGATGGATTGGCGGGTAAAGGGAAAGGTGGTGGATGGGTGGTGTGAGAGTGGTTTTGAGATCCGAGTTCACTTATCTTTGCTTTGGTTTCTCTCAAGCTTGCTTCAAGTTCACTCATTTTTTGTGACCATTGTCTTTTCATTCTCTCCCGGCTATCTCTCCATGCTCTTGTCCTTTTCTTGGTTATACTCTCTATCTCACTAACCTCAGCACTCTTTTCCTGCCCTACTCCTTGAGTTTGTTGCAAGGCTTGGGCTCTAGTGACCACATGCACTGGGGCTGTGGAGGTTATACTTCCCGTAGAGTCTACCACTAACCCAATGACGTTGATAGGAGTGATTTTAGGCATGTTATTAGGGTTCCTTTGGCAATCTCGTAGGAGATGCTCTTTTCCGCAGTCTTGACAAAATCCCTGAATTGTCACTGGTTGGGGTTGTGTAGAGGCAGGCAGTGGACAATCACGTATAAGGTGATCTCCCTGACATCTGAAGCATGGTCCTCTAGGGAATGGGGATCGTACCTGCCTAGGTTGAGGTCTAGAGTTGGGGTTTGTGTACATGACATTAGCATACTCAGGCTCCCCACTATTTTCACTTGGGTCCTCATAATAGTATGACTCGTTATGCTCGGGTGACTGCATGTA
Source organism: Ceratopteris richardii (assembly GCA_020310875.1). Taxonomy (NCBI): domain Eukaryota; kingdom Viridiplantae; phylum Streptophyta; class Polypodiopsida; order Polypodiales; family Pteridaceae; genus Ceratopteris; species Ceratopteris richardii. The sequence goes on from CM035435.1 coordinate 59,256,968, forward strand.
GTAAGCCTGTGGGCTATCAATATGTGTGGAGTCAAAACTATGGTCACTTGGATCACTGTTTGATAGCAATGGGGTGACTGGGACTATGGCTCTGTTCGGATTTTCTTCAGCAGATGCATATTTCACTGGGATCACATTGGTTGGAGCTGGGGGTTGGTGCACTAGGACTGGTTGAGGTCTCTGTTGCCCTTGATAAGGTGGCTTATAGGGTTGCTGTGGTCTATTGTATTGTTGTGGAGGGTACTGATTCTAGTATCTACCCTGTTGTGGATATGGTTGAGGGTAATTTTGCCTAACAGTTTGTTTGCTATATGGGCAGTCCTGTGTAGTGTGGTTGGTGTACCTTCGCTCTATGGTGCAGTACTGGCTACTAGGATTCACTTGGGGTTGGGCCATAATGGGACATACATTTGCCATATGGTCACCTCCACAAGTGTAGCACCACTTAACTGGGGCAAATCTTGGAATTTGTTTGCTAGAGACACCTAGTTTTTGAGCTACCTTCTCGGCAAGTTCCTCAATGGATGTGGACTGACCAGATGTGAGACTACTAGAGTTATCCGAATCCTTATAGATTTTTGATAGCTCTAACTCCTCGCCTAGATTATCCTCAATGTGTATGCACATGCGCACGCATTCTTCTATAGTTCTAGGGTCCTTCAAATACACATATGACCTAAGCTTGGTGCTCAACAAGCCATCTAAGAACAAAGCCACTTGCTTGGCTGGTGTGGGTAACTCAGGCATCAGGCACCTCTCTAGGTATTGCCTAAACCGTCTTCCTGCTAGTCTGACCGTCTCTTGAGGTGTTTGCTTGAAGCTATGAATTAGTGAGGAAGTGTTGTGCCTTATACCACTCTTAGAAAACTCAATGATAAATGCTTCTAGGAGCTGGTCTATGTTTCTGAAATGCCTCTCGTTCAGTGGCTGAAACCACGTGAGGGGAGTGTTCCTAAGGGTTAGACCAAAAGCATTATATTGTGTGAATAGATCCTCTACATGTTCAGCTTTCAAGACTTGCCTAAATTCTGCCACATGGTCATAAGGGTCTCCAGTGCCATCGAAGTAATTCTTCATGGACTTCACCAGTTGAGTTGGCCTCAGAGTCCTGGTGTGTTCTCTCGGCCTTGGCAAAGGAAAATCATCAGCATTTCTTTGGTTCCTTTGGTCTCTAAATCTCTCGGTTTCTTCTCTATCCGTCCCCGTTCTCCTTTTTTCCCTTCCCTGGGCGTTGGCAAAGCTTACTTCAGGTCTATCTCTACTTCTATCTCCTTGAGCTCCATGAGCCTGGGAGGTCCCGGCTCCTTGGTGACCATAGGACACATTAGACCGTGGTTGGGGAAAAACAAATTCACCCTTCCATGTGTAGGCATGTCTGCCATGCTCGGTGACCATGAAGATTCTCTCCGATGTATTGTCTAGGTATGTTACTTTGCCTGGGCTGTCAGGGTCTTTAAACTCATAGATTGTGAGAGCACTCACTTCTTGAGGGTGAGCAGGTTTATATCTCCAAAAGGCCTCATCGGTTTCTCAGTTTAAAAGCAAATCTATGCTTTTATTATCCTGTGGAATCCACTCTGGAGTCATGATTCTGGTCAAGACAGATTTACCACGGGGAGTTCTTGGCTCTCTCTCTAAATTCCCTTGCTCTATATCACCCATGTCGGTCTCCGCAATCACATTTCCAAACTCATCAGTTCTATCAAGAAGAGTGGTGACTACATATATAGTCCCCTCTTTATCTAGGTATGCTCCATTCTCAAACTTGACTACCGGGTGTTCTAGTCCATGGGGTTGATCGGGGTTCTTAATATGGACCATAGATCTTCTCAGTCTGTCTTCGTAGATGCGAGCACATAGACGATTAGTCCTAATGTATTCCAATTGAGTCTTGTAAGGTCCTTCTGGCTTTTCTAGATAAGCCACCCCTGAACTACCTACTGGTCTCTCCATGTGATAGGACATTTCAGAATCACTTGTTTCTGATCGTGGAGTGTATGGGTAATCACTCAACTGCTGGGCCCAGGACCTAGCAGTGTGATTGACACTAGCTTCAGAAGATCTGAGGCTTTGTTTGTCTCGGCCTAAGTGTCTGCCGGACCTAAGGTTCATATGCCTGGTTTCTCTACCCCCTTGTTTCCAAGTACACTCTCGTTGCAGGTTAATTGGCACCAATCACTTTGTTCTTTTTAGTTGATTATTATGTTTATGATCTTGTCTGATATCACGTCGTCAGGAATACTTAAGTGAATTTCGCACTTGATAAATGATCGATTCAAGTTTACTTTTGTCCCTTAGGGTTTTCGCACCTAAGATCTACTTAATGCTTGCACTTGGTTGATTAGTTCTCTTGGACTTAATTCGTGCCTGACGTTTTCCTAATTAATTACCACACCTAAGTCGTACTTAGGCTAGGCTAGGAATCGACAAAGGAGGGTTGAGAGAACTTCCAACCTCAATCCTCTAGTTGCTCAAACCGTTGCACAAACCGAGGAAGCCTTCTTCCAAGCCTGATACTCACCCTTGCTAGCTTGCCCTGGAATACCTTGAGTGCATGCACAATTCCTGCAAAATTTCATAAGTTAATATAGCTCATTGACCACAATGAATTGAAAGACACACATCAACAATTATGGGCCCCCCTTGGAGTAATTTACAGAACCCCCAAAATCTTAGGACCTCTCAGGATTCAGGAGATCTCTCCCTGGTGTCTAGGTCTTTTTCCCACTCCTAAGGCTCTAATGTTACCCCAATGTGTCCACAATTAAGCCCAAATATACCTCACTTCACTCCATTAATTTACTTTAAAATTTTATGCGTTAAGCCCATGTATCGCGATAGGTCGGGTCGAGTTGTCGCGATAGGTCGGAGTGTCACGATAGGTGGGGTCGGTGTGTCGTGAAACTTCGAGGTGTCACGATAGGTCGGAGTGTCACGATACTCCGGTGTGTCGCGATAGGTCGAGGTGTCGCGATACTTGGGAGTGTCGCGATAGGTGGGGTCGGTGTGTCACGATACTTCGAGGTGTCGCGATAGGTCGGAGTGTCGCGATAGGTGGGGTCGGTGTGTGGCGATACTTCGAGGTGTCACGATAGGTCGGGGTGTCACGATAGGTGGGGTCGGTGTGTCGCGATACTTCGAGGTGTCGCGATAGGTCGGAGTGTCGCGATACTCCGGTGTGTCGTGATAGGTCGAGGTATCGCGATACTTGGGAGTGTCACGATAGGTGGGGTTGGTGTGTCGCGATACTTCGAGGTGTCGCGATAGATCGGAGTGTCGCGATAGGTGGGTCGGTGTGTCGCGATACTTCGAGGTGTCACGATAAGTTGTGGGTATCGTGATACTTCGGTGTGTCGCGATACTTCGAGGTGTCATGATAAGTCGTGGGTATCGCAATACTTCGGTGTGTCGCGATACTTCGAGGTGTCGCGATAGGCCGAGTTATGGCAAATTTTGTTGGTCTGTCTAGTGATCCTAGGAGCTCTAGGCCTGCGCAGTGTCCTGGTGCACTCAGAATTGTGATAGGGTGAATTTTCCGGAGTGTCGCGATAGCTCGAGCTCGATGCCTCGGAGTTTGCGCAGACAAAATCCGTACCTGCTGAGCTTGCTGGAGATGATGATGGAGCTGCAACTTGCAAGAAACATGCAAAAAAACACACACAAGCAAGAACACACACTCGCTCTCTCTCAAACTCGCACAAAGCAAATGAGGAAATGGTTTGGAAATGAGAATATAAGGTGGAGAAGGAGATGAAGGTGGAGATGAAGATGGAGATGGAGATGGAGAAAAATCAGAAATTTACCTACTACTTACCATTCCAACGCGTCCTCTCTACGTCTTACCATCACACGCTCGTCCTCAAAGCTCAAATCCTCGGCAACGGCGCCAAAATTTGGTGTAGCTCAGTGATGAGTAGCACCTCCTTTAATGTCAATCCGGGAAGACATGAGAATGGTATGAAGACCTCGAGCAAGTGAAGGCACAAATGTGTGAGTGAGAAGCACACTAACATGCACACACATACACACACACGCGCACACACGGCAACGACAAAGAAAGTAAGAGAATGGAATCACTTCTATTGCAACCAAATTCTCATACAAGCTCAAAACTACAAGAAGCTAGCTCAAAAATGAGCTCTCTAGCTCTATTTATAGTTTTTGACTAGCTTTGGCCCTGTCCAGACCTAATGTCCGGCCTAGTTAAAAATTAGGTTCCAGGGCTTATTTGAGGACTCAAACGAGATTTAAAAATTATGAAAATTGGAAGGCAACTTCCTCTAAGGCTCCCCAAGCTCAAGGACTCCTCGGCTTGTACAAAATGGAGCTACAAAAAGGTGAAACAATATTTACAAGGGTTTTTAGTGATGAGAATCACTTTTAACATGGTGTAAGGTTTGGAAAAATTTAATGTGTTGTCTTAGTGCTAGATCTGCATGTATGCTCGTACTTGCTTCATCTGCCAACACTCTCCCCCCCCAAGGTCTGTCGCCTCTGACAGACCTTTTCTCTGCGGTTTGGTCAATGTAGTTCTGGAGAATGTCGGTTGCCAAGTCATGCTCTTTGATCCATAGCCCTCTGATCAGGTCTCTCTGAAGGGCATCCCAGGTTTTCTCCAAGGCTTACGACTAAGGCGGCAACCAAGGCATAGACCTTGGCATACCTTGTCATCCGAGTCACCGAAGTCACCGTTGGCGCCGTTGGCTGCGCGCGAGGGAGGACCTCAACGATCAAGGAATATAGAGGTTCCCGGTACTTCTCGGGAGGTCACCCATCCCAGTACTGTTCCCCCCAGAGCTCGCTTAACCGCGGCAATCTCTTACCACTAAGCTACACTCTTGTGGTGTTTGAAGAAGGGGAAAGACTAAGGTTGGCATTACCTTGAACAAGTTTTGGTCCCTCAAAGCTTCATTTTTGCTTTTAAAGCCTATTTCTGAAGCAATTTTGGGGTGTTTTTGGAGCCATTTTGGAGTACTTTCGCACGTAGTTCTCTTCACACAGGTCCAAGAACATCAAGAAGAGTGTTCCTTGTACTTCTCAGACAATAAATATCAACCTTTGGGGCTGTATTTTCAGCCACACTCGTAAAACTACAGGTTTCTCGAGGGGTTTTCAGTTTTGGTGGGAGCAGTCGCTGCAAATTTATGCAGGTTTTTAAAGCCTAAAACATCAGAGTTGACAGACACTTGCAGGTGTTATTGGCTAGTTTTTTGGGCTGTGTATTCAGCCTTTCAGTGTCATTTTACTGCATATATTGAGCACATACACACCATGTACGCTTCTGTGGATACCGCTTATGTACGTCCATGTGGGCATTGATATAGCGGTTACGTTCTTTGCATAAAGCCTTTTACGTTTGATAAAGAGGGTCGTGGTGAGGTTTTCTTAACTGGGAGACACCCAGATGTCGGGGTCTCTTCGGTGATGCAGGTGGAAGACTTACCCAGCCTCGCCATAGGAGATGTATGATAGTTGTTCATAGGTGCTCGATAAGCCTAGTTGGCTTCTATTGGGTAACTGATTATATGCAGTGGAGTCAGTGATTCACTATGCAGGTAGACATGTTAGTACTTGCAGTTTTATGATACTTTGACACAGGTCATATGCTAATTTTGCAGAGGATACTCTGGCAAAATTTTTCCAGATTTCTGGTTTAGTCAACTATATAGTGGTCGATTTACTCCTTGATACACTTATTTGTTGGTGTTTGGACTCTTCTAGCTCCATTATCATTCTATTCAGTTCTCTACGATCATGGCATCAGAGGTCTCAGGCACATCCGGTGGATCAGGGTCTAGTGCTAGCGTTCCGAGGAGGAGCTATAACTTGCAGGGCAAAGACCATTTTGAGATCCGAAAATTTGATGGCACAAACTTTGCTCTATGGAAGAATCAGATTAAAGATGTGCTGATTCAAAGAAGGCAATGGAAGCTAGTAAATGGGATTTCAAAGAAGCCTGCTGACATGGATGAAGATGATTGGGATGAGTTAGATGAAATGGCCAGGTCTACCATTCGCTTGCACCTAGCAGATAATGTTTACTTTACAGTATTAGATTGTGAAAGTGCAGAGGAGCTTTGGAAGAAGTTATGCAATACATATGAAAAAGAGACGGCATCAAATAAAGTATATCTGATGAGAAAATTATACGACCTTTGTATGAAGGACACAGATAGTGTTGCTGCTCATCTAAATGAGTTTGATGCCATATTCTCCCAGTTACAGGCTCAGAAAATGGATATGGACAATGAAATGAAAGCAGTATTGCTGTTATGCACCCTGCCATCATCATGGGATACATTTTGCACAGCTATTAGCAATAGTGCACCAGGTGGTAAACTCGTCTATGATGACATATGTGGAGCACTCTTGAGTGAGGAGATTCGTAGAAAATCTATGGTTGGCACTCAGAGTGGAGATGCATATAATGTTCGTGATTCTTACCAAGGAAAGAATCAACAACGTGGCAGGAGCAAGAACAAGGAAAAGAATGGTCAACGGAATAAGAGCAGAAGTAAATCAAGGAAGAGGGATATTGAATGCCATTATTGTCATAAGAAAGGACACATGAAGAAAGACTGTTATGCATTAAAGAATGCTAAAGGTAAAGGACAGAATGTTGATGGGCATGTTAAACAGTTACCTGCACCATCTACTTCGACTGTGAAGATTGAAGAAATTAATGCTATTTCTGATGATGCTGATGTGTTGACACTTGATAGTACTGTGCCATCTGAGGCACTTATGGCTGATTCTCTTTCCCACACCTGGCTGCTAGATTCTGGTGCTTCTTTCCATGTGACACCACATAGAGAATGGTTCTCTAATTATGCAGCAAAGTCTCTTGGTACCGTGAGACTTGGTGACTCTTACCAGTGTGATGTTGTGGGGATTGGAGATGTGGTTGTGCAGTTCATTGACGGTTCAAAATTTACTATGCATAATGTACGCCATGTACCTCAGTTATCACGCAGTTTGATGTCAGTTGGTCAACTTGATGACCTTGGTTACAAGGTGGTCTTCTATGCTCAGTCCTTTCGTATATCAAAGGGCAATATGGTTATTGCAAAAGGAAGGAAAGTTGGCTCACTTTACCCTTTATTTGTATCACAGAAAGAACACTTGTTAGCTGTTACTGAACAGCCTATGGCTTGTATTTGGCATGGTCGTTTGGGCCATATATCTCATAGTGGAATGGAAAATCTTTCTCGTTCTGGCTACTTACCTGTGTTATCTTTCTCTGATTTTTCATTTTGTGAGCATTGTCAATATGGAAAGCAAACCAAAAATGTGCATAAAACGCACATTGACTCTTCAATTCAGCCTTTAGATCTTGTTCATACAGATGTGTGTGGTCCTATGCCCACTAGGTCCTTAGGTGGTTCTCTTTACTTTGTTACTTTCATAGATGATGCTACTAGAAAAGTCTGGGTATATCCTATCAAATCGAAGGATGATGTATTCCCTACTTTCAGAAAATGGCTTGCTTCAGTTGAGACTGAAAAAGGAACTAAGCTTAAGGCTTTACGTTCAGATAATGGGGGTGAGTATACCTCACATGAATTCAGCCTTTTCTGTCAGTGTAGAGGGATTCGTAGAGAGTTTACAGCTCCTTATACCCCAGTACAGAATGGTGTAGCTGAGAGGATGAATAGAACTATTCAAGATAGAGTAGTCTCTATGTTGCATCATGCAAACCTCTCACAAGGTTTTTGGGCAGAAGCAGTATTGACTGCAGTTCATGTGATTAACCTTTCACCTAGTACTTCCAAAGGTCTGAAAGTGGCACAAGAGTTATGGACAGGGAAACCACCATATTATGATCATCTTCGAGTTTTTGGGTGTGAAGCATATGTTCATATACCCAAGAATCTTAGACAGAAGTTGGACCATAAGTCAAAGAAATGCATTTTTCTTGGATATGGTCGAGAAGGACAATTTGGATATCGCTTATGGGATCCTGAAACACGGTCAGTGATCACAAGTAGTGATGTCATTTTTAATGAGTCTAAGATGCATAAACAGCCGATTAAGGAGGTTGAAGTGAGAAGAGTGGTGTTTGAGGATACTAGTCCTCCGGTTAGCATGCATAAAAATGCTGCACATAGGGATGTTCAAGAGAATGTCCATTCAGATCAGTCTGCACATGTTCCTGTTCATCAACCATTGAGACGTTCTGCACGTGTCTCATATCCACCTGATAGATATGTTCCAGGTTTAGATTTTGTTATGCTAACAGATGCCGGTGAGCCCTCTTGCTACAAAGAGGCTATGCAGACAGAGGATCATGTCAAGTGGGAGCGTGCCATGAAGAGTGAGTTGGATTCTATTCACAAGAATGGTACTTGGGACTTAGTACCTTTGCCAAAGGGAAGGAAAGCTTTACCATGTAAATGGGTATATAAGCTGAAATTCACATCAGATAGTGCTTCTCCAAAATATAAAGCACTACTTGTTGCAAAGGGTTTTAAGCAACAACATGGTGTTGATTTTGAGGAAATCTTCTCCCCAGTGGTCAAGATGACTACTTTGCGCATGTTGCTTGGATTCGTTGCAATGGAGGACTTAGAGCTAGTCCAAATGGATGTGAAAACAGCTTTCTTGCATGGAGATCTTATAGATGAGATCTATATGGAACAACCAGAGGGTCATGTAGTTCCTGGCAAGGAAAGTCTAGTTTGTAAGCTCAAGAAGAGCTTGTATGGACTTAAACAGTCTCCTAGACAATGGTACCAAAAGTTTGATGCTTTTATGAAGTCCCAAGGCTATTCTCGGAGCAATGAGGATCATTGTCTCTACACAAAGAGATGTTCTGATGGCAGCTTGATATGCTTGATACTTTACGTCGATGATATGTTGATTGCTGGGAAGTCCTCTTATGATTTGTCAATTCTCAAAAAGAAGTTGAGTCAGACATTTGATATGAAGGATTTGGGGGATGCCAAACATATTCTTGGCATGCGCATTACTCGTGATAGGAGTAAAAGATGCATATACTTGTCTCAAAGTGAGTACATATCCAAAGTACTTCATCGATTCAATATGCAGGGTGGAAAGGCATTGAGTACACCTTTACCCACATATGTGAAATTGAGCAAGGATGACTGCCCCAAATCAGATGAGGAAAAGGAATTCATGACCAAAATTCCCTATCAGTCTGCTGTTGGTAGTCTCATGTATGCTATGGTAGCTACGAGACCAGACATTGCATTTGCAGTGGGAGTTGTGAGCAGATATATGTCTAATCCTGGCAAGAAACATTGGGAAGCGGTCAAAATGATTTTGAGATATCTGAGTGGCACTAAGGACAAGTGTCTATGCTTAGGTAGAGGGAAAGCATCCATTATTGGTTACACAGATTCTGACTATGCTGGTTGTGTAGACAATCGTAAGTCTACATCAGGGTACATTTTTCATTTTGTTGGAGGTGCTATCTCTTGGAGATCTCGTCTTCAAGAATGTACAGCTGTTTCCACCACAGAAGCAGAGTATGTTGCAGCAAGTGAGGCATGTAAGGAAGCATTGTGGCTTTCTCGTCTTGCTTGTGATATGGGTTTGCCTCAGCATGTACCTCACTTGCTCAGTGATAGTCAGAGTGCCATTGCTTTGGCTAAGAATCCGGTCTATCATGCAAAGACCAAGCACATTGAGGTGAGGTATCACTTCATTAGAGATTGCTTAGCCACTGAGAGCATTATTCTTGAGAAGGTTCACACTCGAGATAATGCTGCAGATGCTTTGACTAAAGCTCTACCACAGGATAGCTTTCAACACTGTTGTCACTTGATGGGGGTTACTTGATTCTTGATCTTACACAGTCACTTGTATACTGTGTAACATGCCCATCAGGTGGGAGGTATAGTTTGTATACTTACACTCAGGTATTCTTTATCATTCTTTCTTTTTTCTCCCATAGTTACGCTGGCCATATTGGCCTTTAGTGGGAGATTGTTACCGTTAGTGTCCATGTGAAAGGCCAAATGGCCACCGGACACTTCTTTGTATATGTTCTTTAATAAAACATATAGTGGCCTGGTCAGTCACAGACTGTAAGTTCGACCGCATTTGTAAGACCTAAGAAGTCTGTCTTTGTGCTCCCTGTGTACTGCGTTTTCTGCGTATTCTACAACATCTGTGCGGAGTACTGTGTGTGGCGACCAGAGCTCGGTTTTCTACTTTGAGCATATCGTCGTGGAGCTCTCGAGAAGGAGAGTCCAGTGTGGTGCATGCCATCGAAATCGAGAAGGAGAGTCCAGTGTGGTGCACGCCATCGAAATACTTCAGGATGGATATTGATGCTACTATGCATATTCTCACTAATAGTCAGAGTGCTTTGGCTATTGCACGAAACCCGGTGTTTCATGCATGGACCAAACATGTTGAGGTGCATTATCACTATGTGAAAGAGCGCCTTCATGCAGGAGATATTGATTTGGTATATGTGCCGACACATGATAATGTGGCAGACATACTCACCAAAGCTCTTCCATGGGAAAAGTTTGAAGCTTTTAGCAAAGCTTTAGGCTTATTACCTTGTGGGTGCTGATCTCTTACTCACTGTATGTGTTCACATCATTTGCTCTAGGGGGGTTTTGTTACACTTATGTGTTCCTCGAGTAGCTTTGATGTGAACCTTTTCCCCATACATGAGCACTTTTTACTCTCACTACTAGAAATAGAGGGGCGTAGCGATGCCCCCGAATCGAAAAAAAACAGGAACTGTCGCTTATGCGATGATAGCATCACATAAGCGATGGCCCTATTTTTTTTTTTTAAGAGCTATCGTCGCATAAGCGATGTTAGCGTCGCTTATGTGATGCTAAAACTATGAGTCGCAAATAGCATCGCTAATTAGCGATGCTATTTGCAACATTGGCAAACTGGTTGCGATGCTTCGGCATCGCATAAGCGACATCCTGTGTTCCAGAGTGTTGCATAAGCGATGCTCTAGAATGCTAAAAAAAAATCGATTTCTCCCAGCACATTTGTGCCGAGATTTGGATGCACACACACAAAGAGAGAGAGAGAGAGAGTACACACACATACATATGCACACACACACACATATACACACATAGACACACACACATACACATAGACACACACATATACACACTAATTTACATACACACATACACATGCATACAGACACACATATATACACACATAGACACATGCATACACACATAGACACGCACACACACATACACACATAGACACACACACATACACATACACACACATACACACACACATAGACACATACACACTTACGCACACACACCCACACACATCGACACACATCGACACACATTTACACACACACATACACATGCATACAGACACATATATATAGATACACATGTATATACACACATAAACACACACATAGACACACACACACACACACACACATAGACACACACACATACACACGCATACACACATACACATACACACATATATATGCATATACACACACACACGTAAAGAGACATACACACACATACACATACAATTATACATATGCATACATACATGCTTACATGCATACACACACATACACACACACATATATATGCATACACACACACACGTAGAGAGACATACACATACATGCATACATATGCATACATAATGCATATGCATATGCATACATACATACTTACATGCATACACACACATACACACGCATGCATACATATGCATACATAATGCACATGCATATGCATACATACATGCTTACATGCATAAACACACATACACATACACACACATACACACACAAATATGCATACACACACATATAGAGACATACACACACATACACATACATGCATACATATGCATACATAATGCATATGCATATGCATACATAATGCATATGCATATGCATACATAATGCATATGCATATGCATACATAATGCATATGCATATGCATACATACATACTTACATGCATACACACACATATGCATACATAATGCACATGCATATGCATAGATACATGCATACACATACACACACATAGACACACACACATACACACACATATACACATAGATTTACACACATACACATGCATACACGCACATACACACATAGACACACACACACACATATACAGACACACACATACACACATAGACATATACATACATAATGCATATGCATATGCATATGCATACATACATAGTTAAATGCATACACACACATACACACACATGTGCATACATATGCATACATAATGCACATGCATATGCATACATACATGCATACACATACACACATAGACACATACACACACATAGACACATACACACACATAAACACATACACACTCATAGACACATACACACTTATACACACACATCCAGACACATTTACACACACACATTGCAAGAGAATGAGAAATTACGACCACCACGTGCTAGAGAGATGACTCTCCTCCCAATCTTATGCCTGTATATATAGCTCCTGGAATCAACGAGGACCACAAATGTAACTAGAGTCCACAAGTGCATATGCAATCTCCTCCACTCCTTTCATACCTTCCACTAGAGTCCACTAATGGTTGTTGTATTCACCTCTTAACTTAAGTCTCCCTGGACTCACGTTAACTTGAGTTAGAAGGCTCTAGAGCTCTTTGGGCAAAACTGTCTCCCCATGCTCCCCATGGGAGTTGAACCCAAGACCTCTTCCTTCACAACCTTGAGATTTAACCACTAGGCTAAGTGGAGCACATGAACTTATGCTTGAGTCTGTACTTGAGATCTTTGGTCCTACAGACAAGTGACCAAATGGTATCTGATTTCAGATCTGTCTGAACCGGCCAGACCCTTAGATCATAGACTTACTTTCTTACATTCTCCCCCCCTTGGAAAAGATTTTTGTCCTCGAAAATAGAGCTATATACATATTGTAGGCATCCCTCGAGCCTTATGTTCTAAAACTAGAAGAACATGGTCATGTTCTAAAACGGGAAGAACATGGTCATGTTCTAAAACTGGAAGAACATGTCTCATCTCTATGGTGGCATCCCTGCCCAAATGATTCAAAACACTGTCTGGCCTTGCACCTTGATGAACTAGTCAAAGTACAAAGTAGTGAATGAATAATAAGGGTGGATCTAAACACATCCCTGGCCAATTCACAGTGTCTGGATGTGCGATCTAGGCACAAACATGTGAACTGGGTGGACTCAACTTACTAGTCCATTTCTAGGCATAACTGGTGCATGGATTGAGTAATGAAAGTGGGATTCTTATCCCTTGCAAGACTTTGACAACTCTTGGTTCACTTTGTTGATATATTTGGGTAGTGATGTGTGTGAACACTCTAGGACCGCCGGGGCACTTTTTTCCCTCTTTAGGAGGTTTTTTTCCCCCGGCTTGTATATACGCCTATTGCCCTAATGGGCTACTTATCTTTGTACATTCACTAGTAATACATTCAGTCTTGTGTGTTGTGCTCCAAGCTTCTTCTTCTTCCTTGTGCTGTTCGCGTGCTTCCGCAGACATCTAACTCCAACAATTGGTATCAGAGCAGGTCGTTGCTTCTTCTAGCGCGCCGTCGACACTCCTTCGTTTTGTAGGCTATTTCGTCCTTTTGTGCCAAAGGTATATACCAGTTTTTGTTCGCCAGTTTAAGCGTCTCGAAGTCTGCTACAGGTCTAGCAGAACTCGTCTGGGCAGTTCTGTTCAACTTTTTGAGATACAGTCAATTTTCTGCATCAAGGTATTTTAGTCATCGGCCATGGCTGAAAGCAGTGATGTATTCCGTATGTTGGCTGTTGAGGATAAGTTGGATGGTACCAACTACCCATTATGGGCTTATATGATGCGACATGTACTGGTTGCAAAAGGATTGTGGAACATTGTGCAGGGTGTTGAAAGACGTCCTGTTACACCTGTAACGACAGGTACTGCAAATACAGGTGTTGGAGCTGATGAAGATGGTGTCGAAGATGATATTCCGCAAATTCCTGTTCGTGCTGCTGTTTCTGTTGCACCTACTGCAGAGCAGATTCGTTGGGATGGCAAAGATGCCCAGGCACATGCATTGATAGCTTTGTCTGTCAAACGTGCCATTATTCCTCACATTCGCTCTTGCAGAACAGCAAAGGATGCTTGGGATACACTTACCACTTTGTACCAGGCTAGGAATGAGGCTCGTGTTGCTTACCTCCGAAAACAGTTGGAGAGTGAGCACATGAATGAAGGTGATTCGATGGACAGTTTTCTTACAAAGATCAAAGACCTGAAGGAACAATTGATTTCTGCTGATGAGGTTATACCAGATAGCTCACTTGTGCAGACCGTTCTGAATGGCCTTCCTGATTCATATCAGAGTTTTGCCTCTACTCTTCGATTGATTATGAAAGGCAATTCGAATGCCTTGTCATTTGAGGAATTAGTCTCTGTTCTGTTGCAGGAAGATCAGTCCAGGCAGAACAGGTCCATTATGCGTGTTGCAGATCAAGCTTTCCTGGCTAGTCAGAAGGGCAAAGGAAAATGGAGCTCTTCTACTAGTAAGCAAAAATCTGCAAATGCTGCACAATCGAAGAACCAGGATAAAGATGAGAAGAAATCAGAAAAGCAGAAATTGTTCTGCAAGTACTGTAAAGGAAATGATCATATTATAAAGAACTGTCCAAAACTGACTGCTAAAGAGGCAAAGAAGAAAGAGGCTGGAATGGTTGTTGTAGAGGCCTCTACACCAAAAACAGAGTCTGCAAATCTTGTGCAGGAAGAAGAATGGGCGTTTACTACTGTCTGCACTTTTGACCCATCTTCTCATGATCAGTGCATGTCTGCAGTAGACTCAGATGTTTGGTACTTTGACAGTGGGGCGACCAAACATATTACCTCGCAGCGCAGTTTCTTCTCTTCACTCGAGCCTGCCCCTACAGGGAATACTGTCACATGCACCAATAACTCCTCTTATCCTGTTATGGGAGTTGGTAAGATCATTCTGACTACTGCTGATGGTAGTTCTTTCACTTTGTCAGATGCTTTATTTGTGCCAGGGATCAAAAAGAACCTGTTATCAGTTTCTGCATTAGCCAAGATTGGCTTGGTTGTGAAATTCGTTGATGACAGGTATACAGTCCATTATCTCTCAAATGGTGATGTGATTATTGCTTCTGGCATTTTATGTCGTGGGCTGTATAAGCTCATAGACTATGAAAGATCTGTGAATGATTCGGCATGTGCAGTTCATGATTCTCAGGCTATGTCAAATGCAAAGCTTTGGCATGCACGCTTTGGTCATCTGAATTTTGCTAGTTTGTTACGCCTGCAGAAAGCTGAAATGGTGTCCTCTTTGCCCAAACTTGAGGCACCTAGAAAACATGTTTGTGAAGGCTGTATTTTGGGCAAAATGCAACGTTCTTCCTTTCCAAAAGATGGTTCAGTTCGGGCTATGCAGAAATTGCAGCTTGTACATAGTGATGTCTGTGGTCCTATGCAGACACCCTCTTTTGGAAATTACCTTTACTTCGTGACTTTCATTGATGATTTTTCCAGGCATGCATGGGTATACCCACTCAAAGCAAAGTCCGAAGTGTTCATGTGCTTCAAACAGTTTTTGGTTTTGGCTGAAAATCTATCAACATGTAAAATGGGCACCCTCCGTTCTGATCGAGGGGGGGAATATATGTCTTCAGATTTTAATGCATTTCTGGCTGAACGTGGGATAAAACACCAGTGTACAGTGCCGTATACACCTCAACAGAATGGAGTTGCTGAACGAAAGAACAGGTCACTCATGGAGATGGCGAGGTGCATGGTCAAAAGTCAGGCTTTACCACATAGTTTATGGCTTGAGGCTGTCATGTGTGCAGCATATGTACTGAACAGGTGTCCCACCAAAGCGTTGCAGTCTATCACTCCATATGAGGCTTGGCATGACCGCAAGCCATCTGTTGCTCATCTGCGTGTTTTTGGTTGTTTGGCATATGCATTAGTGCCTGAACAACATCGCAGAAAATTGGATGATAAGGCAGTAAAATGTATTTTTGTTGGGTACAATTCTGAAAGTAAAGGCTATCGTCTGTATCATCCACAGACTAAACGCATTCTGGTTAGCCGTGATGTTGTCTTTGTGGAAGATGCTATTCAGCCATTGCTTTCATGTACTAAGGAGACATCTGTTAGCTCCAAAGACATGTATGATACTTTGATGCCTCTTTTTACAGGTGGACAGGCTAGCACTGGTCCTAATGAGGCAACTTCTCAGCCTTTGCAGGTTTCATATGATGATGCAGATCATTCCATTTCTGATGCAGATTTACATGATGCACTTGTTGATGAGAGAGCTGATATTGAACAGGCAAAAACTATGCCAAAATGGATGGTGCAGACTTTGCGTGACAGCAAATTAGATGCACCTTTGTCATATCGTACTCGTTCAGGCTCTCATAGTACCTCCTTTGCATCATATTGCTATGCTATGGCTGCATCTAGTCTCTGTGATGAGAATGAGCCTGTTTCTTTTGATGAAGCACAAAATTCAGAAAATTGGATGGCTGCTATGCAATCTGAATATGATGCTATAATGAAGAATGGTACATGGTCTTTATGTGACTTGCCTCCTGGCAAGAAGGCCATTGGCACTAAGTGGGTATACAAGCTGAAGCATAAACCTGATGGTACAGTTGACAGGTATAAGGCTAGGCTTGTTGCAAAGGGTTATGCGCAGGAAAGAGGCATTGATTTTGATGAGACCTTTGCACCTACATGCCGTATGACTACTGTTCGGAGCATTTGTGCACTTGCAGCCCATCATGGTTGGAATGTACATCAGTTGGACATTAAAACAGCATTTCTGAATGGTGACTTGCATGAAGAAGTGTATGTTTTTCAGCCCCGTGGCTTTGTGCAGAAAGGGCATGAAAACCAGGTGTGCAGGTCAAAGAAGGCGTTATATGGTTTAAAGCAAGCACCACGTGCTTGGTATGAGAAAATACATGCCTATCTGATTGCACATGGTTTTGACAACAGTCCAACTAAAAGCACCTTATATGTTAAGCGTGCTAATGATGTGCTTCTGATCATTGTTGTCTATGTAGACGACATGCTGCTCACTGGTCCTCTTGAGAAGCATATTGCTGATTTCAAGGCTGATTTGCATGCCTCATTTGAGATGTCTGATTTGGGGCATTTGCATCACTATTTGGGCATTCAGTTTATGCAAGTTGATGGTGGAATGGCTTTGTGTCAAATGAAATATATTGACACATTATTGCAGCGTTTTGGCCTTGAAGACTGTAAGCCTATTGCCACTCCTATGGAGACAGGTTTACGATTGAGTCTTCATGATGCTGGAGATGCATTTGATGCTGTTCTTTATCAGCAGGCTGTTGGATGCTTGATTTACTTATGCATTACTTGGCCAGATATTCAGTTTGCTGTCTCACAGATGAGCAGGTTTATGCATTGCCCAGGAGTCATGCATTGGAAAGCGGTTAAGCGCATCTTTCGCTACTTGAGTGGTTCTCGGCTACTTGGGTTGTTTTATCCCAAGGGGGGATCACTACCGCCAGATTTGCATGCTTTTTCTGACTCAGATTGTGCTGGTTGCTATGACACTCGTGTGTCCACCAGTGGTTTTTGCTTCATGCTTGGTAGCTCATGTATATCTTGGTTGAGCAAGAAGCAGCCTACTGTGGCCACTTCCAGTTGTGAGGCTGAGTATAGGGCAGATTTCACAGCGACTGTTGAGTGTGTGTGGCTCAGACGCCTTATGGCTGATTTGGGTGTTGGCCAGTCTTCTGCCACCACCATCTTCACTGACAGTCAGAGCGCATTGGCAGTTGTGAGGAACCCTGTGTTCCATGCTCGCACTAAGCACATTGAGGTGCATTATCACTATGTCAGGGAGAGGTTCTCTGCTGGGGAGATCAGCTTGGCATATGTGCCCACGCAGGAGAACATTGCAGACCTTTTCACGAAGGCTCTGCCTAGGGAGAAGTTTGAAGCTTTCCGCAAAGCTTTGGGCTTACTTCCTTTTGTGGAGTGATTTCCACATAGCTCGGCACTTCCTTATACATGAGTGCCAGCTCCTTGTTCACCGCATCACTCTCAGGGGGGATTTGTTGATATATTTAGGTAGTGATGTGTGTGAACACTCTAGGACCGCCGGGGCACTTTTTTCCCTCTTTAGGAGGTTTTTTTCCCCCGGCTTGTATATATGCCTATTGCCCTAATGGGCTACTTATCTTTGTACATTCACTAGTAATACATTCAGTCTTGTGTGTTGTGCTCCAAGCTTCTTCTTCTTCCTTGTGTTGTTCGCGTGCTTCCGCAGACGTCTAACTCCAACACACTTGAATTTGTTTTGAAGAACTTGAAGTTTGGTTGTCCAAACATCTAACTTAGATGTTTGTACAATGGTTTACTTTGATCCAATAGTTACTTGATTTTTCTACCCGACTAGAGGACTACTATGTCCTAATGAGTTAAAAAATCATATGTAAACTGTAGGAGAAAGTTTACCATTTTTTTTGAGTCAACCATACTATAACTTGACCAATTCAAATTCAAAAAGAAAATTGTCCAATTTAGGATACTATTCTCAAAGACTTGAGTTAAAAATTCTTGGAAATTTTCAATCTATTGAACAATTCCTAACTTCTCTATTCTAGGGTATACTAGACTCTAAGAAATCATTTATGCTATAACTTGAAGCAAACTCAATAAATAAGTCCACTTAGACTTATTATCTTTTGAAGATGTGAAAACGTTCTTGTACATAACATCTATCTAGGATGTTCAATTTAGTTATCTAGTTCTAACCGGCTAACCCTGGTCTTTTGCAAAAGGAATCAGATACCATATCTGAGCCAATTCCAAAAGATTTGTAAAGCGGAAAGAAATAACTAAAACTCTATACAACCAATTCATACTTCGAAGATACGTAAACTTGCTATGAGTGAAAGTCTAGATGACTCAGGACTTTAACTTCTCAAAGATTTGTTTCAATAGGGATTTGAAGCATTTTTTTCTATCTTTAAGAGAAATAATCCGTTTTCTCAAAAAGATTCAAAGAAAATCAAAAACATCATCCAACCACAAGATACTAGTGTGGTAACAAACATCAGTGTGTCGACCCATTGAGGTTCTGTTGATGAGTTTTATGTTCAAATAATGCTTTACTCGAGACTAAGTTCATGTCATATTTGTTGAGATATCAAGCTCAACATGTGATGATCCAGGATGACACGTACCAGTTTTTCGTTTCTCTGACATGTATAGTGGTCATGCCAGTATATGTCAGGGATACTTCATTGAGCTTTATTAGATTTATCTACCGAGAGTGATGGCACATTTGGTTCTTGCCAGCTCACTCATTTGCGGACATTAGATTTTTCCTTATGTACTAATCTTTATATATTGCACTTGTTGTATTCTTGTTTTTAGGTCATTCTTGTACATTCCTTTTATGTAATAGAAGAAGAAGAAAAAGAAGAAGATCATTCTTCCTTGCCTCAATCTGTGTGTGTGCTTCTCCTTGAGAGTGAGAGAGTGTGTGTGAGCTCTCTTCCTTATCTCCTTCCTCGTGACATGGTATCAGAGCCAGCGTGGCTGTAGAGAGCTCGTGGAGAAGGCGACGGTGAAGACTATGTGGCAAGGCATGGAGAAAATGCGATTTCACAAACGGCCTCCGTTTGCTACAAAAATCGGCTCGAAAATCAAAGTTTCGGAGCCATCTCGACCTCCATTTCAAGCCCGCAAGGTGGGGCCCACAAAAAAACCAGGTTACTTTCAAAAACTGTAACTTGCGTTGTGTTCGGCAACACTCATATATTCAAGATCCAGAATTTCAAGCGATTCCGTGTACTGTTGATACACGAAAATTGTGTTTTTCTGAGATCGAACTGTCACGTCATAGTGTGACAGTGTTCAAGCAGAAGTGTTGCTTGTAGTGTTTTGCGGTGTTGTGAATTGTTGCAGAAATGGCAAACGCAGATGGAATGAGTCAGCTTATGAGTGATAAACTGGACAAGAACAACTTCCATGCTTGGAGATTCAGAATGAAAAATTTCTTAATGGGAAAAGGCTACTGGAAGTACATCGAAGGAGAGAATGAAAATGCTCCGTAGTTACCAAAAAGGAATCGGATTGCAGACTAGTTAAGAGCATATGAGGAATGGAATCAAGGAGCACGAAAGGTAATGTATTGGCTATGTGTTAGCATATAGGATAGCATGATTGGACACATACAGGATGCCAAGACTCCAAAAGAGGCTTGGAACAATTTTGTCACTTTGTATGAGACTAATACAAAGGCAGGGAAATTGCAACTCAAGAACGAGCTCCATACATTGGAAAAGAAGAGCATGTCGGTAAGTGACTACACTCTAAAAATCAAAAGCATATGTGAGTCACTTGCATCTATTGGCGTGAATGTAGATGATGATGATAAGGTGGAAGTGTGCCTTCGTGGTTTAGGAGCTTCATATAAGCAGTTCGAAACTTCCATACAGACCAGGGAAAATATTCTGAATTTTGCTGATCTGGTATCTATGCTGATTATTGAAGAAAAGAATCTTGGTGAGGATTCAAACTCCCAAGGAAAGCCCAGTTCTGAGCAGGTATTCTACTCTGGCAGAGGAAGAAACAGAGATAGAGGTTTTGGAAGTGGAAGAGGAAACAGTAACCAAGAGCAAGGTCAACAACAGAATCATGCAGGAGGAAGAGGACAATTTCGAGGCAAGGGGAGCCAAAGAGGTCGTAGAAATTTCCAAAAAAATGATTCAGGTAATGATAGTAAAGGATACTGGAATTGTGGTAAACCTGGACACTTTGAACGTGATTGCAGGTTGAAGAATCAAAATAACAGAAGGCAGCAAAACAACTATGCATCCACAAGTGCAGATGATTCTGAGAAGCTATTTATGGTTCAACATCACATGATGAATACGATGTCTGCTGGTGTTTCAAAATCGAATGATAATGTCTGGTATGTTGATTCAGGTGCTTCAAATCACATGACCAGTCATGCAGAATGGTTCAGTAGTTGCGGAAAATGCCAGTTCCTGGATATGTTGAAATAGGTGATGATACATTGCATCCTATTGAGCATACAGGAAACATAGCATTGTCTATGGAGGACGGGAAGGTAAAACATCTTGTTGATGTGTTGCGTGTTCCAAATATAACAAAGAATCTGGTTTCTGTTGGACAAATGGTTGACCAAGGATTACAAGTCAGGTTCAATGCTGATGGATTATATATAGAAGAGTACAAGCAGGTGCCAAAGGAAACAAAGTGGGTAGGATGTTCACTTTAAATGTGAAGATTCCTTAAATGAATGCAGCCATGTTTGCAAAAGGTGCAGGAGTTATTGCAGATATAGAGATATGGCACAAACGGATTGGACATGCAAACTTGCAGGCTGAAGCTGATGCACTCAAAGGAGATTGTCCATGGACTACCAAATTTCAAAGTTGCAAAAATGCAAAAGGTGTTTGTAGCATGTCAATTTGGTAAACAGTCAAGAGCATCATTTCCACATGACAAACATGTTAGTGAGAATGTACTAGAACTAGTACATACAGATGTTTGGGGTCTAGCAAAGACCACATCTATGGGTGGTTGCAGGTTTTATGTTACTTTAATTGATGACCATACACGCAAAGTATGGGTATATTTCATGAAAGAGAAGAGCGAGGTGTTCACTCACTTCCAAAATTTTAAAGTTATGGTGGAAAAGCAGACAGGGAAGTACATTCAGACATTAAGATCTGATGGAGGAGGTGAATACATGTCAAATGAGTTCAACAGTTTTCTAAAAAATCATGGAATTCGGCATCAATTTTCATGCAGGTACACACCACAACAAAATGGCGTTGCTGAATGCAAAAATAGACATATTGTAGAAATAGCAAGAGCCTTAATGGCTGAGAAGAGCCTCATTGTTATTGGGCAAAAGCTGTGCATATTGATGTATACATCATGAACATAACTCCGACTGCTGTTGTACATCAAGTTACACCTGAAGAGAAGTTTACAGGTAAAAAGCCAAACTTATCACATCTAAAATTTTTTGGTTGTATTGCATATGTACATGTCCCAGATGAATTGAGGATGAAGCTTGATCCAAAAGCAGAAAAGTGTGTCTTCATTGGATACTCCCTTGAGCGAAAGGGATATAAATGTTATAACCCACTCACATGACAGGTAAAGGTGAGCAAAGATGTGGTATTTGATGAAATATCAAGCTTCTATGCAGATGCCAAAGAAGGACCGAGTCTTGAACCAAATGACAAAGAAAATGCTGAAAAATCAATAGCAGAATCTCAGGTTTTGAGTGGACGAGATGCATCACCAAGCAATAGTTCCAACTTAAATCCATGGAGTGGAAGATTACGTGGAAATTTTACTCCATCAAATTCATCAAATACATCCAAGAAAGGTAAAGAAAAGCTTTCTGCTGGTCATAAAACATGTGTAGGTTTTGAAGACGTTGATGGAGATTCAAGCGGTTCATAAAAGAGTATTGATGAGGAACTTGGATTGCCCTCTGTGAAGACTCCAGGAGTAAGAAGGGCAGATGCAGATGATCCAAGGAGAACTGACCTAGGACCAAGAAGATCTCGGCGGGAGGAATTCAGTGCAACGATTGACATATGATAGTTACATGGCTCGTCATTATGCCTACATGACAAAGGTAATACAAGATGTTGAACCTTCTTGCTTTGAAGATGCAATTGGAATTGAAGATTAGGAAAAAGCTATGGATGAGGAGATGGCTACACTTTATGGAAATGATACATGGAAGCTGGTTCCGTTGCCGCAAGGAAAGAAACCCATAGGTTGTAAATGGGTTTACAAGGTAAAGCATAATGCTGATGGTAGCATAAGCAGGTATAAAGCACGATTGGTAGCTAAAGGATATGCACAGACATATGGCATTGATTATGAGGAAACATTCATCCTTGTAGCTAAAATGTCCACTATTAGGACACTTGTTGCATTAGCTACAGCAAAAGGATGGACTTTGCATCAGATGGATGTGAAGAATGCTTTCCTACATGGTGAGTTACAGGAAGAAGTATATATGGACCAGCCAAAATGTTGGAGACCTCTTAATCTCCAAAGGTTTGATCTGTACTGATCTAAGAACACCTCTATATCAGTTATGGATCAAACTTTACACAAATATTGTCTTCATTTATCAAAACTTTCACTATCACTTCTCTGAGTGAAGAAATTCCTTCTTCAGAAAGTCTGCTTCAGAAATTGACTTCATTACTTGCAGATATCTTTAGATTTCTTCAAACTAATGATGCACATATGTCCACACTATCTTTGCACAATCATATCAACCATTAATTCTTCAAAAGAATCATTAAAACTTTAATTTTATCCTTAAGATCAAAAGTATGTTAGAAAATGTCTTCCTGAACAAGCAACTTTGACATAGGTAACTTCTAAGGTTGATTTCACACAGCACTGATCACATTTTTTGCTAAATGCTTTTAGCCATAGCTTCCTTACCTTCTAACTTAGATTTTGAATGCTCACTCATCAAAAACTTTACATTATGCACTGAGATCTTAGTAAAACATTGACACAAAAAAGTGCGCTACTCTAAGAGATTTTCCTACAGACTTTACATACACATCTTCCTATTGATCATACTCACAGCATAAAAGGAATTAGACCATGAAACTTTGAACATAGCTTCTAGATTAGATGTGTACAAGAGGATTTCTGATCCACATGATCAGATTGAGAGAAATCTACGAAATACTCGTCGCTATTTCCTGAAGATGACTCTTTTCACATCTATCTCTATGACACTTATCTTCTAATGACTCTCTCATGTATTTCTTGTTGGTGCAGGGCAATCAACAATTGATGTTTTAATGAAGAATTGAAGTCAAGGACTTAAGAAAAAGGTTCAAGTTGTGAAGCATGAAGGAAGAATACATCCAGAAGATGAAGATGTGTACACATATGTACATTAGTACAGAGATAGTTCACTTATACTTTTGTATAGTCATGAACTTGTAAATATTTGCCTATATATATAAAGGAAATGTCAGGGCAAATATGAGAGAGCATATGAATAGAGAAATTGATAGTTGTATGAGTCATTAGACATCTTAGAAGTGAGTAGAATCTCTCTCATCACTCAGTTGTAAAATTCCTTCAGGAATGAAAGAAAATTGCACCCGATGTTTCTGTGCATTCTCCTTTTGTGCTTGATCATTTCAAGAATCCTTTTGTAGATATCTAAGTCCATAGTTAATGAGTCTATGGTTAAAGTATGGGAGCCTAATTGTAAACAGGCTGTGAGATTATGAGTAGGAACATTCATATGTGAAGAAGTGTTCACTGTTTCCTGAAACAGGTGCAATCTCGATGGTCAATGATTTGATCATTTCTCAGTGCACAAGTTAAATTTTTGCATGAGTAAGGAGTCAAAACTTAAGTTAGAAGGTAAGCCATCTATGGCTAAAACCATTTGTACAAACGGGTTCTAGATTGAGAGAACCAAGTGTTAGAAGTTACAGGTGTCTGAATCGACTTTTTAGAAGAGCAGTTTTAGACATAGGTAACTTGTTGAGATCATTTCTCAAGATCTCCTGAATCTTTTGGAGTGATTCAACTTGGAGAAGCTGCAAAAAACTATAGATGACACCTTGTGCAAAGTTTTATCAAAAACTTTACACAATTGATAAGTTAATGAAAGAGATATGTGCAGCAGACTTTCTAAGTAGTCATCTCCTTCATAGGTTTTTTTTCAAAATCTTTATAATTGATCATTGATCCTCTAAAATTGGTGAAGGTTTGAGTTACTCTTGTTATAGAGGTGCTCTAACTACAAGAGTAGCTTGTTCTTTTGGAGATTAACACTCTCCATCAGTGGTATCAAAGCAAGAAGTATCAAAATTGAAGGAAGGAGGATCCCGACTACTGGAGCTGTAAAGAATTCAACATCTGAAGGTTCAAAAGGTGAAAGCTTGAGAGCAAAGCTTGAGAAGGAGGTCATACGACGTCAAAGAAGTCAAAAGGAAATTCATTTGAAATAAAGGTACATTTATTATTCATAAAGTTTGAAGAATTCAATACACAAGTGAGGAAAGGATGGGAGATTCTCTTCAAATAGAGAAGTTGGATAGAGAGAACTATCTAGCATGGTCAATGAGGATGGAAGCTCACCTTATGAGCAAAGATTTGATAGGATATATCATAGGGGAAGAAGAAAAGCCTCAGTTCAGAGATCCTAGTGTTCCAACTAGGGAGGAATTATCATATTTGAAGACTTGGATGAAGAAAGATGCTCAAACTAGGAGCATTATCTATATGGCAGTCAATGACTACTTGCTACCTCATATTAGAGGTCTTGAAAGTGCAAGTGATATATGGAATTCTTTGGAGGAGCATTTCCAAAACACCACAAAGTCAAGGAAGGCATCTTTGTGGGCAGAATTTACCACTTTCAAGAAGAAGGCCTCTCAATCCATCTCAGACTATGTAACAAGGATGAAGGACATTGCAGATGCATTAGAAGCAGTTGATGAAGACATTGAGGAGGATAAATTGGTAAGGCAAATCCTCACAGGTTTGAGAGGTGATGACAAATGGAAGCCATTCATTTTGTCTACTGAATTATCACTTGATCATTTTACTCCTGATTTAAATCAAATGCTAGGACATATGTTAACCTTTGAGCAGGATGTCAAAGGTGAAGGTGACAAGAATATAGGTCATGCAATGTATTCAAAGGATAAGAAGAAGAATATCAAAGGAAAGCAACAAGCAAATGAAGATGAAGGTACAACTAGCCAAGCTAACTTCCTAAGAGGAAGAGGAGGTGGCAAAGGTAGAGGAAGAGGCAGGAGTAATAAAGATGGAGTCAAAGCTTGTTGGATTTGTGGTAAGACAAATCACGTAGCTAATGAATGTTGGCATAATACTCAGATTAATAGTGGATATAATCAGAATTTTAATTCAAGAGGAAGAGGTGGCAAGAATCAAAGAGGTAATTTCAGAGATAGAGGTAGTAGAGGTTACTTTGGAAGAAATGCAGGTAGAGGATTCCAAAGTCAACAATACAACAATACATACTACAATTATGCTTCAGATCAGAAGGAGGATTCAACATTGATAATGAATGCAACTTGTGAAAGGCAAAGTGAAGACCAAAGAGTCTTCTACATTGACTCGGGATGTAGCAATCATCTGAGTGGCAACATAGCCTTGATGACTGATTTGGAAAATAAGGTAACTAATCATGTAGTTCAAACAAGTGACAATACAAAGCATAAGCTGAAGTCAATTGGATCAGTGAAGGCCAAGGATGGAAGTACTCTCTTGAGTAAGGTCTTGTATGTTCCTACAATTCCTAAGAATCTGATAAATGTAGGACAAATTGTTGAAAAAGGTTATGAAGTTAGATTCACTAATGAAGTAGTGTTTGTGGAAGACCCTAGCAACGGGTATAAACAGATTGTTTTAGGAAAGAAAGAAGGAAGATTGTTCACATTGAAGATCCAAAATAATGTTGG
This sequence comes from Ceratopteris richardii, assembly GCA_020310875.1. Classification (NCBI taxonomy): domain Eukaryota; kingdom Viridiplantae; phylum Streptophyta; class Polypodiopsida; order Polypodiales; family Pteridaceae; genus Ceratopteris; species Ceratopteris richardii. Next base: position 59,283,492 of record CM035435.1, read on the forward strand.
TCATGCCTTGTTCACCTATGGAGGACATAAGATCTCTAAGTTAGATCTTTGGCACAAAAGGCTTGGACATTTTAATGAAAGAGGTATCAAAGATATGATTAACAATGGTTCAGTGCTTGGATTGCCTAATGTTGCAGGTCAACATATGACATACAGATGTGGGGCATGTCAATTAGGTAAGGCTCATAAGCAATCTTATTCCAAGCATGGTTTTATGTATTCAGAGAAGCTTGAGTTGGTACACACAGATGTGTGTGGACCATCAAAGGATTTGTTGGAGTTAGACGTCTCCGGAAGCACGCGAACAGCACAAGGAAGAAGAAGAAGCTTGGAGCACAACACGCAAGACTGAATGTATTACTAGAGAATGTACAAAGATAAGTAGCCAATTAGGGCAATAGGCGTATATACAAGCCGGGGGAAAAAAACCTCCTAAAGAGGGAAAAAAGCACCCCGGCAGTCCTAGAGTGTTCACACACATCACTACCTAAATATATCAACAAATCCCCCCTGGGAGTGATGCGGTGAACAAGGAGCTGGCACTCATGTATAAGGAAGTGCCAAGCTATGTGGAAATCACTCCACAAAAGGAAGTAAGCCCAAAGCTTTGCGAAAAGCTTCAAACTTCTCCCTAGGCAGAGCCTTCGTGAAAAGTTCTGCAATGTTCTCCTGCGTGGGCACATATGCCAAGCTGATCTCCCCAGCAGAGAACCTCTCCCTGACATAGTGATAATGCACCTCAATGTGCTTAGTGCGAGCATGGAACACAGGGTTCCTCGCAACTGCCAATGCGCTCTGACTGTCAGTGAAGATGGTGGTGGCAAAAGACTGGCCAACACCCAAATCAGCCATAAGGCGTCTGAGCCACACACACTCAACAGTCGCTGTGAAAGCTGCCCTATACTCAGCCTCACAACTGGAAGTGGCCACAGTAGGCTGCTTCTTGCTCAACCAAGATATACATGAGCTGCCAAGCATGAAGCAAAAACCACTGGTGGACACACGAGTGTCATAGCAACCAGCCCAATCTGAGTCAGAAAAAGCATGCAAATCTGGCGGTAGTGATCCCCCCTTGGGATAAAACAACCCAAGTAGCCGAGTACCACTCAAGTAGCGAAAGATGCGCTTAACCGCTTTCCAATGCGTGACTCCTGGGCAATGCATAAACCTGCTCATCTGTGAGACAGCAAACTGAATATCTGGCCAAGTAATGCATAAGTAAATCAAGCATCCAACACCCTGCTGATAGAGAACAGCATCAAATGCATCTCCAGCATCATGAAGACTCAATCGTAAACCTGTCTCCATAGGAGTGGCAATAGGCTTACAGTCTTCAAGGCCAAAACGCTGCAATAATGTGTCAATATATTTCGTTTGACACAAAGCCATTCCACCATCAACGTGCATAAACTGAATGCCCAAATAGTGATGCAAATGCCCCAAATCAGACATCTCAAATGAGGCATGCAAATCAGCCTTAAAATCAGCAATATGTGTCTCAATAGGACCAGTGAGCAGCATGTCATCAACATAGACAACAATGATCAGAAGCACATCATTAGCACGTTTAACATATAAGGTGCTTTCAGTTGGACTGTTCTCAAAACCATGTGCAATCAGATAGGCATGTATCTTCTCATACCAAGCACGTGGTGCTTGCTTTAAACCATATAACATCTTCTTTAACCTGCACACCTGGTTTTCATGCCCTTTCTGCACAAAGCCACGGGGCTGAAAAACATACACTTCTTCATGCAAGTCACCATTCAGAAATGCTGTTTTAATGTCCAACTGATGTACATTCCAACTATGATGGGCTTCAAGTGCACAAATGCTCCGAACAGTAGTCATACGGCATGTAGGTGCAAAGGTCTCATCAAAATCAATGCCTCTTTCCTGCGCATAACCCTTTGCAACAAGCCTAGCCTTATACCTGTCAACTGTACCATCAGGTTTACGCTTCAGCTTGTATACCCACTTAGTGCCAATGGCCTTCTTGCCAGGAGGCAAGTCACATAAAGACCATGTACCATTCTTCATTATAGCATCATATTCAGATTGCATAGCAGCCATCCAATTTTCTGAATTTTGTGCTTCATCAAAAGAAACAGGCTCATTCTCATCACAGAGACTAGATGCAGCCATAGCATAGCAATCTGATGCAAAGGAGGCACTATGAGAGCCTGAACGAGTACGATATGACAAAGGTGCATCTAATTTGCTGTCACGCAAAGTCTGCACCAACCATTTTGGCATAGTTTTTGCCTGCTCAATATCAGCTCTCTCATCACCAAGTGCATCATGTAAATCTGCATCAGAAATGGAATGATCTGCATCATCATATGAAACCTGCAAAGGCTGAGAAGTTGCCTCATTAGGACCAGCACTAGACTGTCCACCTGTAAAAAGAGGCATCAAAGTATCATACATGTCTTTGGAGCTAACAGATGTCTCCTTAGTACATGAAAGCAATGGCTGAATAGCATTTTCCACAAAGACAACATCACGGCTAACCAGAATACGTTTAGTCTGTGGATGATACAGACGATAGCCTTTACTTTCAGAACTGTACCCAACAAAAATACATTTTACTGCCTTATCATCCAATTTTCTGCGATGTTGTTCAGGCACTAATGCATATGCTAAACAACCAAAAACACGCAGATGAGCAACAGATGGCTTGCGGTCATGCCAAGCCTCATATGGAGTGATAGACTGCAACGCTTTAGTGGGACACCTGTTCAGTACATATGTTGCACACATGATAGCCTCAAGCCAGAAACTATGAGGTAAAGCCTGACTCTTGACCATACACCTCGCCATCTCCATGAGAGACCTGTTCTTCCGTTCAGCAACTCCATTCTGTTGAGGTGTATACGGCACTGTACACTGGTGTTTTATCCCACGTTCAGCCAGAAATGCATTAAAATCTGAAGACATATATTCCCCCCCTCGATCAGAACGGAGGGTGCCCATTTTACATGCTGACAGATTTTCAGCCAAAACCAAAAACTGTTTGAAGCACATGAACACTTCGAACTTTGCTTTGAGTGGATATACCCATGCATGCCTGGAAAAATCATCAATGAAAGTCACGAAGTAGAGGTAATTTCCAAAAGAGGGTGTCTGCATAGGACCACAAACATCACTATGTACAAGCTGCAATTTCTGCATAGCCCGAACTGAACCATCTTTTGGAAAGGAAGAACGCTGCATTTTGCCCAAAATACAGCCTTCACAAACATGTTTTCCAGGTGCCTCAAGTTTGGGCAAAGAGGACACCATTTCAGATTTCTGCAGGCGTAACAAACTAGCAAAATTCAGATGACCAAAGCGTGCATGCCAAAGCTTTGCATCTGACATAGCCTGAGAATCATGAACTGCACATGCCGAATCATTCACAGATCTTTCATAGTCTATGAGCTTATACAGCCCACGACATAAAATGCCAGAAGCAATAATCACATCGCCATTTGAGAGATCATGGACTGTACACCTGTCATCAAAAAATTTCACAACCAAGCCAATCTTGGCTAATGCAGAAACTGATAACAGATTCTTTTTTATCCCTGGCACAAATAAAGCATCTGACAAAGTGAAAGAACTACCATCAGCAATAGTCAGAATGATCTTACCAACTCCCATAACAGGATAAGAGGAGTTATTGGCGCATGTGACAGTATTCCCTGTAGGGGCAGGCTCGAGTGAAGAGAAGAAACTGCGCTGTGAGGTAATATGTTTGGTCGCCCCACTGTCAAAGTACCAAACATCTGAGTCTACTACAGACATGCACTGATCAGGAGAAGATGGGTCAAAACTGCAGACAGTAGTAAACGCCCATTCTTCTTCCTGCACAAGATTTGCAGACTCTGTTTTTTGTGTAGAGGCCTCGGCAACAACCATTCCAGCCTCTTTCTTCTTTGCCTCTTTAGCAGCCAGTTTTGGACAGTTCTTTATGATATGATCATTGCCTTTACAGTACTTACAAAACAATTTTTGCTTTTCTGATTTTTTCTCATCTTTGTCTTGGTTCTTTGAATGTGCAGCATTTGCAGATTTCTGCTTACTAGTAGAAGAGCTCCATTTTCCTTTGCCCTTCTGACTAGCCAGGAAAGCTTGATCTGCAACACGCATAATGGACCTGTTCTGCCTAGACTGATCTTCCTGCAACAGAACAGAGACTAATTCCTCAAATGACAAGGCATTCGGATTGCCTTTCATCATCAACCGAAGAGTAGAGGCAAAACTCTGATATGATTGAGGAAGACCATTCAGAACGGTCTGCACAAGTGAGCTATCTGGTATAACCTAATCAGCAGAAATCAATTGTTCCTTCAGGTCTTTGATCTTTGTAAGAAAACTGTCCATAGAATCACCTTCATTCATGTGCTCACTCTCCAACTGTTTTCGGAGGTAAGCAACACGAGCCTCATTCCTAGCCTGGTACAAAGTGGTAAGTGTATCCCAAGCATCCTTTGCTGTTCTGCAAGAGCGAATGTGAGGAATAATGGCACGTTTGACAGACAAAGCTATCAATGCATGTGCCTGGGCATCTCTGCCATCCCAACGAATCTGCTCTGCAGTAGGTGCAATAGAAACAGCAGCACGAACAGGAATCTGCGGAATATCATCTTCGACACCATCTTCATCAGCTCCAACACCTATTTTTGCAGTACCTGTCGTTACAGGTGTAACAGGACGTCTTTCAACACCCTGCACAATGTTCCACAATCCTTTTGCAACCAGTACATGTCGCATCATATAAGCCCATAATGGGTAGTTGGTACCATCCAACTTATCCTCAACAGCCAACATACGGAATACATCACTGCTTTCAGCCATGGCCGATGACTAAAATACCTTGATGCAGAAAATTGACTGTATCTCAAAAAGTTGAACGGAACTGCCCAAACGAGTTCTGCTAGACCTGTAGCAGACTTCGAGACGCTTAAACTGGCGAACAGAAATTGGTATATACCTTTGGCACAAAAGGACAAAATAGCCTGCACAAGCGCTGCGATAGTGCGTTCGGAGGCCGAAACGAGCTCAGATCGCGATTTTGGCACCACAGAGCAAAGATGTTTTGATCTCGGAAACACCCTAAGTATGCTCACCAAATTTTGTGCGAATCTGAGACTGCAAACGGAGGAGTGTCGACGGCGCCCTAGAAGAAGCGACGACCTGCTCTGATACCAATTGTTGGAGTTAGACGTCTGCGGAAGCACGCGAACAACACAAGGAAGAAGAAGAAGCTTGGAGCACAACACGCAAGACTGAATGTATTACTAGAGAATGTACAAAGATAAGTAGCCCATTAGGGCAATAGGCGTATATACAAGCCGGGGGAAAAAAACCTCCTAAAGAGGGAAAAAAGTGCCCCGGCAGTCCTAGAGTGTTCACACACATCACTACCTAAATATATCAACAGGATTTCAGTATCAATGGTTCAAGGTATTATGTGATTTATGTTGATGATGCTACCAGATGGATCACTATCTATGTGATCAAAGATAAGTCAGAGGTATTCAATACATTCAAACATTATCATGTGTATGCAGAGAGAATTACAGGTCATAAGTTGAAGAGACTAAGGTCAGATGGAAGGGGAGAGTATTTCTCTAATGATTTGAGTGATTACTTGTAGAATGCAGGTATAAAAAGGGAAATTACTTGCAGGTACTCTCCTCAACAAAATGGTGTAGCAGAAAGGAGGAATAGAACTCTTGTTGAGTTTGCAAGATCCATGATGAAGGAGAAAAATTGCCCAAATTACTTGTGGGCTGAGGTTGTAAATACAGCTACTTATTTGGTCAATAGGTTACCATGTAAAGCTTTGCAGGGTATGACACCATATGAGGCATGGTGGGGTAAGAGACCTACTCTAGACCATTGCAAAGTATTTGGATGTTTGGCATATGCATATGTGCCATCCCAATTAAGGCACAAATTGGAACCTAAAGCTGAAAAGTATGTATTCATTGGTTATGATGATAAGCAGATGGGATATAGGTTGTGGAGTCCATCCACAAAACAATTCCTTGTATCAAAGGATGTTACATTTGATGAGCAAGGTACTTGGTATGTAGGTACAATCAATATTAATGCAGGTAATGAAGAAGTTGTGAATCAAAAGAAAGGTAAATCAAAGGTTCAGATATTTGATGAAGAGGAGAATAATGAAGTACAGGTTGAAGTTGAAGAAGTGCCAAGATTTGATCCAGAGTGTGATGAACCAAAAACCTCAAGGAGTGGAGAACTCAGAAGGTCATCAAGACACAAATGGCAACCTACAAGGTATAGCTATGACACTTCTTTTTTGGCTACCAAAGATTATGCTTATATGATAAAGGCAGATGAAGACCCCTCTACATATGAAGAGGCAAAAGGTAAGGAAAATTGGGAGAAAGCTATGCAGGAAGAGTATGATGCATTGATTGAGAAGCAGACATGGGATTTAGTTCCTAAACCAAATAGTCAGAAGATCATTGGATGCAAATGGGTCTACAAGACAAAGAGATTTGCAGATGGAAGTGTGTCTAGGTATAAAGCTAGACTAGTTGTGAAAGGGTTTGCTCAGACATATGGTATTGATTATGATGAAACATATAGTCATGTGGAAAAGATGACAACCATCAGGACACTCATAGTCATTGCTGCATGTAAAGGTTGGAAATTATGTCAACTAGATGTGAAGAATGCTTTTTTAAATGGTTATATTTCAGATGACGTTTTCATGGAGCAACCACAAGGATTCAGAGATGGAAGGTATCCAGATCATGTGTGCAAGCTCAAGAGAGCTTTGTAGGGTTTGAAGCACGCCCCAAGGGCATGGAATTATAGACTTGTAAAGTTCTTGAAAGAACTTGGATTTCAAGTACCAAAGGCAGATAGTAGCTTGCTTGTTAAAGCAAGTGACGATGGATTCATTCACATGTGTATATATGTTGATGATATGATTCTTATAGGTACAGATGAGAAAGGCATTCAAAGCTTAAAGAAGCAAATGGAAAAAGAGTTCAAGATCAGTGACTTGGGAGACTTGTCATATTTCTTGGGCATGGAGATCTCATACACTCAACATGGGGTGTATGTAACTCAAGAAAGGTATTTGAGAAACTTGTTGATCAAGTTTAAGATGAATGATTGCAGGGTAGCACCTACTCCAATGGAGGTGAATCACAAATTAAGCAGATATGGAGGTGAAGAGTTCAAGGACATGAAGCTATATCAGAGTTTGGTTGGTAGTTTGATCTATGCTACATTAACTAGGCCTGACTTGTCATATGTAGTTGGAGTATTATCTCAATTCATGCATTGCCCTAGGAAAGAACATTGGATTGCGGGTCAAAGAGTGTTGAGGTACATTAAGGGTACACTCAAAGAAGGTTTGTATTATGGTTTTACATTAAATACAAGCATCAAGATTTATAGTGATACAGATTGGGCAAGTAATCCTGATGATAGGAGATCAACATATGGATACTTGTGTTATGTGGGAGATAAGCTAATTTCTTGGTGTTCAAAGAAGCAACACACAGTTGCTTTACCATCTACAGAAGCAGAGTACAAAGGTATGGTGGAAGCTGCAAAGGAAGTGATATGGCTAAAGACGCTGATGAAGAGTTTTGACATTATTCAGAGTACACCCACTATTCATGGAGATAACATGAGTTCATTGTATTTAGCTGCTAACCCTATGTTTCATGCCAGGACTAAACACATTGAGATTCAGTATCACTTTCTAAGAGAGAAGGTGATGGATAAAGAGATTGAAGTAATACATACTTCAACAAAAGATCAGATAGATGATATGCTAACCAAAAGCTTGGATGGACCAAAGCTACAGAGATTCAAAGACATGGCAGGTATAAAGAAGATAGAGAAAACCTCAATTGATGATTGAGGGGGAGTTGTTGGTGCAGGGCAATCAACAATTGATGTTTTAATGAAGAATTGAAGTCAAGGACTGAAGAAAAAGGTTCAAGTTGTGAAGCATGAAGGAAGAATACATCCAGAAGATGAAGATGTGTACACATATGTACATTAATACAGAGATAGTTCACTTATACTTTTGTATAGTCATGAACTTGTAATTATTTGCCTATATATATATAAAGGAAATGTCGGGGCAAATATGAGAGAGCATGTGAATAGAGAAATTGATAGTTGTATGAGTCATTAGACATCTTAGAAGTGAGTAGAATCTCTCTTATCACTCAGTTGTAAAATTCGTTCAGGAATGAAAGAAAATTGCACCTGATGTTTCTGTGCATTCTCCTTCTGTGCTTGATCATTTCAAGAATCCTTTTGTAGATGTCTAAGTCCATAGTTAATGAGTCTATGGTTAAATTTTAAGAGCCTAATTGTAAACAGGCTGTGAGAATTATGAGTAGGAACATTCATATGTGAAGAAGTGTTCACTGTTTCCTAAAACAGGTGCAATCTCGATGGTCAATGATTTGATCATTTCTTAGTGCACAGGTTAAATTTTTGCATGAGTAAGGAGTCAAAATTTAAGTTAGAAGGTAAGCCATCTATGGCTAAAAGCATTTGTACAAACGGGTTCTAGATTGAGAGAACCAAGTGTTAGAAGTTACAGGTGTCTAAATCGACTTTTCAGAAGAGCAGTTTTAGACATAGGTAACTTGTTGAGATCATTTCTCAAGATCTAATGAATTTTTTGGAGTGATTCAACTTGGAGAAGGTGTGCAAACTATAGGCGACACCTTGTGCAAAGTTTTTTATATAAGTTAATGAAAGAGATATGTGCAGCAGACTTTCTGAGTAGTCATCTCCTTCACAGGTTGTTTTCAAAATCTTTATAATTGATCATTGATCCTCTAAAATTGGTGAAGGTTTGAGTTACTCTTGTTATAGAGGTGCTCTAACTACAAGATTAGCTTGTTCTTTTTGAGATTAACACTCTCCATCATTTCTTTACATCATTGACTTATATACATATGGTTTTAGACTTATCCCGCGTCTATTACATTACTCCTCATCATCCTAAGGATTATCTATACTCAAGTCTAAATAATTTCCAACTGTAATGTACATATGTATACAAGCTTCACTTCTGAGATCTCTTCACTTCCTCAAATGACTTCTTGAACTTCAATCTGATTATAAACTTGCTTCAAACTCTTGTAATCATCAATTTGTGATCGGTTTGTTCCAATAGCTCCCCCTCAATCACTAGTTGTGATTATTCCATTCTTCTTTACTCGTGCCATCTCTTTGAACCTCTGTAGCTTAGGTCCATCCAAGTTTTTTGTCAACATATCTGCAACTTGTTCTTTTGTTGGAGTATACAACACTTCAATCTCTTTATCTAGTACCTTTTCCCTCAAGAAATGATTCTGAATCTTTATATGCTTAGTCCTGGCATGAAAAACAGGGTTAGCTGCCAAATACAATGAACTCATATTATCTCCAAAAATAATTGGAGTACTCTGATCAGTTCCAAAATTCTTCAACAAGGTCTTTAACCATATTACTTCTTTTGCAGCCTCTACCATTCCTTTATACTCAGCTTCTGTGGATGACAAAGCAACTGTATGTTGCTTCTTTGAGCACCAAGAAACTAATTTATCTCCAATATAACAGAGATACCCATGAGTAGATCTTCTATCATCTGAATCACCTGCCCAATCTACATCACTAAACACTTTGATTCCTGTATCAGAAGTAAATCCATAATACAGACCTTCACTTAGGGTTCCTTTGATATATCTGAGTACCCTTTGAGCTGCAATCCAATGAGTCTTCTTTGGACAATGCATGGATTGTGATAACACACCTACTGCATATGATAGATTTGGCCTTGTCAAAGTAGCATAGACTAAACTATCTACCAAACTCTGATATTTCTTCATGTCATTAAACTCTTCACCTCCATACCTACTCAACTTATGATTTACCTCTAATGGTGTGCTTGAAGGCTTGCAATCCTCCATGTTGAATTTGACCAGAAGATTCTTCAAGTATCTCTCTTGTGTAACATATACTCCATGTTGAGTATATACAATCTGCATTCCTAAGAAATAAGATAAGTTTCCCAAATCACTTATCTTAAACTCCTTTTCTATTTGTTTCTTAAGCTCATTGATTCCTTGGGCATCTGTACCTGTGACAATAATATCATCAACATAAATACACATGTATATGTATCCATTTTCACTTGCCTTCACTAGCAAGCTACTATCTGCCTTTGATGCTTGAAATCCACATTCATTCAAGAACTTAACAAGCCTATAATTCCATGCTCTTGGGGCTTGCTTCAGGCCATACAAAGCTCTCTTGAGTTTACACACATAATCTGATCCAATTGAATCCATGAAGCCTTCTGGTTGCTCCATGTACACTTCATCTGCAATGTATCCATTCAAGAATGCATTCGTCATATCTAATTGTGATAACTTCCATCCTTTACAAACAGCAATAGCAATCAATCATCTAATTGTAGACATCTTAGCAACAGGACTAAAGGTTTCATCATAATCTACCCCATAAGTTTGGGCATAACCTTTGACCACAAGTCTAGCCTTGTATCTAGAAACTTTACCATCTGCAAACCTTTTTGTTTTATACACCCACTTACATCCAACGACTTTCTGATTCTTTGGTCTTGGCACCAATTCCCATGTTTCATTTTCAAGTAGAGCATCATACTCTTCTTGCATTGCCTTCTCCCAATTTTGTTTACCTTTAGCTTCTTCATATTTGATTGGATCCTCTTCTGTCTTCACAATGTAAGCATAATCTTTCGTTGTTAGGAAAGATGTATCATAGCTATACCTAATAGGCTCTTTCCTTTCTCTCAAGGATCTTCTGACCTCTGCACTTCTTGAAGTCTCAGCCACATTTGATTCTGGATCAAATCTTGGCCCATCTTCAACATTATCATGCAATTTACTTTTATAATCATCATCATCAATATCTTCTTCATACACACTTACTTTTGTCTTGCCTTTCCTTTGTATTTCTTTGACATCTGCATACTCATTTGTTGATCCTATATACCATGTGCTTTGCTCATCGAATGTAACATCTTTGGTAACAAGAAATTGTTTTGTGGATGGACTCCACAATCTGTAACCCATCTATCTATCATCATACCCAATAAACACATACTTCTCTGCTTTGGGTTCTAGCTTATGTCTCAATTGTGAAGGAACATAAGCATATGCTAAACATCCAAATACCTTACAATGATTAAGAGTAGGCTTCTTACCCCACCATGCTTCATAAGGAGTTCTTCCATCCAAAACCTTAGAAGGTAACCTATTCACAAGATATGTTGCAATGTTGATAGCTTCTGCCCATAAGTAGTTTGGACAATTCATTTCCTTCATCATTGCTCTTGCAAACTCTACAAGAGTTCTATTTCTTCTTTCTACAACTCCATTTTGTTGAGGAGAGTACCTGCAAGTTACTTCTCTTTTTATACCTGCATTCCACAAATAATCATCAAACTCTTTAGAGAAATACTCTCCCCCTCCATCTATCTCAATCTCTTGAGCTTTTGTCATGTAATCCTTTCTGCATAAGCATGATAATGCTTGAATGTCTTGAACACTTCTGATTTGTCCTTGATTACATGTAAGGTAATCCACTTGGTTGCATCATCAACAAACAACACATAATATCTGGATCCATTTATGCTATAGTCCCTTGAAGGACCCCACACATCTGTATGAATCAATTCAAGCATATTTGAATACTTATATCCTGATTTATTGTATGAACTTTTGTGTGCTTTACCTAATTGACAAGCTTCATACTTGTACACCATGTGTTGCCCTTCAACATTTGGCAAACCAAGCACCACATCATATCTTGACATTTCCTTTATGGCTCTCTCATTGAAATGACCTAGCCTTTTATGCCATAGGTCTAATCCAGACATCTTTTGACTTCCATAAGTAAATAAATCATGTCCCACATTACCTTGGACTTTGAGAGTAAACAACCTTCCTTCCTTTTTACCTGCAATGATGTTTCTATATCCCTGATTTGGATCTTGCACATAAACACCATCATTTGTGAATCTAACTTCATATCCCTTCTCCACAATTTGCCCTACACTTATCAAGTTTTTAGGAATAGTAGGAACATAAAGTACCTTGCTCAAGAGTGTACTTCCATTCTTTGTCTTCACTGATCCAATGCTCTTTACTTTATGCTTAGTGTTGTCACCTGTTTGAACTATATGTCCATTCACCTTTGCTTCCATGTCAGTCATCAATGATATATTGCCACTCAGATGATTGCTACATCATGAGTCAATATAGAACACCCTTTGGTCTTCTCCTACTGCTTCATGAGTTGCATTCAAGATAAGAGTCATATCATCCTTTTGATCTGATGCATAATTATAGTAATTATTGTTGTAGGACTGAGGTTGAAAACTTCTTCCACCTCCTCTAGCATATGATGTCCCACCACCTCTTCCTCTGAAGTTGCCTCTTTGGTTTCTGCCTCCTCTACTTCTTTGATTGAAGCTCTGGTTATTACTTCCACCATTTTGATTGTCATACCAACAATCATTTGCCAAATGATTGATTTTGCCACAAATCCAACAAGCTTTAGTATTATCTTTGTTCTTACCTCCTCTTCCTTTACCTCTGAAGTTCATCTTTCCTTTTGTAAAGTTATCTTGACTTGAAGTTCCTTCATCATCAATTGACTGCTTCCCTTTGCCATTCTTTTTCTTGTCCTTGGAGTACATAGCTTGACTTGCACTCCTATCATTGTCTCCTTTAATGTCCTACTCAAAAGTTAGCATGTCTCCTTTAATGTCCTAGCAATTGATTAAGATCAGGAGTAAAGTGATCAAGTGACAATTCTATGGATAATATGAAAGGCTTCCACTTCTCATCTCCTCTCAGACCTGTAAGTATTTGCCTTACCAACTTATCCTCTTCAATGTCTTCATCTACTGCTCCCAAGCTATCTGCAATATCCTTCATCCTTGCCACATAATCAGAAATTGATTGTGAACTCTTCTTCTTGAAAGTTGTGAATTCTGCCCATAATGAGGACTTCCTAGACTTGGTTGTGTTTTGGAAATGCTCTTCCAAGGCATTCCACACATCTGTTGCACTTTCTAATCCTCTGATGTGAGGTAGAAGATAATCATTTACAACCATGTAAATGATGCTCCTAGCTTGAGCATCCTTTCTCATCCAATTCTTCAAACCTGCAAGTTCCTCCCTAGTTGGAACACTAGGATCTTCAAACTCAGGCTTTTCTTCTTCTCCTGTAATGAATGCCATCAAATCTTTGCTCATGAGGTGTGCCTACATCCTCATGGACCAAGCTGCATAGTTCTCCATGTCTAGCTTATCAATCTGCAAGCTTTCTCCCATCTTTGATCTTTTGTGTTTGCAATTACTATGATTTATGATAATAGAATGTACCTTGGATATAAAGCTTTAATCCTTCTTGATCCTTTGAACTCGTACTTGATTCTCCTTCAGGTTTTCTTTCAAACTTTGATCCTGTGCTCCTTTAATTTAAAAGAACTTCAATGTCTGCAACATTCGGGACTTCCAATGCTCTTTACTTCACTTGTATTGCACCTTCAGCTCTGATACCACTGTTGGAGACCTCTTAATCTCCAAAGGTTTGATCTATACTAATCTAAGAACACCTCTATATTAGTTATGGATCAAACTTTACACAAATATTGTCTTCATTTATCAAAACTTTCACTATCACTTCTCTGAGTGAAGAAATTCCTTCTTCAGAAAGTCTGCTTCAAAAATTGACTTCATTACCTGTAGATATCTTCAGATTTCTTCAAACTAATGATGCACATATCTCCACACTATCTTTGCGCAATCATATCAACCCTTAATTCTTCAAAAGAATCATTAAAACTTTAATTTGATCCTTAAGATCAAAAGTATGTAAGAAATTGTCTTCCTGAACAAGCGACTTTGACATAGGTAACTTCTAAGGTTGATTTCTCATAGCACAAATCCCGTTTTGCTAAATGCTTTTAGCCATAGCTTCCTTACCTTCTAACTTAGATTTTGAATGCTCACTCATCAAAAAATATACATTATGCACTGAGATCTGAGTAAAACATTGACACGAAAAAGTGCGCTACTTTGAGAGATTTTCCTACAGACTTTACATACACATGTTCCTATTGATCATACTCACAGCATAAAAGGAATTAGACCATGAAACTTTGAACATAGCTTCATTAGCTTCTAGATTAGATGTGTACAAGATGATTTCTAATCCACATGATCAGACTGAGAGAAGTCTACGAAATACTTGTCGCTATTTCCTGAAGATTACTCTCTTCACATCTATCTCTATGACACTTATCTTCTAATGACTCTCTCATGTATTTCTTTACATCATTGACTTATATACATATGGTTTTAGACTTATCCCATGTCTATTACATTACTCCTCATCATCCTAAGGATTATCTATACTCAAGTTACAAGAATTTTCAACTGTAATGTACATATGTATACAAGCTTCACTTCTGAGATCTCTTCACTTCCTCAAATGACTACTTGAACTTTAATCTGATTATAAACTTCAAACTCTTTGTAATCATCAATTTGTGATTGTTTTGTTCCAACACAAAAGGATATGAAGATTCAAAGCATCCAGAATATGTTTGCAGGTTGCAAAAGGCTTTGTATGGGCTGAAGCAGGCTCCGCGTGCATGGCATGCAAGGATTGCAGATTACTTAACCAGCATTGGGTTTTTTATGTGTGATGCAGATCATTCACTATATGCAAGGAAGGTTGATGATGGCATCACAATTATGGCCATTTATGTTGATGACTTGATTGTAGGTGGCGATAATGAAGAAAGCATCAAAGAGGTAAAACAACTTCTTATGCAGGAATTTGAGATGAAAGATCTTGGTGTGTTGTGCTATTTCTTGGGCATTGAGTTTATACATACAGAAACATGTATATGGATGTCACAAAGGCAATATGCCTTGAATATGCTTCAAAAGTATGGTATGGCTGGTTGTAAGCCAATTTCTATGTCATTAGATCAGAATTTGAAGTTGGATACTACATCAGGTGAAGCATTGGAAAATGCTACTATGTACATGAAAATTGTGGGAAGTCTTATATATCTTACAATTACAAGGCCTGATTTAAGCTATACTGTTGGACTTGAAAGTCAGTTTATGCAGGTTCCCAGGAATCCACCTTTGGATGCTCTGAGCCACACTCTACGTTATGTGAGTGCTACTTTGGATTATGCATTGTTTTATGAAGCTAGTGTAGATTTGCAGGTTCATGGATACACCGATGCAGATTGGGCTGGTAGTACTCCAGATAGAAGATCTACTAGTGGCTTTCTTTTCTCACTTGGAGGTGCAGCTATTACATGGAGCAGTAAGAAGCAACCCACTATTGCTTTGTCGAGTATAGAGGCTGAGTATAGAGGTGCTGCAATGGCAGCATGTGAGGCATCATGGTTGGAGATGTTACTTGCTGATTTAGGTGTGGAAGTGCAAAAGCCTATCACTATCTATTGTGATAATCTTAGCAGCATACAGTTAGCACGCAACCCTGTTTTCAATGCTAGAACAAAGCATATCAAGGTACATTATCACTTCATCAGAGAGAAGGTATTAGGAGGTGATATTGATCTTGTTTATGTGAGAACAGATGAGCAGGTTGCTGATATTTTCACCAAAGCACTTGGAGCTGAGAAGTTGAAGAAGTTTCGGGAGATGCTTGGAGTACAGGATATGGCATTGAGCTTGAGGGGGAGTGTTGAGATATCAAGCTCAACATGTGATGATCCAGGATGACACGTACCAGTTTTTTGTTTCTCTGACATGTATAGTGATCATGCCGGTATATGTCAGGGATACTTCATTGAGATTTATTAGAGTTATCTACCGAGAGTGATGGCACATTTGGTTCTTGCCAGCTCACTCATTTGCGGACATTAGTTTTTTCCTTATGTACTAATCTTTATATATTGCACTTGTTGTATTCTTGTTTTTAGGTCATTCTTGTACATTCCTTTTATGTAATAGAAGAAGAAGAAGAAGAAGATCATTCTTCCTTGCCTCAATCTGTGTGTGTGCTTCTCCTTGAGAGTGAGAGAGTGTGTGTGAGCTATCTTCCTTATCTCCTTCCTCGTGACAATATTCAGTCTTTCTGACTCCTTACTAGGGATGCAATCCTTGTGCATTTCTTTGAGTCAAAAGAGTGAATTTACCAAGTTACACTAGGAACTTGATGCTTGACTTATTCAATCAAATCCTTGGTTAAGAAGATCAACTCAAAGTCCAACTTTGTTTTCAAAAATTTATGAAATATTAAGTTACTTACTTCATATCTTCTGTTTCCTTGATCTTGAAGTTATCTTGAAGTATCTTAGGATACTACTTTTATCCTTCTTGAATAAAAATCCTTCTTTGAAGTTTTAATTCCCATGAGGATCAAACTTCAAGATCCAATCTAGGACTAAAAGATAATTATCATCCCACGGTCCAATGTCCCATACCATCTTTCCTACATCAATCTGAGTATAAAATCTAGTGTCCCATACCACCCTATTTTATATTCACATTAATGTGTGGGTGATACTTATTCTAAAGTCTAAACATCTCTTGATAGAGTACCTTCTTGCTTCAATTCTTGATAAGAATTTTGAAGTTTTAGGCATTATCTCTAACTAGATATTCTAGATTTTGATTCCTACACATGATCGTCTCACAATCATGTGCTTTGTCTTGGAAAGTTGAAAACCTCTGACAAAATATCAATTCTTCTTTGCTAGGATTTTTAAATAAAAGCCAATTAGAATTCCAAGTACTTTAATTTTCTCAAATTCAAGTTCAATTGGTTTATTCTTGAACAATTTTGTAGTGACAAGAGCTTTTGACTTCTTGTCTTTAGATTCCTTTCATTACTAATGCTTTAGGTACCTACCCTGGGGACTTTATATAGGAATCTCTCTACTGCTTATGTCTTAAGCATCTGCTCATGCTCTTTAGATTTGTACCAAAAATACCTTTAAGGATAGATAAACATTATGTTTTACCTCCACAGACTTAATTACCATCGACACGGTTGCAGACTACATACTTGGAATATCTACTCTGTTCAAACTTGGAACAACTTACTATTTGGATTGCCAATACTTGGGCAAAATTCACAATAGTTCCAATCGTAATTATCTTGGACAACCATGGCCAAAATTGATCAAGTCTTGTTGATCATGCGATAATAATAAAGACTTTGTCTTTATCATTAAGATCTCTTGAGCTTTTCTAAGCTTTTTTGGCTTACCTGCAAGATTTTTTAGAGATCTTTTCCTAACTTAAGTCCAAGCATACATTGATGCCTTTCATATTCCAAAGCTAAGAATCTTTGATATACCTCTAGTTTATATCACTATTTGGACTTGAGTACCAATACTTGAGGTTTGGAATTGCTAGGGAACTACTTGTTGACTAAAGAGTATGAAGAACTTCATTCTCAATACTTGGTAGAATGTTATTCTTCAAAGACTTGAGATTCCTTCTAGGGAATCAAATATCTTTGAGAAAATGATTCATCTTGGAATCTTTTGCAATGTTGGAAGGATATTTGAAAGAAATTCTTTCAAACAATATCCAGAAGGTTTACTGATACAATTGTATTCATTTCTTGAGTATCAAACTAGAGGCTAAATATCACCTTATGTTTAAAGTTCAAGCATCTACTGATGATTGATCCAATAGTAATGCAACTATGAACACATAACTTTGAACTTTATAGTTTGTTTAGGAAAAGTTCATGGATTGGAGATTCATTTCTTGGAATTTTCTATTCCTAAATAAAAAGTTCACACTTGCTTCAAGTCCTTCGGTAATTGCTTAGCTAGTTACATCATTTACCAGAGATGCAACTATAGAACCTAACATCCTTTTATTGTCGTCAAAGATCAATTGATGTTGAGGTTCAACCTTTGATTTCCATCACTCCTTGGGATGAAATCAAATGAAAAAATATAAAAGCTTCATAGTTTTTCTTGGAATCTTTATATTAGAACATCATCATTCCTTGGTCCTATCATATAGTATGAATTTATGTGTATTTTGGGAAGATTTCGTGAATCAATTAAGATCCTTTACTTGGAACGTCTGTCTTCCCAAAAATAAATTCATCTCGAACATGGTAGGAGAATGATCTCACATGTTGAATAGAAGGCTTGACTATTTCATTTTAGTGTTTCTCTTTTAGGAAAATATCTCAATTCCTAAAAGTCACTGACCGAGGTTTTATCGTGAGATAGGAATCTTGAAACCTCAAAAAAAACTTCTTAGAACTTTCGAAATCTTCTAAATAGAAGAATGCTTCCAAAGTTTCCATGTTTTCATGGCCCTATGCATCATTACCAGAGATGCAAAACATGAACGAAACACAAATCTATTGAACTTCAAAGTTCAATTTGTATTTAAGTTCATCAATTTGGTTATTGAGTTCCATGGAATCAAAAAGTGCTCATGGAACTTGGAAGCATAGCTGAAGTTATCATCCAATCTTGGGATGCTTGAGAAGTTACATAAATTACGTAACTAATCAGCTAAATCTTATCCCCATGACTTTCTAAATATCACTTATACATAGAGTAATCATAATAAGCTTATCTTCATGACTCCATAAGTATATCCAGGACTTAGATTCATCATACATCACAAAAAATTTGCAAGTAATTAAATTTTCTTGGTCGTCAAGAAAATTTAATACTTAACTTTCTCCTAGTGCTTACTTATACCTAGTAAGACATCAAAGATACTGAATTGTTATTAAGTATTTATTTTTGATAACGGAGTATCAATTTGGGAAGGAATTGACTAATTACTTGAGCTGCAAACTAGAACTAACATGTGTTTGCAACTATCTAGTCCTCTGTCTTCCCTAATGTCAAGTCGTGAGCTTTATAAAGTAAGCTAAATACTAAGAGAGTACATTTTCATATCTACTTGCAAACAACATCCCGTTCTATCATGCAAATGCATGTACCTACATGCAAGTCCATATGCTCATATGCATATGCATGCATGTTCTTTGCATGTCCAAAAAATAATGCAACAATCATGCATGACTTTTCCTTGTACTAAGAATGTATATCATGCAATGTTGATGCATGTATATCCTTTCCTTTGTCCTAATGCACTATGATATAAAAACATATCCTTGTGATGCAATAAAAAGCTTACTCAACGGAAAGGAAATCTGAAATTAAACTACCAAATACATTCTTTGATGCACAAGGATCCCTTTTTTTTTACCAAGTCTTTCCTTAATGCAAACTAATGCTTGGAATGAGAAGTGGATTTTTCATTATCCTAATCTAGACTTAATCGATTGAAATCTTGGCTATTTCAATTTGCATCTAGGATTAAGTATGGAATAATGAAAACAAGATAAATCAAGCATTAAGGCCAAGTAGAAACTGGAAAATACTTAGCTTTGATCATAGCTTCGTCCATCCTCTGATCCTTGCCAGGAGCTATTCACCATCCTTAGAAGATCATTGCTTTATCTTGTCCTCTTCTTGAAAAAATGAAGCTTTCCTTTATCGCTCGAAGAGAATGAATGCCAAAACATGATCCTCTTGGCCTAGAGGTTGTTTCACTTTATCTTTGAATGGTGCTTGCGATGCCAATGTTGCAAGCTTTGATCTCCTTGTGATTGAGGTGCTTAGCTCGATCTCTGGTTGTTCCACAATTTATTTTGTTGTTCGAAGCTTTGTAGCTGTCAATTTGCTCTCTTAGATAAAGCGCGGGTCTGAGGATTGTTAGATTGCTTGTTCAATTCACGTTCACCGTTTAGTTTGCTCAGTTGGCAGAGCTTCAGAAGATCTAAAGGTCACCTGTTCCACCTTAGCTCAGTTGGTAGAGTGGAGGATTGTAGTCGTCAACGATTGAAATCCTTAGGTCGTTGGTTCGATCCACATTCAGCACACCAGCGTGCTCTGAAGGCCAATCAAGGCTCACTGTAGTATTCTCCTATTTTATCTTTCATGCATGAGTGCTTTGTTCTACGTGAATAATAGAGGGGATGCAGCAGGGAAACCTGAGTTTGATCCTCAAGAATGACGGCGTTTACAGTTTTGCACACATAAACAGAGAGGATACATACATCAACTTCGCATGGTTACAACATCCTCGATGTACGTAGTTAGATTCATCTGACAAAACTTTCAAAAGAATCTACAAATCTTTGGAGCGACATATAATCTCTGATAGCGCATGAGCAGAATGGGTAGCTCGTACACCTCTGAAATGAAAGTCGTGGGATCAAGTCCCGGCATTTGCACGAGAGTTCTGCCTGCATTTGGATAACGGTTCTGATGGACTTGCTACGAATTTTGGGCCATGAAGGATAATGTGAATGCTTATCGCATGAGAGAGTATAGAGAGGAAAAAATCACACACGAGGGTATGAATTATTCTATGAAGTGCTAATGAAGAAGATGATGAGCCACAAAGGTCACCGTAGGAGCTTGCCTAGAGCTCTGATACCAATGCAAGAGAATGAGTAATTACGACCACCACGTGCTAGAGAGATGACTCTCCTCCCAACCTTATGCTTGTATATATAGCTGCTTGAATCAAGGAGGACCACAAATGTAACTAGAGTCCACAAGTGCATGTGCAATCTCCTCCACTCCTTTCATACCTTCCACTAGAGTCCACTAGTGGTTGTTGTAATCACCTCTTAAGTTAAGTCTCCCTGGACTCAAGTTAGGTCATGTTAACTTGAGTTAGAAGGCTCTAGAGCTCTCTGGGCAAAACTCTCTCCCCATGCTCCCCATGGGAGTTGAACCCAAGACCTCTTCCTTCACAACCTTGAGACTTAACCACTATGCTAAGTGGAGCACACGAACTTATGCTTGAGTCTATACTTGAGAGGTCCTACAGACGAGTGACCAAACGGTATCCGATTTCAGATCTTTCTGAACCGGCCAGACCCTTAGATCATAGACTTACTTATGATTACACACATACACATGCACACAGACACATATATATAGATACACACGTATATACACACATAGACAGACACACACATACACACATAGACACACACACACATACACCTACACACATATACACACACACACATCCACACACATTTACACACACACATACACATGCATATAGACACATATATATAGATACACACACAAACATGCATATGCATACATAATGCACATGCATATTCATACATACATGCTTACATGCATACACACATACACATACACACATAGACACACACACATATAGACACACACATACACATACACACATAGACACACACACACATATAGACACACACATACACACACACATACATACACACACATATATGCATACACACACATAGAGAGACATACACATACATGCATACATATGCATACATAATGCATATACATATGCATACATACATACTTACATGCATACACACACATATATGCATACATAATGCACATGCATATGCATAGATACATGCATACACATAGACACATACACACACATACACACACATATGCATACATAATGCACATGCATATGCATAGATACATGCATACACATACACACACATAGACACATGCATACACATAGACACATACACATACATACACACACATATACAAACAGATTTACACACACATACACATGCATACACACACATAGACACACACACACATACACGCACACATACACACATACACACATACACAAATACACACATAATGCATATGCATACATACATAATCACATGCATAAACACACATACACACACATGCATACACACATACACACATAGAGAGACATACACACACATACACACACAAGCATACATATGCATACATAATGCACATGCATATGCATACATACATGCTTACATGCATACACACACATACACATAGATACATATACACACATAGACACACATACACACAGATACATATACACACATAGACACACACACACACGTAGAGAGAGACACACACACATACACACATATATATGCATACACATGCACATAAAGAGACATAGACACACATACACATACATGCATACATATGCATACATAATGCATATGCATATGCATACATACATACTTACATGCATACACAGACATACACACATATACACACACATACACACACATATGCATACATAATGCACATGCATATGCATAGATATATGCTTACATGCATACACATACACACAGATGTACACACACACATAGACACACACACACATACACAAACACACTTACACATGCATACACACAGACATACACACATAGACACACACACACACACACTTACACGCATAGACACACACACATACACACATACAAACTTACACACACAAAGATACACACACACATATATAAACAAACACATACACACATAGACACATAGAGACTTACACACACACATACACACATCCACACACATTTACACACACACACACATACACATGCATATAGACATATATATATAGATACACACATAGACACACACATATACACACATAGACACTTACACTGACACATACACACATCCACACACATTTACACACATACATACACATGCATAGACACATATATACAGATACACATGTATTTACACATAGACACACACACATACACACACACATGGACACATACACACATATATATGCATAGACAGACACATAGATACATACACACATATATATGCATACACACACATAGAGACACATACACACATACACATGCATGCATACATATGCATACATAATGCATATGCATACATAATGCATATGCATACATAATGCATATGCATACATAATGCATATGCATACATAATGCATATGCATACATAATGCATATGCATACATAATGCACATGCATACATAATGCATATGCATACATAATGCATATGCATATGCATACATACATACTTACTTGCATACACACACACATACACACACATGCATACATTTGCATACATAATGCACATGCATATGCATACATACATGCTTACATGCATACACACACTCATATATACACCTACATACACATATACACACATACATATGTACACATATATATATATTGATTTCTAACCCATTTTGTTTTATATGTACAGCTATTATGGATCCTAGTAGAGAGAGAAAGGCAAAACTCACTCTCATAAAAAGTCTTATGAGAGCAAGAGTTCCGCCTGATACTCTAGGGATCATCATTCATGAGTACTCATAGATGCTTGATGATGAGCTGGATTATACGATCCAGATGCTTACCTAACAATTAGAGGAGGGCTCTTCTGCGGCTCCACATGCAGGAAGACAGCTATCTGTTCATAGGTATGTTTTTTTTTCATAAATTTTTTTAATGATATTATAACACATATTTTTATTTATTTTTATCTATCTATTTTCAGGAGACCTATACCACATATTTTTTCATAAATTTTTCATGATATTATAGCACATATTTTTATTTATTTTCATCTATCTATTTTCAGATCATGATAGTAGAGCAGAGGTGCCTATGAGGACATGCATATGCACCTTAGGGCTATAGTGCGATATAGAGCTAGAGGGGAACATTGTGTACATAGGGAATGGATTGGAGTTCAAGAGAAAAATGCGAGCATTATGCGACTCTTACCTGCACCTTGTCCACTTACAATGGAAGTAAGTATAAATTTTACATATAAATTGAAATAAATATCTTATGTTTTATTTACATGATTTTTTTTATTTTTGTAGTGAGCATGATGAGAGGGATAAAAAATACATACTTAGTTCACTTGAGACAGAGTTTGAGATAGGATGGTCGCATAAGTGGTGAATAAAAGAGATGCAGACACTTATGGCTCATCGTCGCGATAATGCACGGTACGCATTGCTTTTATGTATATATACATGGATATGAGTATGTGTGTTTATGTATGTATGTATGTATATGAGAGAGAGAGAGAGAAAAGAGTGAGACTAGAGGTACAAATACACACATACACACACATATACATCATACATGCATATTTACACACATATACACATACATGCACATTTATACATACACACACATACATGCACATTTTTACACACACATACACATGCATGCAATTACACACATATAATGAATACACATAGACACATACACATACACATACTCACATACACATATACATACATAATCATATGTACACACACATAGACTCACATAATCATATTTACATGCATATATACATATACACATGCATATACACACACACACACACAAACAACACATGCATATGCACATATAGATACACATACATACACACATGCATACTGATATATCTATATGTATGTATGTATGTATATATATATATATATATATATATATATATATATATATATATATATATATATATATATATATATATATATATATATATATATATATATGTATATATATATATATATATATATATATATATATGTATATATATATATATATATATATATATATATATATATATATATATATATAAACTTATATATCTATATCTAAATAAATAAATAAATAAATCCTATTTCAAAAATCCTAATTCGAAAACACTAATTTTGATATTAGGGTTTTAAAACCCCTAATTTAGAAACTCTAATTCAGCCTTTAGCCATATGATTGAAGTATATGTACACATTGCATCTATTCCTCTGACGTCCTACTAGAGAGATGTCTCTCCTCCCAACCTTATGCCTCTATATATAGCTACTCAAATCAACGAGGATCATATATAATATATATAAAGATATATACACATCATGTAGATACACATACATAAAATATAAAATGGAGTAGATACATTATGCATCACACATACATGCCTAAATGCAACATAAATATATATACATGCATACATATTTACATGTATACATTTACACATAGACACATATACATATATACATGTACACCTCATATATACATGCCTACATGCACAAATGTATACTTATACATGCATACACAATTATAAACACTTGCATATATTACATGAATACATGAATATTTTACACAAATGCATATGCATATATACACATATGCATACTAACATATGTATACATATATCACACATATGCACACACATACATATACATGAAATACATATATATGCATACTAACACATGTATACATATAATACACATGAATACACACATATGCATACATACATGATAGAAATTTTCTCCTCAAAGATAAAGCTATATATAAAATAATTAGGCATACCCCCGAGCTTCATGTTCTAACTTAAAAGAACATGATTTCATCTCTCTAGTAGGATTCATCATTATTCAAGTTGAATAAAGAATCTATTATCTGATATCCATTCAGAAGCTTCAAGTTATTGATTGATAACTAGAGTAGAATTTACTATCTAATCTGCTCATAGGTTTTCATTATTGCCTTGGTAAGACATCAATATAGTCTCATCTTCATTATCCTTATTGATTTCATTTATTTCTTCTATTGTTAAATCTGTGTTCTCATGAGTCACATCATCTATTGATGGATTAATATCCTCTTCATCAATAGAATCAACATGTAGAGTATTATCCTCTTCATCAAAAAGATTAGTATCATTATGACATATAATGATTCTAATTTCTCTTTCAAATGTTGATGTATCAGTATCTGATGGTGAATCATCAAGATGACTTTCTTCGATCTCTCTAATAATAAACTGTTCAAACAATGACCTACCTCTAGGTTGAACATGAATGACTTGCCACCAAGGGTGAGCATCTGGGATTTTATAAAAAAATGCTTGTTCAATATGCCTAGGAAGAATATATGGTTCTTTAGTAGATGGCATTACCTTGGAAGAATCACTTGCCCAAAACCCAGATAATTCCTTTCTTAATGTGGAATTACTACCTTTATACTCGGCTCGAAACCAGTCAACCTTCAAAAGGACCTATCAAAATATATAAAAACAAAAACCCATTATTGGGTGCTTAAAAAAATAACTAACTCTATCATAAAAAATATAAACTTTTTTCTACCTATTTGAATGTATGAAATGAAATTTCCTAGATACCAACAACAGTTCCCACGTTACCAAGTTCGCCATCTATAAGTGAACATCCAAAAGAAATTAAATGTCTTAGTTTGATTCTAATGTCTTATCCAAAAGCCCACATATTAGTGAACATCCAAGCCTACAAAAGAAATTAAATTAGTAAATAGAAACTAATATACATATACGAAAAAAACAAAATATTATTAAAATAAAATTACCTTTCGTTCACAACCTATCATTAACTCTCTCTGCTCATCAGAAATTTCTTCATTATTTGTGTTGGTGCATTGCAAACGACTATATAGCCAATCCGTGAAAGAAGATATATTTGTAATCTCATTATTATCGAGATTACGTCTATATCTTTTTTCCTTCACCTTTTACTTCGGAGATTTTGAAGTTCCTGTTTGTATTCGCTAAGGAATGCTTGCATGCATTCGCTATTATATGCTAGAAAAGTAGAAACATCATTTTTTTCTTGAAATGTAAATAAAAATGGAACTCCCTTAACTGATAATACCTCATCTGTTATCTTTGAATAAGACTCATTGGTCCATGCACGTGGAGCTTCTTCATGAACTCTTTCAAGGTACTCACTAATGTAATGCATGCACTCTTCAAGCATCCAACCCTTTGCCATGGATCCTTCTGGTTTCGCTCTTTGTCGCACATAACCTTTTAATATTCCCATAAATCGCTCGACCCAAAATATCCATCGAGTGTTGACAACACCTGCAATCTCTATTTCATCTACAAGATGGACTAATAAATGAACTTGAACATCAAAAAATGAAGTAGGAAGCTCTTTCTCCATCAAACATAGTAGTTCTTTGCATTCACGTTTTTTTTTTGGGATCGAGGTTTTGTCAATCTCTTTTGATGTAATCCATCTATACATATCATAAAAAAATTATAAAGAAGTTAATTCAAAAATAAAAGATATCCAATATTCATACATATTAAATATAAAAGTATCATAATTACCTTATAAGCGATCCAAGACGATAGATCACATCTTGTACTCCTTTTGTTGTACATCCATCGATAACTGTTGGAGTTAGACGTCTGCGGAAGCACGCGAATTGCACAAGGAAGAAGAAGAAGCTTGGATCACAACACACAATACTGAATGTATTACTAGAGAATGTACAAAGATAAGTAGTCCATTAGGGCAATAGGCGTATATACAAGCCGGGGGGAAAAAACCTCCTAAAGAGGGAAGAAAGTGCCCCGGTGGTCCTAGTGTGTTCACACACATCACTACCTAAATATATCAACAAATCCCCCCTGAGAGTGATGCGGTGAAAAAGGAGCTGGCACTCATGTATAAGGAAGTGCCAAGCTATGTGGAAATCACTCCACAAAAGGAAGTAAGCCCAAAGCTTTGCGGAAAGCTTCAAACTTCTCCCTAGGCAGAGCCTTCGTGAAAAGGTCTGCAATGTTCTCCTGCGTGGGCACATATGCCAAGTTGATCTCCCTAGCAGAGAACCTCTCCCTAACATAATGATAATGCACCTCAATGTGCTTAGTGCGAGCATGGAACATAGGGTTCCTCGCAGCTGCCAATGCGCTCTGACTGTCAGTGAAGATGGTGGTGGCAAAAGACTGGCCAACACCCAAATTAGCCATAAGGCGTCTGAGCCCCACACACTCAACAGTCGCTGTAAAGGTTGCTCTATACTCAGCCTCACAACTAGAAGTGGCCACAGTAGGCTGCTTCTTGCTCAACCAAGATATACATGAGCTACCAAGCATGAAGCAAAAACCACTGGTGGACACACGAGTGTCATAGCACCCAGCCCAATCTGAGTCAGAAAAAGCATGCAAATCTGGCGGTAGTGATCCCCCCTTGGCATAAAACAACCCAAGTAGCCGAGTACCACTCAAGTAGCAAAAGATGCGCTTAACCGCCTTCCAATGTGTGACTCCTGGGCAATGCATAAACCTGCTCATCTGTGAGACAACAAACTGAATATCTGGCCGAGTAATGCATAAGTAGATCAAGCATCCAACAGCTTGCTGATAGAGAACAGCATCAAATGCATCTCCAGCATCATGAAGACTCAATTGCAAACCTGTCTCCATAGGAGTGGCAATAGGCTTACAGTCTTCAAGGCCAAAACACTGCAATAATGTGTCAATATATTTCGTTTGACACAAAGCCATTCCACCATCAACTTGCATAAACGAATGCCCAAATAGTGATGCAAATGCCCCAAATCAGACATCTCAAATGAGGCATGCAAATCAGCCTTGAAATCAGCAATATGCTTCTCAATAGGACCAGTGAGCAGCATGTCATCAACATAGATAACAATGATCAGAAGCACATCATTAGCACGCTTAACATATAAGGTGCTTTTAGTTGGACTGTTCTCAAACCATGTGCAACCAGATAGGCATGTATCTTCTCATACCAAGCACGTGGTGCTTGCTTTAAACCATATAATGCCTTCTTTAACCTGCACACCTGGTTTTCATGCCCTTTTTGCACAAAGCCACGGGGCAGAAAAACATACACTTCTTCATGCAAGTCACCATTCAGAAATATTGTTTTAATGTCCAACTGATGTACATTCCAACTATGATGGGTTGCAAGTGCACAAATGCTCCGAACAGTAGTCATACGGCATGTAGGTGCAAAGGTCTCATCAAAATCAATGCCTCTTTCCTGCGCATAACCCTTTGCAACAAGCCTAGCCTTATACCTGTCAACTGTACCATCAGGTTTACGCTTTAGCTTATATACCCACTTAGTGCCAATGGCCTTTTTGCCAGGAGGCAAGTCACATAAAGACCATGTACCATTCTTCATTATAGCATCATATTCAGATTGCATAGCAGCCATCCAATTCTCTGAATTCTGTGCTTCATCAAAAGAAACAGGCTCATTCTCATCACAGAGACTAGACGCAGCCATAGCATAGCAATTTGATGCAAAGGAGGCACTATGAGAGCCTGAACGAGTACGATGTGACAAAGGTGCATCTAATTTGCTGTCACGCAAAGTCTACACCAGCCATTTTGGCATAGTTGTACCCAACAAAAATACATTTTACTGCCTTATCATCCAATTTTCTGCGATGTTGTTCAGGCACTAGTGCATATGCCAAACAACCAAAAACACACAGATGAGCAACAGATGGCTTGCGGTCATGCCAAGCGTCATATGGAGTGATAGAGGGCAACGCTTTAGTGGGACACCTGTTCAGTACATATGCTGCACACATGACAGCCTCAAGCCAGAAACTATGTGGTAAAGCCTGACTCTTGACCATGCACCTCGCCATCTCCATGAGTGACCTGTTCTTGCGTTCAGCAACTCCATTCTGTTGAGGTGTATATGGCACTGTACACTGGTTTTTTATCCGATGTTCAGCGAGAAATGCATTAAAATCAGAAGACATATATTCCCCCTGTCGATCAGAACGGAGGGTGCCCATTTTACATGTTGACAGATTTTTAGCCAAAACCAAAAACTTTTTAAAGCACATGAACACTTCGGACTTTGCTTTGAGTGGATATACCCATGCATGCCTAGAAAAATCATCAATGAAAGTCACAAAGTAAAGGTAATTTCCAAAAGAGGGTGTCTGCATAGGACCACAGACATCACTATGTACAAGCTGCAATTTCTATGTAGCCCGAACTGAACCATCTTTTGGAAAGGAGGAACGCTGCATTTTGCCCAAAATACAGCCTTCACAAACATGTTTTCCAGGTGCCTCAAGTTTGGGCAAAGAGGACACCATTTCAAATTTCTGTAGGCGTAGCAAACTAGCAAAATTCAGATGACCAAAGTGTGCATGCCAAAGCTTTGCATCTGACATAGCCTAAGAATCATTTACTGCACATGCCAAATCATTTTCAGATCTTTCATAGTCTATGAGCTTATACATCCCACGACATAAAATGCCAGAAGCAATATTAACATCGCCATTTGACAAATCATGAACTGTACATTTGTCATCAACAAATTTCACAACCAAGCAAATCTTGGCTAATGCAAAAACTGATAAGAGATTCTTCTTGATCCCTGGCACAAATAAAGCATCTGACAAAGTGAAAGAACTACCATCAGCAGTAGTCAAAATGATCTTACCAACTCCCATAATATGATAAGAGGAGTTGTTGGCGCATGTAACACTATTCCCTGTAGGGGCAGGCTCGAGCGAAGAGAAGAAACTATGCTGCGAGGTAATATGTTTGGTCGCCCCACTGTCAAAGTACCAAACATCTGAGTCTACTGCAGACATGCATTGCTCATGAGAAGATGGGTCAAAACTGCAAACAGTAGTGAATGCCCATTCTTCTTCCTGCACAAGATTAGCAGACTCTGTTTTTGGTGTAGAGGCTTCTGCAACAACCATTCCAGCCTCTTTCTTCTTTGCCTCTTTTGCAGCCAGTTTTGGACAGTTCTTTATGATATGATCATTCCCTTTACAGTACTTACAAAACAATTTCTGCTTTTCTGATTTTTTCTCATCTTTGTCTTGGTTCTTTGAATGTGCAGCATTTGCAGATTTCTGCTTACTAGTAGAAGAGCTCCATTTTCCTTTGCCCTTCTGACTAGGCAAGAAAGCTTGATCTGCAACTCGCATAATGGACCTGTTCTGCCTGGATTGATCTTCCTGCAACAGAACAGAGACTAACTCCTCAAATGATAAGGCATTCGGATTGCCTTTCATCATCAACCAAAGAGTAGAAGCAAAACTCTGATATGAGTCAGGAAGACCATTCAAAACGGTTTGCACAAGTGAGCTAGCTGGTATAACCTCATCAGCAGAAATCAATTGTTCCTTCACATCTTTGATCTTCGTTAGGAAACTGTCCATAGAATCACCTTCATTCATGTGCTCACTTTCCAACTGTTTTTGGAGGTAAGCAACACGAGCCTCATTCCTAGCTTGGTATAATGTGATAAGTGTATCCCAAGCATCCTTAGCTGTTCTACAAGAGCGAATGTGAGGAATAATGGAACGTTTGACAGACAAAGCTATCAATGCATGTGCCTGGGCATCTCTGCCATCCCAACGAATTTGCTTTGCAGTAGGTGCAACAGAAACAGAAGCATGAACGAGAATCTGTGGAATATCATCTTCGACACTATCTTCATCAGCTCCAGCACCTGTATTTGCAGTACCTGTAGGTAGAGGTGTAACAGGACATCTTTCAACACCTTGCACAATGTTCCACAATCCTTTTGCAACCAATACATGTCGCATCATATATGCCC
This sequence comes from Ceratopteris richardii, assembly GCA_020310875.1. Classification (NCBI taxonomy): domain Eukaryota; kingdom Viridiplantae; phylum Streptophyta; class Polypodiopsida; order Polypodiales; family Pteridaceae; genus Ceratopteris; species Ceratopteris richardii. The sequence goes on from CM035435.1 coordinate 59,314,799, forward strand.
ATAATGGGTAGTTGGTACCATCCAACTTATCCTCAACAACCAACATACGGAATACATCAGTGCTTTCAGCCATGGCCGGTGACTAAAATACCTTGATGCAGAAAATTGACTGTATCTCAAAAAGTTGAACGGAATTGCCCAGACCAGTTCTGCTAGACCTGTAGCAGACTTTGAGATGCTTAAACTGGCGAACAAAAACTAGTATATACCTTTGGCACAAAAAGATGAAATAGCCTGCACAAGCACTATGATAGTGCGTTCGGAGGCCGAAACGAGCTCAGATTGCAATTTCGGCACCACAATGCGAAGTTGTTTTTATCTCTGAAACACTCTGAGTATGCTCACCAAAGTTCGTGCAAATTTGAGACTGCAAATGGAGGAGTGTCGATGGCGCCCTAGATGAAGCGACGACCTGCTCTGATACCAATTGTTGGAGTTAGACGTCTGCAGAAGCACGCGAACAACACAAGGAAGAAGAATAAGCTTGGAACACAACACACAATACTGAATGTATTACTAGAGAATGTACAAAGATAAGTATCCCATTAGGGCAATAGGCGTATATACAAGCCGGGGGAAAAAAGCCTCCTAAAGAGGGAAAAAAGTGCCCTGGCGGTCCTAGTGTGTTCACACATCACTACCTGAATATATCAACAATAACCAAAGGTAAAATATGTTTCAAAAAGTTATGCCGGTCATGGGTCTTTAACCCAGATAAGCTCTTATCATCCATAGTAAACATGTTTTGGAAAGATGCTCCATATCCTGTAGGATTCCTAATCAATTGAATCCTATTGTTGATAATTTGTATCTCTTTTGTTGTAAGTACCCATGGAGTAGGTGCATAAGTCGTTTCTTGTCGATGTCTATCAAAAACTGGCCATAACTTTGGTTTTGAGTTTTGATCTTTCAAATCATTCCTTGATGCTATGGTATCTTTTAGTCCAAGAAGATTTTGCCATAGTGAATAACCAATATTCTTGAATATATGCATAGGATCAAGAAGATGACATATTTTTAACTCTTTCCAATACTCCAAAGAATACCATATTGATATGTTCTCTGTGAGTGCCAATTTTCCTTTACCTCTATTCACATACTCATTATCTTCATCATCACTGAACATTTCTCATTCTAGATCTATCAGAGGTCCATCTGTCCATTTTTATACCAATCCATAGGCGTCATAGGTTTCGGACACTGACCTGTTTCAAGCTTTCCATTAAAATTTATCACTTCTCTTTTAGATCTTAATGGATGATCATCAGGCAAGAATCGTCGATGTCGAAGATAAATATTTTTGTTGAGATTCTTACTATAGATTGATCTCAACCAATCACCACAATATGGACAAGCTTTATAACCCTTAGTAGATATTCTTGCATCATGAAAATGATAAAGATATAATTAGATTAAATCACATTTGTCTATATGCATATTGAATAAAAAAATTACATCAATACCTGAACAAACACCATATCCTGGAAAATCATGAATAGTCCAAGCCACAATACCATGAACTGTAATATGTCTTCCATTGATGCTTTTCGATACATCAATGACATTAATACCTCTCCATAACTCTTGGAGATCGTCAATGAGAGGAGCAAGATATATATTCATATCTTTAACTTGTCTTTTGTCTGGGATTAAAAGTGAAAGCATTAAATGTTCCTTTTTAATGCTAAGATATGGCGGAAGATTGTAGTTTATGACTACCACTGGCCATGTTGACCATTTACTGGATTTCATGGAGAATGGATTAACCCCATCTAATGCAACTCCTAACTTTAGATTCTGTGGATTTTGTGCAAATTTAGGCCATGTAGAATCAATATGCTGAAAAGCAACACTATCATGAGGAATTCTAGTTATTCCATGAGTACTTTTATGATCATGTCCCATGTCAAAAGCTTTGATAATTCGGGGCTTTGAAACATATGTCTAATCGATAATTCGGGGCTTTGAAACATATGTCTAATCCATGGAGCCAATGGAAACGGTCTCAATACCTTTTTTGGGATTTTACCTTCTTTGTCCTTATATTGAGGAGATTAACATTTGGGACATGTCAAAGAGTCTGCATATTCACCTCTATATAAAATACAATCGTTAGGACATGCATGTATAAATTGATAATCTATACCAAGATTGTTGATTATCTTCTTCATTTCATCATGTGAGGTAGGAAGAATATTCTGACTTGGTAAAAACTTTTCAGATAATAACCTGTAAGTTCATAAAAAAAAGACATATTAAAAAAATAAATAAACAAATACACACACACACACACACACACACACATATATATATATATATATATATATATATATATATATATATATATATATATATATATATATATATATATATATATATATATATATATATATATATATATATATATATATATATATATATATATATATATATGCATATAATTTTATATATGTGTATGCTTATGTGTATGTGGATGTGTATATGCATGTGCATGCATATACATATATGTATGTGTATATGTATATATGTATGTATATGTGTTTTATAGGTGTATATGTATGTATATATACGTATGCATATGTGTATGCATATATGTATATGTATGTGTGTATACATGTGTATGTATGTATGTATGTATGTATGTGTATATATGTATGAATGTGTATGCATGTATGTATGTATATGTATGTATGCATGTGTAGATGTGTATATTTGATTTCGTTTTTTTTTTGTATATTGTGGTTCGCAGATTTTTGTATCTAGACCATTGAATCGTTTGGTTGTCTCCAATTTTATAGTTAATCTTGTCTTGCTAAGTTGTTTACAAATATAAAGACTTATCAGTTGGTTATGGAGGTATTAAGTCATTAGTAAATTGGGAGGATCAAATTTATTGTGAATATTTTGAAAGATGCATGAATAGTTTTAAAGGATGGGCGGACAAAAAGTGTCCATTCAATGCAAGTTCTTGTTCTTACCTTAGCTAAAGTAATAATAAAAACCTGCATTGAATGGACGCTTTTTTTCCACCCATCCTTTAAAATTATTTTTCCATCCTTCAAAATCTTCTAAATAAATTTGGTCCTCCCATTTTACTAATGACTTAATACCTTCATAGCTAACTGATACTTAATATTTGTATGCAAAAGAGTTAGCAGCACAGGTATTAGGTCGACTAAAATAGGAGAAACATATGTGTCAAGAAGATTCTAAAGGTTGGGTGGACAATTCTAAAGGCTAGATGGAAAAAACATCTTCATTCATTACAGGTATGTATAATTTGACCTTACTCTCATAACATGTGCATGTGTTTATATGTGTGTGTATGTTTATATGTCTATACATTCATGTATATTATGTGTATGTTTATATATGCATATATATATATATATATATATATATATATATATATATATATATATATATATATATATATATATATATATATATATATATATATATAGAGAGAGAGAGAGAGAGAGAGAGAGAGAGAGAGAGAGAGAGAGAATTGAAAATTATACCTTAATAGTGTCGAAACAGATACATTACTCCATCCAAAACGATTTTGAAGATTGAGAATAAGTAAGCTCACACTTAGTCGTGTCAAACGACTTCCTTCATATACATGCTTTAGACATTCCTCTCGAAGATATTTCTCATTTTTAGAAATATCAATGCTTTCACTGTCATTTTGATACCAATACTCAATAAAATATGTCATGCCATCATCTTCATCATTGTCGCACAAATCTTGTACTTTATCTTCTTTTGAATATAGATCTTTCAACCTTGCATAATCCACAGGATCACTTTTGCGTAGCCTCCTCATAGAAGCTTCTGATAAATGAGGTCTTACTAACAATTGTGAATGGTGTGGAGGAATATCATCAACATCATACGTTGGAATCTACACACATGAATAAAATGCATTAGTATTCCATAAATGAATAATTAAATATATAAGTTATTAAATATGGATAGAAAATTTTCATTCTCTCTAGCTAAAAGGTGCTCTTGGTTCAATAATAGTTCATAACCAAAATGTAATGTAGTAATAGCATTGACAACTATGTATCTTGATACATCTCTACTCATGTATGGTGATTCATGACTATTTTCACGCTCTCAAATATGCAATTAGTCCTTGAACTATTATGTAACCCTCGAATACTATTTATTAAACCTGCTATATTTCCATGCATGTAAGGTCTTTCATTAATATATAATCTTTCATTTTCTGCATGTGAAATCCTTCTATTAGTAAGGGATGTTGCATTCAAGCATATTCCATAAGTACTCATGCTTTGAACATAACGTGCAAGTCGATGCCAATCTCCCCATCCATATATAGAACTACAAAATGACATAAGAGTGACTTCAGAGTTCAGAGGCACATACAAATCCTCTACAATAAAGAGACCACGACCAGCATTAGTAATAGTGGATGGAGCAATCATATAGCAATTACCCCAAAAGTTGAAAGCCTCTCCATCTAAAGGAAGTGGTCCTCTATTCCATCCTCCATATCTTCTTCTATCATATGTTTGTACTAGAGAATGATCACGAGCTGGCAATGGATAATCTCCAGCCATTTCAATCTCTAAACCAGGAGATAGAGGATTTCTAGAAACCTCTCCTTGTAATTGATGAACAGCAAGTCCATGACGTGTACAAGGTATATTAACATTATGAGAAGAAATTATCATCATCATCGAGCAAGTATTCCTGTATATCAAGAGTAATTTGATTTTGTATATGGTTTTTAAATAAAATAATGACATTAATTTATAGAAAAAATTCATACCCAAACATTATCATGTTGACCAGGTGATGGTGCATGCTCAAAAGTACCATACTCTGCCTCATGTTCAATACATTCCAATCATGGTCTTCGATACATGCCATAACAAGAGTTACACCAACATATAATATGCTCTTGATAGTAAAATTCATCATAATTCCTATCGGAGGACACATGTGAAGTCGTTGCTGTTGACAACATGATCGCTCCTGCTTCATCTACATTTGTATCCGCATGAGTGCATCTCCATTTTGTATCTAGGAGGCACTCCCTTTCTAGTCTATTTCCATTTCATATTGTATTTCCTTTGTATTTGGGTACCTTGCCATGTGCTTCTACCAGTTGTATTCATTCTCCTTTCAGGAGAGTTATCCCACATATGATGTACTTTTGAGAGCCCCTCCCATATCTATATAAGGAGGGCCTCTCCCCTCATTTGTACTTGGTTAGAAGCTTGAAGAGCCTACTCCATGCTCTTGGCAAGCTCATTTCTAATCCACATGAGTTTACCCACTTCATGGTCTACTCATTTTGTGTCTCACACATTCTTTGTTTTGTGAGAGTACTTTCCTTTTCATTTTGCTTCCGCATGCGTACTCTCTACATGGTATTAGAGCGCTAGGTGGAGGTCTTGGTGGTGCATTTGCTGGTCATTTTGGTGGTGGTGGTGCTTCATTTTGGTGGCGTGCTTTCTCCTCATTGAGAGAGGCCTTTTGCCATCAGTTTTTGGGATTCATTTTGCCCATTTGCCCACCCTCCCACCCTTTCCTTCATCATTTGCCCATTTGCCCACCCTCCCACCCACTCTCTTTAGTGTGAGCATCTTTGTTGGTTTACTTTATGTATGTGGATATCACAAGGAGCTTATATCTCAGTTATTTTGATGTGTTTATGAACACACACTTATATCTCATTTATTTTGAAGTGTTTATGAACACTTTGTGTGGCATTTCCATATTGTAATGCTATTGAACTCTCTAGTTCAAAACACTTTCGAAAGTAATGATGTCATGGCACTGCAAATTGCATCTTATAGTAAGTAGACGGACCAACTTATTGAAGTATCTGTGCAAGGTCGAGTGCTATCTTCGCCTATAGTTTCATTGCTAGATCTGGCAATCTTTGTGGCTGGCAAAGCGTCGATTAATCTATTGAGTTGCACAGAGAGAACCTAGATTGGCCTTGCGAACGATTGGCAGCCCCGTAAGGTCATTTAATAAGGTTTCTGATTTAAAGCATCCATCAAAATCTACAGGCTTTTGAACTCATGGCTCCGCCTTGGATAGTTGGTTGTAGTGGAATTCTTGGAGTCACTAGTTGCAAGCTCAAATCCCATGGATATCCTCTGTAAACATCTTTTGCGGGAGAAATTCTTTGATCGCTCTGTACACAGACTGAGAGTGTGGCAGGCGAAGCCATGCAGCTGTGAAATCCTCTCTTGCTGATATGCTTTTGCATTTCGCGCACTGTACAGAGATCATCAAATATTATAAAACTTTGTTGTTTAGATGGCCCGTGAGCGATAGGCTAGCAGATAAAGTTAGTGACCCTCCGTTGAAGGTCGGAGTTCCTGACATTGAGGCTTTGACGCTTGCGTACTCATCTAGAAGGAGAGAGAAAGCAAGAAAGCGCTTACTCAGTGCTAGCAATCAATCAGCGAACCTGGTCTGTGCATGTTAGAGAGATTCAAACAGAGAGGAATTCCTGCCTGCTCGAAGAAGTGAAAGAAGGCACCGCGTGAAAGATTGAAAAGTCTGAACACTTACGTGCATAGAGTAGGGGAGCGCAGCAAGATGTGGACCTGAGAAGAGAAAGGCTGGTAGTGGTGTTGCTCATAGGGAACAGAGAGAGACCCTTTGATAGTCTCTCCTCCAACAGGTTTCCTCTGAGTACACAGCTACTCAAATGCACACAAATACTACATCGGCAACATCCAGATTGCAAAACTCCTCCAGAAGAGTGAGATGTGCGTCCGTCTGATAAGACTCTGACAAGGCCCCCTTGGAGGATGGACGATCCTCGTGAGGTGTGAAGCGCTTCTGCCATCAAGGCCCCAAGATAGGATAACGACACCCTGCTCACGACAGAGAGCGGCCAGTGGCCCACGTACTCCTTGGCAGAGAAGATGTTGCAGGAATGGGCTTGTCTGCACATGACTTTGGAGACTTGAAGTAGTAAGTTTCTTTTTTTTTTAAGAAAGCGACAAGATCTCCACGCTGACTGGTAAAATCTGATGGAGAGCCTGGAATATTGCACTGAATGGGGACAAAATCAGAGATTATTCTGTGTACTAAGACTTTCTTTTTGCCATATGTGGAGTCGAGACCCACTTCTCTTATATTTTTAAAATGTGTGCCAAATTCCAATAAGTCATAATTGGATTTTCCATCCTTTAGGATCATTTGTAATTCTTCTCATTTGTATTAGCTCACTACTACTCAAAAGGGCTTGTTGTTCATCTTTGCACTAAGTGCATTACATCGTTTTTGCCTACCATTATCCATAAGGTATTAACCTTTCTCCTTGAGCACACCATTTGGCATTTCTCAAAATGCTTTTGTAAGTTATTCAAGGGATCTACTCTTAGTTTTTGCCATCCCAAGCACATTGTAAGCAAGAAAACCAACTCTATGTTGGCACACTTTGGCACTAAGTGCCTCCTCCTCTTGTAACAACAATATATAAGAAGAAGGATTTTGTGTGTGTGTTCCTGTGAGTTGGAGGCTAATCTAAGCCCACTCACAAGCTTCTTCAAGTCTCTAAGGCTCAATTGGTGTGCAACGGGCTAATCTAAGCCCTCTCCTCTCGCGTCGAATCATCTCAGTGTTTCTGCAAGTGCAAGGCTACTCTAAGCCCCCCTCCCCGCCCCAAGCATTTATAGTGTGGTGCCCAGTCGTCCATTTCAAGCTTTGCAATTATTTGAAGCAGCATTTTTTGCGAAGGTTTTTTGGTAGTGTTTCTAAACACTTCAAAGCATTTTTGGCAAAAGATTTTGGTAGTGTTTTTAAACACTTTATCTTCCCAGTGTGTGCGTTTGGCGAAGATTTTAATAGTGTTTCTAAACACTCGTCACTCGAAGCTTTGTAATGACCAAAAGCGAAGGTAGCTCATCATCTATGGCGAACTTCTTACCCTCTTTCACCCCTATTTTTATGCCTAAGGATGAACCCCTCAATGGACAAAATTACACTCTATGGAAAGATGTCATGCGCACCTATCTATACACGAACCTTCTTCATGAGGTAGTAGATGGGTCAGACCCCAAACCCAATAGGTACACCAACTTAGACAATTGGCATGTGTGGAATGTCAAGGACAAAAGAGCTTTAGGTTAGCTGTTACTTGCCTGCGACGAACTAACGAAAGGACATATCACCGCCTGCAAGACGTCCAAGGATGCTTGGGATACATTAGCTGCTTTGTATGAAGACAAGACCCCTTCGAAGATATATGCATTAGAGGCCGAGTTTCATAATTTGACCATTAGGCCACACGACACAATTACCAAGGTCGTAGCACAATTTGAGGATTACCAACATAAATTAGCACTATGTGGTAGGCAGATCTCTAGTGAATACATGGCCATTAGACTTCTCAACAAGTTACTGAAGTCATACGAGACATTTGTCACAACTTTGTATAATCGCGGCCAAGTCTTATCTTGGGAGGAGGTTCGTCGACTATTGCTCCTTCACGACTCGCGAGCCAAATCGACTTCCTCACAAGAGTCAGCCATGAAGGCCACAGGCCCATTCAATAAGGGGAAAACCACAAGTCATCAGGCTAGCAATGGATCTAAGCAAGGATCGCATAATTCATCGAAGAAGTTCACCTGTAATTTCTGTGGAAAATCAGGCCACTTAGAAAAGTTTTGCTATAAAAAGAAACAATCGTCGAAGGCTTCTATGTCTAGGCAAGCATCCAAAGTCCCCCAACATAGATCCCACTGCTCGAGCGAGGAACTTTTCATCTCCACAAAAGCCAAAGCACTAGTGACTTCAAGCTCCCCACATGAGTGGATCTTTGATAGCGGAGCTACCTCCCATGTGTGCAAAGACAAGGACTCCTTTCAGGAACTCGAAGAGCATACGGAGAAGTCTATCTTGGCAACAACAAGAGTTTACCCATCGAAGGAAAAGGGAAAGTTCAAATTTCCAACCATCAGGGGGAATGCAAGTCTTTATCCAATGTTCTTTTTGTTCCAAACTTATGTATGAATCTCCTTTCCGTCAAGGCCATTACAGATCAGGACAAACAAGTATGGTTTGATAACACCTCAGTTAAGGTAGTTGATCCCCATACAAAGGATGTCATTGCTCAAGGTATAGAAGAAAAGGGCCTCTACAAGCTATCATGCTTTGTATCCAAAGAATCCAACTCAAGTTTGTGGCACCATAGATTTGGTCACACTTCATACTTATAAAAAATCTCTTCATCCCAACTTGTGAAGGGATTGCCAAAGATTGGGCAACTTACTGATGTCTGCCAAGCTTGCACCCAAGGCAAGCAACACAGGGCCCCAGTTCCCAAGGAAGCTTCAACACGAGCGAGGAACCCACTTGCCCTTATCCACATGGACTTATGTGGACCTATGAATACCCCATCGCTGAGTGGATCCCTCTACTTTTATCTTCTAGTAGATGACCACTCTCGCTTTATTTGGGTGTACTTCTTGAAGTCAAAGTCAGACACATTCTCTAAGTTTCAAACTTGGATCAAGGAAGTTAAAAATGAAGCTTCAACTAAAGTCAAAACCATCAGATCAGATGGAGGTGGCGAGTTTATCAATCATGACTTTGATAACTTTCTCACCCAGAAAGGGATCAAAAGACAAGTCACTCAGCCTCATGCTCCATCACAGAATGGAGTAGCTGAAAGGAAGATACACAGTGTGATGGAAATGGCACAAACAATGCTTCATCACAAGGATCTACCCTACAAATTTTGGGCAGAAGCAGTGCATATTGCCGTTCACATTCTTAATCGAGGCTTTACGAGTGCTTTACACAACAAAACACCCTTCAAAGCCTACTATGGAAGAAAACCAAATGTGAACTACTTTCAAGTCTTTGGCAGTGAAGCTTTTGTCCATGTACCAAAAGAAGATAGAAACAAGTTACAATCAAAGTCCAAGAAACACATATTCATAGGCTACAGTGACCAATCAAAGGCATACCGTCTATATGATATGGAAAACCACTCCATCACCATTTCGAAGGATGTGATCTTCAATGAAGTTTCATCATACTCAAGAAAAGATTCAAGTACAAGTCTTAGTCCATCTTGAGTACTCTATGACAGATCTTGGATTACTTCACTACTTCTTAGGCATGGAAGTTTGGCAAACAAAAGAAGGTATATTCCTATCTCAGAAGAAGTACTGCTCTGACTTACTTTCCAGATATAACATGGACCAGTGTCGCTCAGTATCTACACCACTTGATCCAAACATCAAGCTTACACTGGAGGATTCATCATCACTTGTGGATGTGCATACCTATCGACAGCTTGTTGGCTCATTACTCTATCTTGCCAACACTAGACCAGATATTGCTTATGCAGTTGGTATACTCAGTCAGTTTGCACATCAGCCTCGTCAGACTCATTGGCATGCTGCTCAGAGACTACTTTGTTACCTTGCCCTCTCCTGACATCATGGTCTTTGTACAGAGAGGGCATCGAACTCGTAGGGTATTCCGACTCAGATTGGGCTGGTGATCCTGATTCTCGACGGTCTACTTCTGGGTATATTTTCTTGCTTGGCTCAGGACCTATCTCTTGGGCAAGTAAGAAGCAGCCTACAGTTGCACTATCATCTACCGAGGCCGAGTACAGAGCATCTAGCTTTGCAGCATGTGAGGCCATCTGGCTTCGACATTTATTATCTGACATTGGTGTTTTGCAGGATACTCCGACATGTCTTCACACGGATAGCCAGTCAGCCTTGGCCATTGCCAAGAATCCAGTGTTCCACGCTCGGACGAAGCACATCGAGATCCAGTACCACTTCATCCGCGAGAGGCTCATATCTCAGGAGATTACTCTAGAGCAGTGTACCTCTCAGGAGAACCTGGCGGACATGTTCACGAAGGCTCTACCTCCGGTCCTGCTTCAGCGCTTGGTGGACCTTTGCAGCATTCAGCCACTCCAAAATGGAGCTGCAGAGGGGGTGTTGACAACATGATCGCTCCTACTTCATCTAGATTTGTATCCGCATGAGTGCATCTCCATTTTGTATCCAGGAGGCACTCCATTTCTAGTCTATTTCCATTTCATATTGTATTTCCTTTGTATTTGGGTACCTTGCCATGTGCTTCTACCAGTTGTATTCATTCTCCTTTCAGGAGACTTATCCCACATATGATGTACCTTTGAGAGCCCCTCCCAAATCTATATAAGGAGGGCCTCTCCCCTCATTTGTACTTGGTTAGAAGCTTGAAGAGCCTACTCCATGCTCTTGGCAAGCTCATTTCTAATCCACATGAGTTTACCCACTTCATGGTCTACTCATTTTGTGTCTCACACATTCTTTGTTTTGTGAGAGTACTTTTCTTTTCATTTTGCTTTCGCATGCGTACTCTCTACAGTTGCATGGGTAGGAGGTGGTGGAGTGCCCTCTGATTGATCATAATCTGATTATAATAAAAAACAAAAAAATATATAAGTTATGTATCCATCAAATATATTTAAAATTAAATGTTTGATATACTTACAGTATATAGTCCTTGCACGATGAGGAGACGGTGGTGGAGTTCCATCTGATTGATCAGAATCTGCAAATAATGGCATTTGATATTAATAATCTGATTATTTACATACATAAACATTCACATATATATATTTACACATACACACATATTCACATATACACATTTACACATACACACATATTCACATATAAACAAATACACATTATTGTGGGATAAATGCATGTATTTTTATGAATGAGTGTATATGCATGCATGTGTGTGTACGTATATATGTGGATATGTATATGTGTGTTTATGTTATATGTATGTATATGTGTATATGTATGCATATATATTTGTGTATATGTTTGCATGTAATATATATATATATATATATATATATATATATATATATATATATATATATTCAATGAAGTTGAATCTTGAAGAAGACTATTTGATGAAGAATAGAAATTCAGAATTGAAGATCTTTAAACTTGGAAATTTTTGAAGTATTAATGTAAATTCTTGTTTATAATTGACATAGAGGTGTTCGTAAGTCAAGGTAGACTTGACATTGGATATTTGAAGGTCTCCATCAATTCTTTGAGAAAGCAATTTTTGATGGCAAACCTTCTTCATTATGTGCAAAATTGGCATGTCAAGGCCTTTATTATGAAGAAGCCTATGCAACTCTATCGCTTCCTCCGCTACACTTTGATTGGGCATGGATAGCTCATGTTTAGCTGAAAGCAACACAATTTAATGGAGGGGCATGCTATAGAATATCATTAGAACTACATAGTGAAGAGATTGCATGATTGGCTCTAACTAGCACTTTGTTAGCAGTTGTAATGAAAACAACAAGATGCATTTTTGTAGCTCCACTTCTAAATGATCTATCTAAGCTTGAATGAAAAGTGAATAAGGACCTTGAACATGCCGAGAAAGAGAATGATAGGGCATATCTTATGAGAATACCCCCTCTAAGCTCTGTGATTCCATTGCCAACAACTTCACTTGAATTGTTCCAGATAGCAGTACTAAGGCTCTCTCAAGGTACACTGAGGTGGTGGATGATAAAATAAGGGAACGGACAAAGAAACTTCAACAAGCAAGTAAAATAATTAGGTTGAAATTGGAAGAATTGGAGCTGCTAGAGTTGCTGCATGCATTGGAAAGAAAGACCATGCTTCTTGAGAAACTTCTAGACGAAGAAATTGCATATCTAAAGTCGGCATGCACGACTATGATGACCTACTACATTCACCTTTGTACACAAGCCACCAGGTGGCTATGAAGCATGGACTAGCAAGGAAAAGGCTAGCAAGTATTTCAAGATTCTCCTATTATAAGCACATGTTAGTGTTTTTGTAATACTTTTATGATGCCCTAATGTTGAGGGGAAACATTAAATTTTCCATTGAGAGAAAAGAGGAAAGGTGAAGCTATGGATGCAAATGCATGTCAAGAATTCAAAGACCATGGGAAGATGGAAGGATCAACACGTGGCTTTTTTGGTGGTATGACTAAGCATTTGGATGGAATTCTCACATAATTTTTCTTCACATCTTCTCTAATTTGATTTAGTTGCATGATTCGATCATATGCATGCTTATGAAGGTGAAAACTGGAATGTTTGATTTCATGTTGCATAAAGCATTCACTTAAAGATCTTTTCATCTTCATTTACAGTAAGATAAAAACATGCATATTCACTTCATTGCATCATAGCAATGTTTTTATCGTATGTTAAAGAATATGTTAGAGTAACATACACACTTATTAAGATTAGGGATATTATTTCATATCCAATTCTTTTCTTTGATTTATGGGAAATGGTTCAAATTCTCATAGGATACTTTATGAAGACTAGTGGGGAACATATGGCATGATCCCAAAGAATGGGAAATCTCACTCTTTAGTTAGTTAGTGAAGGCAAGGACCTTCTATGGGGTATTCATAAGAATGCCCACATGGAGTTGCACATTCAAAAAACGAAGGCAAAATAGTTAATTGACAATTTAGCTAGGTATTCTAGATGGCATAGCCTAGATGGATACCACTTAGCAAAGTTGGCGTCATACATGGGTATCACAAGGAGCATTGACACATTCTCACATGACTCACTCAAGGTCTTAGTATTGAACTTAGCTCAATTAAGAGCAATGGATTCCAATGAGAGAGGAAGTTATATAGGATGCCATATAGTATGGGAATCCAATAAGTACCCATATTGGTACTTAAGCACTATTTTGACTTGGTAGTAGATGATCTTAATATCATTTAAACCAAGCTAGTTAGTTAAATAGCATATGAGATTCATGAGAATCCACCACACAAGACACATGATATTTCCATTTTATGATGGAAACTGGATATATGATTTGTTTAGTGGGATTGTGCTTCCATGCGTTGGAGATGAGAACCACTGTTATGGGACGGTGGGGATTATCTCCCCTTTAGAACTCTTCTTCTATGCATAGGGAGAAAAGTTCTCATCATCCATAGAGTATGTTTTCTACTAGACTAAGAAGAGTTATTTAGAGAATATCTCTTAGTTTACATTGCAGAAGTAGACCTATGACTCTACTCAAAAATTTATTGACTCTATTCTCATAGTGGTTTTCCTTCATAAATAGTTTGAATTACCATTTGTTAGAAAGGGAAATAGTTTGAAAACTTACATGTTCTCATTTATGGAGAGTTGATCCAAAGAAATTTATCATGTATCTTTTACAGGAAAGGGAAAGTGGAATATATTCCAGTGCTAGAGCCTTCTTCCTTAGAACAGATGGAGAAAGTTTATATTTTCTTTAGATTGTCTAGATAGAGTGGCAAGCTAGAGTGTCACTCTTCTATAAAAGAGAATGGCGATATCAAATAGTCAGTGGTTATATTGAGTGTCACATGAAGACTCTAGAGAGAAGTGGTTATGCTTGTTTTCAATGATGATCTTGGACTAGGTGATCTAATTATTGACATTAGTGAGGCTGGGAGTAGAGTAATTACTCCTCTCTTTAAGTTTTCTAGGAGATAGGGATAGATGTAATCTATTGGGTTACCAAACTCTTAGTTGGTGCTTCACCATGAGGATGATGATTGAAAATCACTTAGGAGGATGGGTACTTGGGGATTACCTAAATCTCAAAGGGAATGTTTTTTTTTTCCATTCATATAGCAAACTAAAGGGAAGAGAATATATTAGAGTTTGCACTAGTGCACGAGTTTTTCTAACAATGGCATGTCTATCACATGGATGTCAAAACAATGTTCCTGAATGGAGACCTCGAGGAGGAGGTATATGTATCTCAACCACCAAGGTTTGAGGCTCCCCATAGAGAACAAGGTATTCAAGTTGAAGAAGGCACTATATGGTCTGAAACAAGGTCCTGGAGCATGGTGCTAACATATATGTAAGGATTTCTTGGATCTAGGCTCCAAAAATGTGCCTCTGATGCTAACTTGTATGTTCTAAAGAGAGGAGGGAAGACAATTGTGCTTGTACTCTATGTAGATGACCTTATGATTATAGGAAATGATGATGCTTTTCTTCAACAAATAAAAGAGGCCCTGAGTTCAGAGTCTTGGACTTAATGCATTATTTCTTAGGCCTTGAAGTATGATAGGAACGAGGGAAGATTTTCTTCTCTCAAGAGAAGTATGCAAGAAAGATTTTGAAGGCATTCAACATGGAAGATTGCAAGGAGATTTCTACACCTATATAGGTCAACACAAAATTATCTATCGAAGATACTTCACCTCCAATGGATATTGGAAGATATAGGGAAATTAGTTGGAAGTCTCATCTACTTATGCAATAGTAGACCATATATCTCCTATGCTATTGGATAAGTAAGCAAGTTATCTAATAAACCTTGCCAAACTCATTGGAATGCAAGCATGCAGATACTTAGGTATGTGAAAAGAACAATTGATTATGGTATTCTCTATGAAGATGGAGTTTTTTTGGTTGGATACTGTGACTCAGATTGGGTAGGAGATATTGGTACCAAAAAATTAGTTTCTAGATATTGTTTTTCTTTAGGATCAAGGATTTTCTCTTGGATTAGTAAGAAGTAAACGACTGTAGCATTATCTTCTATTGAAGTTGAGCACAAAGTAGCATGTGTTGCAACATGTGAAGGAGTATGGTTGAGGAGGATCCTAGGGCCCATAGAATACATGGATATGAGGCTACAAGGTTGAAGTGCAACAACCAAAGTTGCGTGGACATCACTAAGAATCATGTTTTCCATGCATGTACCAAGCACGTAGAAATTCAATATCACTATGTGCGTTATCTCTGCATAATCTAGGAGGAATTGTTCTTGAAGTGAAGTGTGGTCTTTACGTGTATTCAAAAAGTAGATAGTCAACTAGCTTGTCTTTGTGGCATTGGTTTCTGAGTTTATGTGAGTATTTCGAGCGAGAAAATTTGTATTCACATCATTAGGTCTAGTTAGATTGTGCAAAAGTTATCAGATTCACTTCAAACTACCTTAGATTAGTCAAAGTTATAATCTAGAGGTATCTACAAGAGTATTTGTTAAGCCATTCATGGCTTTTGTTGCATTGGGGGATCATTTGATCCTTCTTGCATAAGCATATCAAAGCATTTCAACACTTGGAGCACATCAAGGGATACCATAAGGATCCAACACAAGACTCATGCAAAAGGAAGTTGCTGGTTCAAGCTCAAAAAGGAAGTTGTTGGTTCAAGCTCATATTAACCATACATGAAGGGGGAGCCACATCTTTGAAGACGCAAGGCTACAAAGCTATATCTATGAGCATTCTTGGATATTAGAGGTAAATTCCTTTCTTTTTATCACTACTCTTCCATCACATAACACTTAGGAGAGCTCACTATCAAGGAGATATTACCATGGCTAAGTACAACAATTAGACTGATAAACTAGATAAGAACAAATATCAACCCTGAAGGTTAGGATGTGTGGCTACCTAATGGAAAAAGGTATATGGGGACACATTAATGTCACATATGCTAGACTTCTATTGGGAGATAATCCCACCGATGATCAATTAAAGGCATTCAAAGAATGGAATGGGAGGCATTAGAGGGCAATCTTCATTCTATCCCAACATATTAGCAATGCTATGATAGCGTACATCCAAAACTTACATACTTTAATGAGGTTTGGGAAACCCTAGAAGTTATACTCCACATCAACCGAACCTAAAAAGTCGAATTGAAAACGAGCTAAACAACTAAGGAAGAGACGTAGTGGTAACATCAATGATTTCATATTGACATTGGGAGAGAGTTAAGTGATGCTCTAGATTACATAGGTTTTGACATCGATGATGATGACCTATATTTTTACACCCTCAATGGCTTGAGGGATGACAAGAAGTAGAAGGCATATGCTTTTGTGATGATCTAAGAAACTTGCATGTATCAATGTAATGTTATATTCGAAAAATTATTACAAGGACATCAACTTGACAATTTAATTATGGAGATAAAATATTTGAGAGTATGTTTACTACAATAAAACATCTCTTTGAGAGTATGCTCACTTCAATAAGAAAATCATCAAAGAAAACTTTTGGGTCACCTTTCTTAATCTAGCTACATCAACAACGACTTTTATGACACTTAAAGTAAGTCAATTGTGGCGCTATGTTCCTTCTCATCTCTCTTTCAATCAATCTTAACTCCTCATCCCCCCTTCTACACACATGTGTGTACACACACACATATACAGATGTGTGTGTATGTGTTGTTAAATCCTTTGTTTTACAAACCTAAATCACATAAAGTGCCCATAGTATTGAGCTTTAAGCTTTTTCACTTAAATATCCACCTTTCCAATAAGAATATGACCCCGATATTTCGATGTAGCATGGAGCTGTAGGATCTTGCGCATGCCCATATTCACCATGTTCATCATCCCAATCAATTTGCCCATGTGTTAAACAATGCTAATAGTATATTATTGCATCTCTTTGTCTTCCAAATCTTAGAAATCTATCTATAAAGGTGATGTATGGAGCTGTGGCCTAGGCTCCCAGCGATGGCGATGGAAAAAGGGCACGTTGACGCCTCTCCTGTGGCGGAGCAAGCTGTACATCGAATCTCTAACGTAGCGAGTTTCTGTAGTTGGCTATGCATGTACCTAAATCGACAAAATTTAACTAATGGATTGAGACTCGAGCTGGACATCGGCCATTTTATATCAGAGAAAAAGTTCCCATTTTGAAGCTCAGTCGCCTGCATAGACATATACTTTTAAACCGCAACAAGCGCTGAATGACGAATCGCGAGGTATATCAGTTCAGGCGAGCTTCCATTGAATTCGCCACCCAAATACATGAAAATGGGCATGACGGCACTCAAAAATCAACCTTGTCAACTGAGCGTACATGTGTTCAGCACACCGAATTTGGATAATAATTGAGGGTTGCCTCAGCCTCCATTTTTTTTTCCTCCTTTTGAAATATTAAAATGGATCCTACATAGAAAATTTCTTCTCGCCATTTCCTTCATCATTCCCATCATGCTTAACATTTGTTTTTCCAAGCCTTTTTCTTGTTTATGGAAACCTATTCATCGGGGAAACAAGTGGAGAGAGAGAGAGAGAGAGAGAGAGAGAGAGAGAGAGAGAGAGAGAGGACGCTTACTGTAGCTTGAAAGAAAGAGAGCCCACAACACAGTGAATGTGTGTGTGTGTGAGAGAGAGAGAGGCTTTGCCTAATACAGCTCTCCTTCGTTCCAGGCTTTTTGTGGCCACATCATCTGCTGCTTCCGCTCTAATGTGGCCCATTGCATCTCCAAGCTTGCCATAGCCGAAGGGAGAGATAGAGAGAGAAAGAGTGGCATCTCCTTCCAAACCTCCATCTTCCTGACACTGGAAGTTTCTAAAACTTCCAAATTCTATCTATGCTTGAGGAGCAGCTCTGGCTGACAGAGGGAGAAGGAGGTTTTGGTCCGTCCAAGGACCATCGCCATCGTTTCCATAACCTGCAGTACATTGGATTCGCATAGACAGCCGGGCTCCGAATGACCCAAAGAGTTTGATAAGAACAATTTGGCAAATACGAAGCTCTTACACACTCGCAAGCTCCTTCAGCTTGCATGACTTTTGCCATCCGCACCTCAATTTGTACAGGAAATGAGCTGTTATTCATGCTATGGATGGAGTGCCACGTTTAAAGCGACATAAAACTCTCCAGCTGAGCGAACTTGAGCCGCCGTCGTAGCACTTCCCTGATCAGTGCGGATAAATCCAAATGCAGACTATCTAGGACACTTTCTGTGACATTTAGCTGCTGTTATGAAAGACCGAATCAATTCATGTCTCAGTATCTACAACATTACTGATAGTAATAACAACTTTCCCTCTGAACACAGATGGACTCATTTCTCTAGAACCTCTTCCAGAATAGCCACAGGCCCTGAGATGCCTCTGCTTTCACTTTCCTCCATTTCTACGTAACAATCCTGCAACCAATGGAAGGTGAAGTGGTTCAAGTTTTTGTATGTTTTATCTTTGCGTGTGTAATGCATGGTGCAAAATTAATTGTATATGTATTTTAAGTTCATTTGTCTCCAAGTATTGAGGACCTACATACTTGTACACAGTACGTACCACGACAAAAAGGAGGATCTCAGTGTCATGAAAGTGTCACACGACTGAAGCCACATGCTTGTATTTTAAGTATCATGTCGAGAATCAGATTGAATAAAACAAGGGAAGTGGAAAATAGGGTCACAATTTGCGTATCTTGGTACCCACATTTGAACAAAACGAACATATATAGAGCTGCATGCACGTCATGCAGCTCTGCACGTAGAGGCTGATAACGTTCGATACTCGCAGTCACTTAAGAATGGAAGTTTGATCGCACAGTCCCATCGTGGGTAGGCATTTTATGGGCTGTTTTAGGCCTCTGCTGCTCTCAGGTCATAATAACAACCTCAGATGACTGTAATAGATGATGCAAGCGAAGAGCTTCAAAATGTAGCTTGCTGCAGAAGAAAACCGTGGTATATTTCTGATGTAGTTCACCCTATTAAATGTAGTTTTTACGTAGCTTTAATTCAGAAATGGGCTACATCCAAGCAGGAAAGAGGGGATGAGGATAGTATAAATAGGTTGTTTGTCCAAGGAAAGAGAAGGGGAAGAACATAGACATGAAGAAAATAAGTAAATGTAAAATCCAGAGTCCCGTGTGGGTATGCATTTGGTTGGCCATTTTGGGACTGTGTTGCCATTAAATTTTGTCTCAGTCCATCTATACCGTGTTTTAACTTTGTCGGAGTCCATCTATACTGCATTTAATGTTTGTCTGAGTTGTGCATTGATAAACTGGTTATGATGACAATCTTAGATGTCCGTAGTGGATGATGCCAGTGAAAAGCTTCAAAGTGTATCTTGCTGCAGAAGGAAAATTGAAAGTTGTTGACGTATTTTGATGTGTACCCTAATTAATGCGATTTTCATGTAGCTTTAATTCAGAGATGGGTTACATCCATGCAGGAAAGAGGGGTTGATATTAGTAAAAATAGGCTGTATTCAAGGAAAAAAAGGGGACGAGCACAGAAGAAATGAAGAAAAATGAGTGAATGTGAAATCAAAGGGTGTTCCAAAGCTTTTTCATGTCTGCGTGTAATAGACGATCTCCATGCTTTCAGATTGATCTATAAACTCATAAAAGAAAATTTGACTTTTAGAACTGTTCAAGCTTGTTAATTGTAAGTACTTCCAGGTCAATATAAGAGAGCTTATCTCTGTAGACATTATCTGTTTAGAAAACGTTCATCCAGCCCACATGAATTAACTTGATGGATTATTTAATTTTGAGAAGCTGGGTGGCTAAATAGCATAGAGAAAGTGGATAAAGTGGTGTTCTTGTAGACTAGCTTCTTGTTGAAGAAACATGCTTATGGTAACTTTTGCCACTGGTGAATCATTGTTTTTCCTTTTGAGTTACACTACTGTTATTCATTGTGGTAGGGGACAGGAGAAGTGTTAATTCAGAGCTTTGGCATGCATGTGCGGGGCCGCGTATCTCCTTGCCTTCTGTTGGAAGTCTTGTGGTCTACTTCCCACAAGGCCACAGTGAGCAGGTCTTAATGTCTCTTTCTTGTTATATTCTACTCTTTCAGCAATGCATAGGATCATGTGATTTTTAACGACGATCTTACAGGTGGCGGCTTCAACACTTAGAGAAGTGGATGGGCAAATTCCAAATTATCCAA
Organism: Ceratopteris richardii; assembly: GCA_020310875.1. Taxonomy (NCBI): domain Eukaryota; kingdom Viridiplantae; phylum Streptophyta; class Polypodiopsida; order Polypodiales; family Pteridaceae; genus Ceratopteris; species Ceratopteris richardii. The sequence continues at coordinate 59,335,518 of CM035435.1, forward strand.
ACTTGCAATCGCAGCTTGTCTGCCAACTTCACAATGTTGCCCTTCATGTATGCAAATTGATGTGACACATTTCAGGGTTAGCTGTATCAATGCTTGCTTTCTGTGCATTTATTACAGAACACAATACCCTAAAACCTCCTACCTTTCCCTTCTTCCTGATTCCTATTGTGCACGTGGGCACAGACACATGCATGTGCCCCCCTCCCCCTTAACACACACACACACACACACACACACACACACACACACACACACACACACACACACACACACGTGCGTGCGCGCACACATTCAAATTTCTCAGATATCTGCACACATAAATGTATACATATGGAATAAGCAAAAATACCATTACAAACATGCAGACGTACACATACTTTTTTTTTTTGTTTTTCATAGGTAAATATCATTTTTGCAATACTCATCCTTAATAATTTCCATAATATACAAATGTAAGTAATGTTCCACTAGGTGAAATCAAAATATAGACATGAAACTCATTTAGTAACAATCAATAATGTAGGCAGCAAATCATTCATCAGTATTAATACTCATTTTCAACGAATTTGCCAAAATCAGCACTTCCTCAACCTTCCCAAAGGTAGCAAGACTACACGTGCCTCTTAAGAACTGTCCTTTATACCTTCAGGCTTCACCTACATACATATACATATGCATAAATACATGCATGCGTATATACATACCAGATACATACATACATGCATACATTTCTTTTGGGGAGTTCACTTTGGATTGGAGACCTAAAATCTCACATGTGTATGGCCCATGCTCCTCTTCAAGCAAGGACTAGAGAATTGGAGACCACCTCAAGAATTGGATCCCACCTCAAGAATTGGATCCCACCTCAAGGGTTGCACTCCAGAAATTGTTCCAAATAGTGCTCCCATAAATTGTAGGTGTCTTCACCAGATGGACCACCTTTTTGTCCTTTTCTGGAGCCATATTAGTCCTTGGTCCTACCTTTCTCTCTTTCCCCTTATGTATTGGGGAGTACCACAACACGTGTTAGATATGTTCAATGCCTCACCCTTATGTAGAACCACCATTATTCCATGACACTATTTTGTAAGGCCCCCATTATGAGGAGAAGCCATGTGCGAGTGTTGGGTATTGGTATGTTCTTGGCTCGGTGATGAGATGAGGTCTAGAGTAGACTCTAGATGGATAGTTATGAAGGTTGCTTCTAAGCCATTGGATTTGGGATTGAGCCTATTTGAGGATCAACCAAAATCAAGGGCTAGAAAAAAAAGTAGCTTTCTTAACTTGGTGAAGGGTTTGTTTGATGTGGGCCATTGGATCTATACTTGATCCTAAGTGTGGATTAAGCAAGGTCAAGGAATACAAGCAAATGGTTGTTGATTCTACTTTGGATTTACCCCATAGATCAATGGTGGAGATTATTTTGGGCATGGATCAAGTTATTGCGACCTTAGAACATGGGAAGGCCGACCTAGGCTTGGATGACCTTATAAGAATGATCCCCTCCCCATCTACGATCATAGTTTGTATTGTTTGGAACCATTAGGGTATTCATGTTAGTACCCATTGTGTTGGCCTATAGCCCTTCACCTAGCGTCTATCTTAATCACCATCTAGGCTCCATATAGGGAGTGCATGGGTCGATAGGATCATCTATATCTTATGGTGTTTGAGTTTCATTTGTATTAGAGCTATGAGTTTGAGTTGAATTGAGTTGAGTTCATCTTCTACTCATCTTGAGTCCACTTTCCATTGCAACCATATCTCTTGCGTTTTTCCCATGACTGCCAATGTCTTTCTTTCTTTCTAACCTTGATCCTATATATAATTTGTCTCCTTCAACCTGACAAATAACAAGGACAAACTGAATGAAATGACTAAATAAGATATTTTGTTATGTGGAACCCTTGGGGAGTTAGTGTGTGAACCCACTCGTAAAGTGAGAGCACATGTGGACTCACACATGAGTGCCATGTGGCACTCATGTGAGAGGCCACATGGTAAGTCATATTTAGAGAGAGGGATTATACATTTTAGGTACGTGGTCGGAAGGCAAGAGGCAAGGATGAATCTCCCTGTTTCGCACACATCTGTGAAATCAGCCGCTTACAAGTTGTCTTCTACCCCTTGGGTTCTGTGACAGAGGATGGGCAAAATGGATGGAAATAGACAATAAAAAATAGTAGTATGAAATGATATAAAAAATTATTTTATACTATAATTCTGAAATAGACAATAAAAAATACTAGTATGAAATAATGTAAAGAATGCATTTTCAAGAACCGTGGGCTGAAGATGGGAGCTGCTAATAAAAATATGGAATGTCTAAATCTGAGTTAGGCTCCAAGATAATCTCAAAAATCTAAGCTGAGGTTGGAGAAGAAACTCCACATAAACTCCCAAGGTTGCTTCACTCTTCTGCGAGCTGAATATGAAGTTATGTCTAATGGGAAAATCGGAATGTATGCAATGTACCTATGGGTTAGACAACTCTCTAAAGATTGTCCAAAAGCATAAAAAACTAAATTTTCTAGTGTTGAGAAGCTGAAAATTCGAATTCTAGTTTTTTGTTGAAAAAAAAGAGGTCTAAAAAAACTTTTCTTTAGCTTTAGTTTATGATTGAAAACAACTTAATCATTTTTGCTTTTGATTTTCCCCGCTTTTCGTGAAAATCATTGCATTTTGACCAAGATTCAACCTGATCTTGGTCTTTGATCTGATTTTTAATCAAGTTGGAACTCGATCAATACGTGAGCACACCTTGAGGGTCATGTATGTTTGAATAGCTTTCCTAAAGCTATGTCACTTGATGGGAAGGGTTAAAAGTCGATACTTTGACTAGGCAAAATCTGATTTGATGGTTAAAAAAAACCTTTTAGTGAAGGTTATGATGTTGTTTGCTTTTAGCATCTTGTTGCTTTCTGCATGCTGCAAAGCTTGAAACAGCTCTTGATCATTGAACTGCTTCCAAGTTCATGCAGTGATTGGGAGGATGGCTGCATATGAGAGAGTGTATCATCCATTACATGTATTTTATTGTGAAAAGGAAGGGTACTGGATGCTCAAGTTATCAGAGAAATGAGAATAACACATTTTGAACAGCATAGCATATGAGTTATCCAATCATCAACCACGTGAATGCCGATATTAGATGCTTTGGGGCACATAAGCACTTGAGTGAAGAATTGCTTTGGCAAGCAATCAATATCAGTATGATCATATTGACATGCGAACATTTGTTTATTGCAAATCCCTATAGTTTGGGCAAGTAATTAACCCATGAATGCGAGCAATATTCTTCATGATTTGATGGACTTAGTAAGTGTTCTTCTACCATACAATGAAATGAGGAATTGCGTTGTTGAACAAAAGCATAGGCATTGCATGTCTCTTTGTTGTGAAGGGGAAGGGCAGTGGGTGCCCGAGATATGATAGAAATGAGTATATTACATCTTGAGTAGCTCAAACCATTAGAGATCCAGTAACCATCCACATGCAAGCTGATATTAGTAGCTTTGGGACACTTAAGAGCACTTGAGTGAATAATCGCTTTGACAAGCAACCAATATCAATATGCTCATGTTGAGTGGCAAGCAATTTTTTATGCGAAAGGTCATATAGTATGTACAAGTAAATAATCTATGAATGCGAGCAATCTTTTTATGTCCTAATGGACTTGGCAAATGATCTTTTGCCATATGATGAAGTGAGTAAATGTGTTGTGGAGCAAAGCATCTTTTTGCCCTTACAAATGGGTGAAAACCTTGCCGGAAATTCTAGCAACCCTAATTTTAGGACTTAGTTAAAATTTGGTAAAAAATGGTAAAAAGTTTCTATGGTGTCATTGGAATGAGAGGTTTCTAATGTTATATAACATTCCATCATTAGACATCAGAATGACCTCCAAATGTCAAACCCTAATTCTGCTTTTCAATTGCTTTTCACCCATAAAAGGTAAGCTTTTTTTTAGCGCTAAAAGCATACACACATGCATGAAAGCTACACAAGCATGCTTTTTATTAAAACTCACGTGAAAGTGTGCTTTTCAAGTCTTGGGAATTGCTTTTATGCATGCTTTCATGAGAAAATCGTGGGCAGCCATAACCTATATAATGAAGGCCTCTTGGGTCCTCTAGATCATCAATTTCTTAAGCTAATCAAGGGACAAGCTCAAGGTGAAGAGCGAGGAGGACTCAAGGAGGAGTACTTGCAGATTTGAAGGAGTTTTGGACAGCGTACCTTTGTTCTTCTTCACATTTCATTCTGTGGATGCTGATTTTGGAGAGTAGTACCTACATTAAGGTTTCTTCCAGTGCTGCTGCTGTACTAGGCCTTTGCCTAGTACTTCATCACGAGAAGTAACTACTGCTGCTGCTCTACATTAGAGAACCTAATTTCAGATTAGTGTTTGCTGTTATGACTGTTTGGAAACAGTCCATATCCCTCCTTTTGTATATCTTCACCCACATAACACCTCTTAGACACTTTTCATACTATATCTAGAACCCTTAGATTCAACTTACATTCAGTTTTTGTATCATACACACATTGACTATAGAGATAGACTTGAACAAGAAGATAAATTAGATGGAATGTCTAATTATTCAATGTGGAGTTTTATGATGATGAATTTGCTAGTTTCCAAGGACTTGTGGAACATTGTCAATGGCAAGTACCCTAGACAAAGACAAGCAGAGGAAGATGTGGCTTCTTCATCCAAGAGAGGAAGATGTGGCTTCTTCATCCAAGAGGACTGCCACCCCAATTTTTGCCGAGGAGAGTGAAGAAGAAAAAGAGGAGATTACATCTTCAACCATAGATAGGAGACAACATTCAGATTCAACCTTCAGAGGAGTAGTTCATATGATATTCAAGAGATGCACAAGCACTCTCATTTATTGCTATGGGAGTCAAAAAGGCATATTATTCCTCAGATCTGGTCATGTAGAACCTCTCGTCAGGCTTGGTTGGAATTAGAGAATCCCTATCATAACATAAACCCTAAGCCTGCTAGGAAAGCTCACCTCAAGAGATAGCCAACACAAGGATGAAGGAATTAGTTCAATCACATATTCTGAAGCTCAAAGATTTAAGAGATGAGTTACTTAATGTTTGAGTCACAATTCATGATGAGGAGATGGTGAATACTCTCATAAATTCATTTCCATCTACTTATCGTGCATTTGTTACTTCTCTTTCTCTCTCTATAAGAGGTAGAGAAATATCATTCGATGAGTTGTAGTTCTTGTTACTTCAAGATGAAGATCAACATAAGAGTATGGAAGAGATGAGGAAGCTATGGTATCATCATCTAAAGGAAAGAAAAAGAAGGAGACGACAAAGGAGAAAAAGAGTCAACAGAACGAGAAGGAAAGTACGGCTTTTACTTCTAAGTCCACAACCTTCTACTACATCCAATTCCAATACTTCTACAACTTCAAAAGAGAAGATAGCTTCTACTACATCCACCTCAAAGAAAGGAATATCCCACTATTGCAAGAAACCTGGACATTACATAACATAATGTAGAAAGAGGATTTTCAATAAGAAAAAATCATCAAGAAATAATGCTGAAGAAAGTTCAAAGCCTAAATCTTCAAATGAAGGATCATATGCATGTGTTAGTATTGAAGAAATAGCCTTTGATCAAGTAGCATTACATATAGTCTCAGAAAATCCTTGGATATTTGATTGTGGTGCTACTAAGCATATGATAGGTTGCCAGAAGGTATTCTCTTCCCTTACTAACTCAACAGATTGAAGTTCATTATCATTAGATTGGGGAATAAGTATCTAAAAAGCATATTGAGCTGTCTTATGCACCGACAAGTGAAAATGTTGCAGATATATTTACTAAAGCATTATCCAAAGACATACATCAAATATTATGCAAAGAGTTGAACTATTTGCCATTATGACATTCGGGGGGGGGGGGGGGGGGGGGGGGGGGGGGGGGGGGGGGGGGGGATTGTTGGAAAACAATGTTAGGTTACTCGTAATTGCCAAAAATTATGGCAATCCTAATTTTAGGACTTCGTCAAAATCCGATAAACAGATGGTAAAAATTTTATGGTATCATTGGAACTTACTCATTGAGAGCTTTCTAATGATATATAACATTCTATCATTAGACATCAGAATGGCCTCCAAATATCAAACCCTAATTCTGCGTTTCAATTGCTTTTCACCATAAAAAGCAATAAAAAGCTCATAAAAGCTAAGTGAGTGATTTTTTAGCCCAAAAAGCATACAGGCAGATAAAAGCTACACAAGATGTTTTTTATTAAAACTCAAGTGAGAGTGTGCTTGTCAAGACTTGCGAATTGCTTTTACAAACGCTTTTCATGGGAAAATCATGGGCAACCATAACCTATATAAAGAAGGCCTCTTGGATCTTCTAGATCATCAATTGCCTAAGCTAATCAAGCAACAAGCTCAAGGTGAAGAGCTAGAGGACTCAAGGAGGAGTACCTGCAGATTTGGGAGGAGTTTTGGACAGCCTACCTTTTTTCTTTATCATGCTTCATTGTGTGCATGCTGATTTTGGACTCTGGAGAGTAGTACCTACATTAGGGTTTCTTCCAGTGGTGCTGCTGTACCAGGCCTTTGCCAATTACTTCATCACCAGAAGTAACTATTGCAACTTCTCTACATTAGGGATGACCTAATTTCAGATTAGAGTTTGCTGTTTTGATTGTTTGGAAGAGTCTATATCCTTCCTTTTGCATATATTCACTCACATAACACCTCTTGACACTTTTCACTCTATTCTTTGTATCTAGAACACTTAGATTCACCTTACATTCAGTTTTTGTATCATACACACAATGTATTTGACATTTTGCATTTATTGGTGTGTGTAGTAGCATTAAGCTGCTGGACTTTCATAATTGTCTTCTTATATCTCTTTATTGTCATTTATCTCTCTTGATCAAGTTAAGGTGTGTATTTTTCTGGGCCTACCACACTTCCAACAAAACTTACCACAATCACATATAATGTCTTGTATAGATTAAGTAAAATGCATGCATACATACACTGGTACATAGTAAATCTCCGTAAGAGTGCTCTACACTTGATAGGAATGTGCTTTGTTCCATGTATTCTCACCCCCCCCCCCCCCCCCCCCCCCCCCCCCCCCCCCCCCCCCCCCCCCCCCAAACACCCCCCACAAAACAACACACACACCCACCCACCCACACACATGTGCATGCCCGTGCGCATACACATGCATGTGTGCCATGCATGCTTGTATATTTATGCATTCTAAGGCTTGAGAATCATGCCTTCATGCATATACACTTGCATGCATATAGAACTTGTATGGAACTATATAAGGGTCATAATAATGCAGGTAAAGAAATTGGATACATTGTTTGTTTCAGGCTGAGGTAGATGTACATGCATGCGTGCCTCCCCCCTCCTTTCCCTTCCCCCCCCTTCTTTTTCTTCCCTTGCTGGGGGTGTGCATGCATGTGTCCCACGTGCGCACACACACACACACACACACACACACACACACACACACACACACACACACACACACACACACACACACACACACACACACACATACACACACACACACACACACACACACACACACACACACACATGCATGTGTCCCTGCATGCTTGTATATTTATGCATTCTGAGGCTTGAGGGACATAGAGAAGTGTATTCATGCCTTCATGCACATGCAGTTGCATGCATGTGTAACTTGTTTGGAACTATTTAAAAGCTCATAATCATGCAGGTAAAGAAATTGGATACATTGTTTGTTTCAGGCTGATGTGGATACTGATGAGGTCTTTGCGCAAATGACCTTACAGCCTGTCAATGAAGTATGTATTCTTATTCAATTGTCTTTGTTCACAAAAAAGATTGGTACATTATAAAATGAATAAAAATTTGTATTAAATCCTTTTTCTGCTTTCAGCAAGAGAAAGAACTATTCCTGCCCCCTGACATTGGCACACAAAACCGGCAACCGAATGATTTCTTTTGTAAGACCCTAACTGCAAGTGACACGAGCACTCATGGAGGTTTTTCTGTTCCAAGACGAGCTGCTGAGAAAGTTTTTCCTCCTCTTGTACATACAACACTTTAGCTTTGTCTATTTAATCTGCAATTTTCCTGAAGTGCTAATGATTTACTTATTTTGTGCACCAGGACTTTACCAAGCAACCTCCAGCTCAGGAGCTCCGAGCAAGGGATTTGCATGATCATGTTTGGGTTTTTCGGCACATCTATCGAGGTGCAAAGAGTAGCAAACCTTTGTTATTTTCCAATGAGTTTATTATCGTTCAAGAATTATATGTTGTAGTTTTGTTGCAGGTCAACCAAAGAGGCATCTCCTCACAACAGGATGGAGTGTCTTTGTGAGTGCAAAGCGCCTTCAAGCAGGGGATTCAGTGCTGTTCATCAGGTAATTGCACATGGGTTGTACCTTGCGAAGTGCGAAGATTGATAGGGTTTTTTGCCAGGGATGATAAAGGCCAATTGCTCCTTGGAATTCGGCGTGCAAACAGTCGGCAGCAGGCAGTAATGCCATCATCTGTGCTCTCAAGTGATAGCATGCACATAGGGGTGCTTGCAGCTGCTGCTCATGCTGCTGCAACTAGCAGTCGCTTCCAAGTATTCTATAATCCAAGGTTTGCAGAAGACCTTGGCTGCGGGTTATGTTAGGAATGTGCATCCTTGTAATTGGTTCTTCATTAAGATTTGAGTTTGCAACCATCATCTCATTTGCTTTTCAGGACTAGTCCATCAGAATTTGTGATCCCGTTATCGAAATATAGAAAAGCAGTCCATTTTACCCAGGTATCTGTTGGAATGCGTTTCCGGATGGTATTTGAGACAGAGGAATCAACATTGCGGAGGTGAATTTCCTTCTCTTTTTAAGGCTTTGCATTGAGGGTATATTTCATTTCTTTGCTGATAGTCCTTGTACTAACTTGGAAAGGTACATGGGAACTGTGACTGGCATTGGTGATTTGGATCCCAATCGTTGGCCTGGCTCCAAATGGAGGAACCTTGAGGTATGTGATGGAGCCAATTTTCTCCTCAAAACTTCAAATTTTGCATGCGTCTTTGTGTGCAAAAATTTGGGTTCAACCCAGCCGAAAGGAGAAATGAAGCATGATTGATGTTTATCAGGTTGGCTGGGATGAATCAAGTGCTGGTGAAAGACCAAGACGTGTATCTCTCTGGGAGATAGAGCCAGTGTCAACCCCATTTCTTTTGTGCCCTCCTCCTTTTGCGATACGACCTAAACGACCACCTGGTTTGCTAGGCAAGTTTCCATATTGTCCCATTTACTGCAGCAATTTTGTTGTGTAGTTTTTGTATCAGTTAGTGTAAGGCTATGCTGCGAATTTCCTGGTCAGAGTAAGTACACACTTGAATCAACATTGAATTGATGGATTGATGATTCCATTTTGTGTGGTGGTTTGATTCTCAGGAGATGAGGCTGATTTAGAGGGAAGTATGAAGCGATGTTTGACATGGCTTCAAGGTGAGAACAGTACTAACAGGGACTTCATGAGCTCAGCACTCCAGCCTTTGGGTGGAGAGTCGTCATGGCTGCAGTTCCAGCAGAGAGTAGATCCTGCAAAACAAGACGCCTACAATGCAACAAATGCAACTTTCTTGCAAGATATAAGGACCTTGGATGCATCAAAAGTGCTGCAGCAGCAGTTACCTGTACAACAACCGGGGCAATTCCAACTACAACAGCAGAGACAGCAATCTATGCAGCCACTAGAGCCGGTCCAACAATCCCAAGTTGTCTGGCCTCAGGCAAATAATGCATTGCATCAGGTTCTGCAAACACATCAGCAATTACCATCCCTTCCACAAGTTTTACCACAAACACAACAACAAACACAACTGACATCTCAGATACAACCACTTACACTTCCTCAAGCAACTCCACTAACAGTTTCTCAACCGTCATTACCATTGCCCATGCCCCAGCACTCACTCCGGCAAAGCCCTTCATCACACCACTTGTATTCTGTTCAATTTCATCAACAACAACAACAACAACAACAACAACAACAACAACAACAACAACAACAACAACAACAACAACAACAACAACAACAACAACAACAACAACAGCAGCAGCAGCAGCAGCAACAACAACAACAACAGCAGCAGCAGCAACGACATCATCATCAACAACATCAGCAGCAACATCAACAACAATCACAGCATCAGCAGCAGCACCATCAACAGCAGCCGCTGGTCTTGAAGCAACGACAGCAACAACAAGAACAACAAAAACAACAACAAGAACAACAACAGCAACAGCAACAGGCTTTGGTAATACAGGCAAACACAAATGGGCAACTTCAACAAAGCTCACAAGGACAGTCTCAACATTCTGTATCCCAAGCACTAGTGGCTTTATCACATGTGGCACCAGTGTTGCCACAAGTCCTCCAGCCTTTCACACAGACTCAGCAAACCTTGGTCCATACACAAGTACCCTCATCACATGCACCACAATCCATGTCGAACGCACAAGCCTTTCCATCTCATGTGCGGAGTCCTCTGTCTCAAATACAACAGCAAAGTGCTCAAGCTGTACAACAGAGTACTCATTCAGGGCAACAGAATACCCAAGTAGGGGAAACTCCTTCTCCCATATCCCAGTTGTCTTTTTCTCGTTCTTCATCATCTCTGAACTTACATGCTATGAGGCAATATCCTCCATTCACTGAAGCTGATTTAGGGTTTGGATCCTCATCTAATAGTATGAGCTTCTCTTCACAAGGTGTGGTTGGAAGGCTCCAAGGAGGCCAGGGAGGTCCACTTGTTTCTGATGATAATGGTCAGCTGACAAGCTTGCTGCACCCTAATCAGAATGTGATTCAATTGCAACAGCAGCAACAGAGTGTGGTGCAACAACAACAACACACTGCTGTTCATCCTCCACAATCTGCTCTGCAGCAGCAGGTGCAAAACACACAGGAAGCATTATCTCAAGGAATATGCACCTTGCCACAGATGGAAACCCAATTAACAGGTAGCTGGTTTCCCTTTTCAAAAGATGGTACCCAATGTGAATCTCCGATTATATCAAATGTTCAAGTAGGACACTCTGATACATCATCTGCTGTAACATCATGCTCTTACCCTCTGCCTGCTGAGCCTCTAGGTCAGAATTACCTTCCCATGTTTTGCCCTTAAATTGTGAACATTAACTTATTTCTCAGTTTTTCAAACATTTTTTACCCTGGAAACAGATAATCCGCTTCTTGTACCAACAACTCCTGCATCTGTGCATAATAAGTTTAATAGCATAAGCAAGGAAGTGCAGTGTCGACCTGTAAATGATGCTGTGATGGGGTCATTCTCATCACCATCAGGATCGTTCACATCTACGCCTGATGGAAATCGTGGAAATTCAGGCCTTGTGACAAATGGAGTCCTAGATGAGACTGCTGCCCTGGCTCGCACATGCAGCTGGTCGCAGCCAGCAGCTCCTGTACGAACTTTTACAAAGGTCTTGCCCATGCTAATCCCTTTTTGCAGTGATATGTGTAAAGGTGTTTTTTCCCCCCTCTTAAGGGTTGTATTGTTGCATTTTTTAGGTTCACAAATCTGGGTCAGTTGGAAGGTCGATTGACCTCTCTAGATTAAATGACTACAAAGAGTTACGATGCGAGCTAGCTCGAATGTTTAATATAGAAGGGCAACTGGAAGATCCTGCAACTTCATTTTGGCAATTAGTGTTTGTGGACAATGTTGGAGACATTTTACTGGTTGGAGATGATCCCTGGGAGTGAGTAACATCATCTTTTTCTTCATGAAAACATTTAGTGCAGTATGAATGTTGTAATATGATTTCTTGGTGAAAAATATTGCCACATTAACCTTCTTTTTTTGACTTTTATTTCCAATAGATTCTGCATGATTCGAAGGAATTCAATAAAACTTAACAAACTGTTTCATTTTTTGATTGCCCATAGATATCTTTGGCATTTGCAAAGGGGTACCATAGGGTGATTCTCCTATGTGGCATATATGTATTGTATTAGCCATTCTTTCAAGCAGAATTCATGTAAAGTTAATTTCTCAACACCTAGAACCATTAAAAAAGAATTTAATTTCACAACACCTAGAACCATTGAAAAAGAATGTGGACAGTTGATAGCAAATGCAGTTTTAAACAGCATGATTGAAGATAATGATGACATATGCTGTAATTCACATAGGCAGAAAGGCGTTCAGTGCCATAATATACTTCTGCTGTTTTATACTGCATGTTTAGTGCACTTATATTTCTACCCAACGTAGCACATATCAACTATACTGGATCATAGATTTGGCCTCGTTATTAGAACCACTCTGTTTATTCATCTATATACCATTGACTTGGACCTGCTGGCAGGTTGATAACTCTTTTGTGCTCTTAGTACAAGCATCTTCCTTGAAGGTCTTATATTCTAACACAAAGTAGGATCTCACATGATTGTGGGAGGGATTACAAAAGCTACTGATTAGGGCTGGCAGTCCTTCTCTTGAGAGTTCCAAGGTAGGAATGTGCTTTTTCCTTTGTCATGTCTCACAGTATACTTCTAAGTTTTCTAAATACACTTTCATAATATTCTTTGCCTTCTGATAGCTTTTAGAATGCTATATGTAAAAATTTTTGTCTTCGTGGCTAATATTCAAAGTGGGCAAACCTAATTCGGGTATGGTAAAATAACTCATGTTATAGTATGAGAGACTTGGAAGCTAAAGATGTGTTTTGCATCTCTATATTAAGAACGTCTTCTGTTTGCTAACATGCCATCCATGATTGGAAGGTGGCTCTAGATTGGTGAGATAATTGACTTTCTAACTTATTGCTATGTTGGTCAGTGAGTTTGTAAGTTGTGTACGAGCTATCAAGATCCTTTCAACAACACAAGTCCTTCAAATGAATCAGGAGGGTTTGGAGCAGATCAGCAATCTTCCTATGCAACAGCAGACAAGCAGCAGTTCTGAGGATTTTCATGTCTGGAAGAATACCTGACAGATTGACAGGAAAGATCATAATGTTTCCTGTTTCTGCTCTCTAAGCTGGTGCCACTCATGATGAAAATGCTAAATTCTATGTCCTGAAGTCCTAATGAAAGAGAATTTCTTATGCAATCTATCCATAGCTATCCAAGTTTGGAAGCTTGAGATTTTAGCTTCACTTGAGCTTCGAAAACATTGCTAACAGCCTCACAATAGCTAGTCATTAATGGCATAATGTGATGCAAGTAATTGTGTCATTGTCTCCTGCTGAGTTCTTGGCTTCTGCTGATCTGTCATGCTATTGGCTGCTTTAGTGGACCCAAACAGGGACATGGAAAACCTTCGTATACTTGGCTTGATTCAGGAGTGGTGCTATCCATGCCATCTGAGATGGGTATGAAAGTGCTTCTACGACACTGCCATTCACTTGAAGCTATTATTTCAGATTGTTCCTTTGGACCTGTAAGATAAACTGTACAGATATGGCGATAGAAAGTTGGCGTTTTTTTCTCTTCTGAAGATGCTCCTGTTTTCTGCTGAAGAAGGGAATGGCTTTGGGTCCAAAAAACATGCAGCAGAGCATTACTTGTTTAACTGCTTACCTGTGCATTATGTCTACAACAAATAACCGAGTTCTTTGATTGAATTGGGCACTGTTACCAACTGTCAAATTCATTAGTCATAAAGGAAAAGACATGAATGCTGCTTATGGATGAAATGTAACTGTGGCGAGAAAGAGTTTCATGTGACAGTTGTATATCTGGGCGTTTCTCATGATGAGAGTAACCTTTCAAAAAGTGGACTCTCATTTGTGGAACGAATCCATCAAGAAAATCTTGAAACAAAAGGGTCAATAGCCTCTGTTTGAACACTAAGGGGTTCAAACACCAAACGTTCGCGATCTCACGATGTCCCATGTGTTTGGAGCTCAAATTCATATAGATGAACTACCATGATTCAGTTGGACATTTGGGGTCTTGTAACATTATATGAATTTGTTTAGAATACTAACATTTTTCATCATCTTGAAGTTTTATAAGAAACGAACTCTGTCTATCATTCCCAGAAGAAACAGCTTAGAGATGGAATGCTCATATGGTAAAGTTACTAGTCGTTTCTGAGTAGGTAGGTAGAAGCTTGCCTTCCGTGCTTATAAAATATGAACTGACTAGCTTGAACTTAGAATCTATCAGATGAAAGTCATACTGCATATGGCATCTTTTTTATCACAAAATCAAGGGCAAGGTTTAAGCCCGGTAACACTTGGTTCAAAGTTGAGATTAGAACCAATTTCACACTAGCTGATTTATGCTACCTGCTATGTGGTACTTGTGGATAATGCAATATGCTTCAAAAGACTTCATTCCAGATCATGGATTCCATTGTATGTAAAATTGATATTCGGATCCACCATATCCCCATAATATTGCTGCATGCAACATGTTCAATCTTTGATCCGCTGCTGGAAATTCAAGAAACATGAAGAGCTCTCACTCAATGATATACAATGTGAGTACTTGAAGCAAAAGAGGACTAGGAAGGGCTGGTACGAGGCTATCCTCACACTCATGTTCATTTTGATTTCAAAAGTTTCGTTGATATTTTATCACTGTTTTATTGCTGCCTTTGTTGAAGTTGGCTATGTTGCGCTTTTTGATGGTGTAGCTCGACTTCATTTCTGCAATTCAACTAGCATCTCTGTTTTTTTTTTTTCAATATAGGGAATTGATTAAACAAGGATAAGATATAATCTCTTTATAATAAGAACATGTTTGGAAAATTCAACCAGTTATCTACGCACATGGAAATTTGGATGAACGTTGCCTTCTTTAGATAGTTGGAGAAAGTAAAGCTAAGAGTCATGTATCATACATGCCATGAGAAGTTAGCCATATGTCAGTGGTCTCAAACCTCCTACAAACTTTGTTATAGAGTTTCTCTCAAGTGTCAAGGTGTTTCTTTAATTCTTAGAGTATCTTTTCACGTTCCAGCCATGCCTTCTCTTTCTCCATGGTGTAAATTTAGTTGTATTTGCACGCCCAATAAGAATTCACGTTTAACTTAAAACCATCACATACTAATACTTTAGGATTTCTTTCATGAAGTCCATGTACAAAACATCAGTATAACATTTATATATCCCCTTGTGAAATCTTTGATTTGCTGCAGCCTCAAAGTCAACACTTTGCTCATGAACCAAGATCTTTCTCTCTCTCTCTCTCTCTCAAGTGTTTATGTGCTTTAAATAGTTCCTAGTTATGGCTCAAAATTTATGAGAATGTAAAATGGACACCCTCCATTTTGATAAGGAGGGAATATATGTCGTCTGAGTTTAATGCATTTTTGGCTAAGCATGGGATGAAACATTAGTGTGGACTTCCATATACAACAAAAAAAATAGTATTTTTGAAAGAAAGATTAGGTCTCATAGAAATGGAAAGATGTATGATCAAAAGTCAGGCTTCACCACATAACTTTTGGCTTGACGTTGTTATGTGTGCAACATATGTACTTAGCAATTTTCCCACCAAATCATTGCAATCTATCACTCCTTATGGGGCTTGGCATGGTTGCAAGCCATCTGTTGCTCATATGTGAATTTTTTGTTGTCTAACATATGCACTAGTGGTTGAACAACAACACAAAAACCTTCATGATTAAACAATGCAATGTATTTTTGTTAGGGACAATTTTGAAAGCAAAGGCTATCATGTGTATCATCCATAGCCTAAATGTTGAGATATCAAAATCAACATGTGATGATCCAAGATGAAATGTATCAATTTTTCATTTCTATGACATGTATAGTGGTCATGCTAGTATATGTCAGCGACACTTCATTGAGCTGTACTAGATTTATCTACCAAGAGTGATGGCACATTTGTTTCTTGCGAGCTCACTCATTTGTGGACATTAGGTTTTTCCTTATGTAATGGTCTTTATATATTGCACCTCTTGTCTGTTAGGTCATTTCTTGTACATTCCTTTTATGTAATAGAAGAAGAAGAAGAAGAAGAAGAAGAAGAAGAAGAAGAGGAAGAAGAAGAAGAAGAAGAAGATCATTCTTCCTTGCCTCAATTTGTGTGTGCTTCTCCTTGATTGTCAGATTGTGTGTGAGCTCTCTTCCTTATCTCCTTCCTGGTGACATGGTATTAGAGCCAGTTGGTTGTAGAGAGCTCGTGGAGAAGGCCGACGGTGAAGAGTACGCGAGAAGGCATGGAGAAAGCGCGATTCACAAACGACCTCAGATTGCTACGAAAATTGGCGTGAAGTAGAAGACCTCAAAATATTTTCGTGAGTTATCCCTTTAGAGCCTTTAGGGTCACTCGTTTTTGTAACATCAGAGTTTTGGAGCCATCTCGACCTCTGTTTCAAGCCTACAAGGTGGGGCCCACAAAAAAACCAAGTCAGTTTGCAAAATTGTAACTTGCATCGTGTTTGGAGACACTCATGTATTCCAGATCCAAAATTTCAAGTGATTCCATGTACTGTTGATACACGAAAACTGTGTTTTTTTGAGATCAAACTGTCACATCATAGTGCGATAGTGTTCAAGCAGAAGTGCTGCTTGTAGTGTTTTGTAGTGTTGTGAATTGCTGCAGAAATGGTAAACGCAGATTGAATGAGTCAGCTTATGAGTGATAAGCTGGACAAGAACAACTTCCATTCTTGGAGATTCAGGATGACAAATTTCCTGATGGGAAAAGGTTACTGGAAGTACATCAAAGGAGAGAACGAAAATGCTCCAGTGTTACTAGAAAGGAATCGGACCGCAATCCAGTTAAGAGAATATGAAGAATGGAATCAAGGAGCACGAAAGGTAATGTATTGGCTATCTATTAGCAAACATGCACGGATTTTGCAACTCAAGAACGAGTTGCATACATTGGAGAAGAAGGGCATGTCAGTAAGCCTACACCCTGAAAATCAAAAGCATATATGAGTCACTTGCATCTATTGGCGTGAATGTAGATGATGATGATAAGGTGGAAGTGTGCCGTTTAGGAGCTGGATATAAGCAGTTCAAAACTTCTATACAGACCAGAGAAAATATTCCGAATTTTGCTGATTTGGTATCCATGATGATTATTGAATAAAAGAATCTTGGTGAGGATTTAAACTCCCAAGGAAAGCCCAATTCTAAGTAGGTATTCTACTCTGGCAGAGGAAGAGGCAAAGACAGAGGTTTCGGAAGTGGAAGAGGAAACACTAACCAAGAACAAGGTGAACAACATAATCATACAAGAGGAAGAGGACAGTTTCGAGGCAAGGGGAGCCAAAGAGGTCACAGAAATTTCCAAAGAAATGATTCAGGTAATGACAGTAAAGGAGGCTTGAATTGTGGTAAACCTAGACATTTTGAACGTGATTGCAGGTTGAAGAATCAAAATAACAGAAGGCACCAAAACAACTATGCATTTATGAGTGCATATGATTCTGAGAAGCTGTTCATGGTCCAACGTCATATGATGAGTACGATGTCTGCTCATGCTTCAAAATCAAATGGTAATGTTTGGTATGTTGATTCAATGCTTCAAATCACATGATCATTCATGCGGAATGGTTTAGTGGTTTGCAGAAATTGTCAGTTATTGGATATGTTGAAATAGGTGAGGACATATCACACCCTATCGAGCATACAGGAAATATAGTAGTGTCTATGGAGGATGGGAAGGTAAAACACCTTGCTGATGTGCTGCATGTTCCAAATATAACAAAGAATCTGGTTTTTGTAGGACAAATGGTTGACCAGGGATTATAAGTCAGGTTCAATGCTAATGGGTTATATGTAGAAGAATAAAAAGGGGATGGAAGATTGATTGCCAAAGGAAACAAAGTGGGTACGATGTTCACCTTAAATGTGAAAATTGCTGAAATGAATGTAGCCATGTTTGCAAAAGTGCAGGATTTATTACTGATATAGAGATCTGGCACAAATGAATTGGACATGCAAATCTGCAAAGGCTGAAATTGATGCAGTCAAAGGAGATTGTCCATGGACTACCAAATTTCAAGGTTGCAGAGATGCAAAAGGTATGTGAAGCATGTCAATTTGATAAACAGTCAAGATCACCCTTTCCACATGACAAGCATGTTAGTTAGAATGTGCTGAAAATAGTACATACAGATGTTTGGGGTCTTGCAAAGACCACATCTATGGGCGGTTGCAGGTTTTATGTTACTTTCATTGATGACCATACACGAAAAGTGTGGATATATTTCATGAAAGAGAAGAGTGAGGTGTTCACTCACCTCAAGAATTTTAAAGCTATGGTGGAAAAGTAGATAGGGAAGTATATTTAGACATTAAGATCTGATGGAGGAGGTGAATACATGCCAAATGAGTTCAACAACTTTCTAAAAAGTCATGGAATTTAATGTCACTTTTCATGCAGGTACACACCACAACAGAATGGCATTGCTAAATGGAAAAATAGACATATTGTAGAAATAGCAAGCGCCTTGATGGTTGAGAAGAATATGCCTCATTGTTATTGGGCAGAAATTGTGCATACAGCTTTATACATTATGAACAGAACTCCAACTGCTGCTGTCCATCAAGTTACACTTGAAGAGAAGTTTATAGGTAAAAAGCCAAACTTATCACATCTAAAAGTCTTTGGCTGTATTGCATATGTGCATGTTCTAGATGAGCTGAGGACGAAGCTCGATCCAAAATTAGAAAAATGTGTCTTCATTGGATACTCCCTTGAGCAAAAAGGATATAAATGTTATAACCCACTCACACGATAGGTGAAGGTGAGCAGAGATGTGGTATTTGATGAAATGTTAAGCTTCTATGCAGATGCCAAAGAAGGACTCAATCTTGAACAAAATGACAAAGAGAATGCTGAAAAATCAAGTGCAAAATCTCAAGTTTTGAGTGGACCAGATGCATCACCAAGCAATAGTTCCAACTCAAATCCATGGAGTGGAAGACTGCATGGAAATTTCAGTCCAACAAATTCATCAAATACATCCAAGAAAGGTAAAGAAAAGCTTTCTGCTGGTAGTAAAACATGTGAAGGTTTTGAAGACGTTGATGGAGATTCAAGCGGTTTAGAAAAGACTCTTGATGAAGAGCTTGGATTGCCCTCTATGAAGAATCTAGGTGTAAGAAAGGCACATGCAGGTGATACACAGAGAAGTGACCCAGGACCAAGAAGATCTAGGGGAATGAGGAATTTAGTGCAACGATTGACATATGACAATTACATGGCTCTTCAGTGTGCCTACATGACCAAGGTAATACAAGATGCTGAACCTTCTTGTTTTGAAGATGCAATTGGAAATGCGGATTGGGAAAAAGCTATGGATGAGGAGATGGTTGCACTTTATGGAAATGATACATGGAAGCTGGTTCCATTGCCGCAAGGAAAGAAACCCATAGGTTGTAAGTGGGTTTACAAGGTAAAGCACATTGCTAATGGTAGCATAAGCAAGTACAAAGCACAATTGGTAGCAAAAGGATATGCACAGACATATGGCATTGATTATGAGGAAACACTCAACTGTGTAGCTAAAATGTCTATTGTCTGAATGCTTGTTGCATTAGCTACAGCAAAATGATGGAATTTGCATCAGATGGATGTGAAGAATGCCTTCCTACATGGTGAGTTACAGGAAGAAGTATACATGGACCAGCCACAAGGATATGAAGATTCAAAGCATCCAAAATATGTTTGCAGGTTGCAAAAGTCTTTGTATGGGCTGAAGCAAGATCCTCATGCATGGCATGCAAGGATTGCTGATTACTTAAACACCATTGGGTTTTCTATGTGATGTAGATCATTCACTATATGCAAGGAAGGGTGATGATGGCATCACAATTATGGCTATTTATGTTGATGACTTGATTGTAGGTGGTGATAACGAAGGAATTATTAAAGAGGTAAATCAACTTCTTATGCAGGAATTTGCTATGAAAGATCTTGGTGTGCTGCACTATTTCTTGGGCATTGAGTTTATACATATAGAAACAGGTATATGGATGTCACAAAGGCAATATGCCTTGAATATGCTGCAAAAGTATGGTATGGCTGATTGCAATACAATTTCTATCCTGTTAGATTAAAATTTGAAGTTGGATACTACATCAGGTGAAGCATTAGAAAATGCTGCTATGTACAGGAAAATTGTGGGAAGTTTGATATATCTTACAATTACTAGGCCTGATCTTAGCTACACTGTTGGACTTGAAAGTCAGTTTATGCAGGTTCCAAGGAAGCCACATTTGAATGCTATGAGACACACTCTACATTATGTGAGTGCTACTTTGGATTATGCATTGTTTTATGAAGCTGGTGTAGATTTGCAGGTTCATGGATACACCGATGCAGATTGGGCTGGTAGTATTCTAGATAGAAGTACTAGTGGCTTTCTATTCTCACTTGGGAGTGCAACTATTATATGGAGCAGTAAGAAGCAACCCACTGTTGCTTTGACGAGTACAGAGGCTGAGTATAGAGGTGCTGCAATGGCAGCATGTGAGGCATCATGGCTGGAGATGCTACTTGTAGATTTAGGTGTGGAAGTGTAAAAGCCTATCACCATCTATTGTGATAATCTTAGCAGCATAAATTCAGCACGGAACCTTGTTTTTCATGCTAGAACAAAGCATATATAGGTACATTATCACTTCATCAGAGAGAAGGTATTAGCAGGTGATATTGATCTTGTTTATGTGAGAACAGATGAGCAAGCTGCTGATATTTTCACTAAAGCACTTGGAGCAAAGAAGCTAAAGAAGTTTCAAAAGATGCTTGGATTAGAGGACATGGCATTGAGCTTGAGGGGGAGTGTTGAGATATCAAGCTCAACATGTGATGATCCAAGATGACACGTATAAGTTTTTCATTTCTCTGACATGTGTAGTGATCACACTGGTATATGTCAGGGACACTTCATTGAGTTGTACTAGATTTATCTACCGAGAGTGATGGCACATTTTTTTCTTGCCAACTCACTCATTCGTGGACATTAGGTATTTCTTTATGTACTGGTCTTTATATATTGCACTTGTTGTTGTTGGAGATAGACGTCTGCGGAAGCACGCAAACAACACAAGGAAGAAGAAGAAGCTTGGAGCACAAACACACAATACTAAATGTATTACTAGAGAATGTACAAACATAAGTAGCCCATTAGGGCAATAGGCTTATATACAAGCCGGGGGAAAAAACCTCCTAAAGAGGGAAAAAGTGCGTCGGCGGTCCTAGCGTGTTCACACACATCACTACCTAAATATATCAACAAATCCCCCCTGAGAGTGATGCGGTGAACAAGGAGCTGGCACTCATGTATAAGGAAGTGCCAAGCTATGTGGAAATCACTCCACAAAAGGAAGTAAGCCCAAAGCTTTGCGGAAAGCTTCAAACTTCTCCCTAGGTAGAGCCTTCGTGAAAAGGTGTGCAATGTTCTCCTGCGTGGGCACATATGCCAAGCTGATCTCCCCAGCAGAGAACCTCTCCCTGACATAATGATAATGCACCTCAATGTGCTTAGTGCGAGCATGGAACACAGGGTTCCTCGCAACTGCCAATGCGCTCTGACTGTCAGTGAAGATGGTGGTGGCAGAAGACTGAAGATGGTCATAAGGCATCTGCGCCACACACACTCAACAGTAGCTGTGAAAGCTGCCCTATAATAAGCCTCACAACTGGAAGTGGCCACAGTAGGCTGCTTCTTGCTCAACCAAGATATACATGAGCTACCAAGCATGAAGCAAAAGCCACTAGTGGACACACGAGTGTCATAGCAACCAGCCTAATCAGAGTAAAGAAAAGCATGCAAATCTGGCAGTAGTGATCCCCCCTTGGGATAAAACAACCCAAGTAGCCGAGTACCACTCAAGTAGCGAAAGATGCGCTTAACCCTACCAATGCTTGACTCTTGGGCAATGGCCAACAGTACAAAGTAGGGTTTATATTGCAACTCTGAACTGGTTAGCTAGGTGCCTGAAATATTCCGACTGAAGTATTGTATCGTCGATAGTTTTCGTGGCCATCATCTGGTGGAGATATGCTCTTTGTGCGTGGGCCCCATCTCCTCTACTTGTTTCCTCCATGCCGAAGGGGGCTCCTCATATGTGTCTTGTCCTTCCTCCGTGACTCTGCCTCCTGGAAGAGGTTGAGGCTCATAGTTATCTTCAAAGGTCTCTTCTACAGGAATGGTTACTGCTTCTTCCTCTGACGGTTGATCAGGTGGAGAGGGGGGCCGTTCATATTGTAACAACTTAATCTTTAATTCTGCCACCTGTTGTCGTAGCTCACGTACCTCATTGGCCGTGGAAGCTTCTGGCTCTGGTGAAGTAGCAACATTGACCACATTTCTTGGTTCTATCATGTGTGGTACGAGCATTGGTTGTTTCCGTAGTTCTTTCACTTGGTCGGCAAGCTGGTCATGTGCTTCTAAGAGATTGGCATAGGTTTCCAATATTTGCTGGATACTTTCTGAGGGGATAGCCCGGAAGCTAGCAGGGTCTATGGGTGCCCCTAGAGTGTTTTCGATGGTGGCTTCGAGATTGTCTTGATTTTGTTGCTGTAATCTTCTGTTTTCTTCTTGGGCAGCGGCTAGGTGTCGTCAGAGTAGAGCCATGTTTCTTTGTAGTCTCGCGTTGCGGGCTAGCTGATCTCTGAGTTGTTCTTCCATTGCCTTACCCGTCTCTATATACTTGGCTTCAAGCTCCACATGAGATTGTTGGACAGTGGTAACCTCTTGTTGTAATGCAATATTACTCAGCTCCAAGGCCTTGATACGTGCCAGGAGGTGGGATGACAGCGTACCAAGCTCTTTATTGTTTTCTTCTAATAATCTGTATTCCTGTTTAAGCTGGGCCGCAGCTTCGAACATAGTGTCCAGTGCATTACTAAATGAGGTGGATGCAACGGTGGAGGTGAGAGATGCAAGGGGTTGAGAAATGGGGAAGGGAAAGGTGGATGTGGTGCTGATAGTGGTTGTATGTGGTGATGTGCGTGAAGTGACAAGTGGTGATGTGGAGACAAAAGTGGTGGTGAGTGGTCCTGTGGAGGGTGAAATGTCCATGGGATCGGACGTGATTGTGTGTGAAGTGTGAATTGTGAAAACTGGGATGGTGGGTGGCATGTTAGTGATGGCAATGAATGTGGGGGAGGTGGGGTGGGAAAGGGACTTTCTATTATGATTCTCAATTTGTTGAACTATATTTACAAGGTTTGCCAAAAATGGAGGCAGGGTGGTTTGTGTTGGTTCTGAGGAGGTTAAGAGGGGCACAGTGGGTAGGGGTTGGTAAGTTGGAAATGTAGTGGTGAAGGGAAATGGGCGTGTTAGTGTTTGGGTAGGTACATGTGGCTGTCCAAGAGTTGGTTGAAAAGAAAGGTGACCTATGATGGTTTGATGGGTGGCAGGATGACCTATATGAGGTTCGAAAAATTGGTTGGAATTGGTGGATGTAGGTAAAGGGAAGGATGGAGAAATGGTGGTGTGTCGTATGGGTTCACTATGGGTGGATACTGGTTGTTCAGGAAGGCTAGTGGTGAGGGGTTCTGAGGGTTGGATGGGAGGTGATGGTGGAGATGGTATCTGTATATTTACATCTGGTTCATCACTGTTAGTTGGGCTGGCCATGTGAACATCTTCTGGAGTGGTGGTAGGAAGTGAGGTAGAGACTTCCATTTGGATCATCTTTCCCCTTCGCGGTCACGTATCGATCCTTCGTTGGTCATATTGAGGGGTATTACGATATACCATGGTCCTCATGGCTTCCACGATTCCACAGGTATTTGCCAAAAGATTCAATGATTGTACAAAATGAGGGTCTACATTCTCCGCTTGCAGCATCTGGTTCACCAGTGCTCTATTTGCCTCTTCTGACAACTTATGCCTTTTCTGCACTTGCTTGATCGTTTTGTAGAGTCGTTTGAGTTGTGCAGTGTAGGCAGGGGCTTCCTCCTCACTCTCCTCTAGTTCATTCCTCTGCATCTCCTCTTGTTCATGTGTGCCTCTTGCATGAGTGTGTTGTGCCTCATCCTCCCAATGTACTCTTCGTGCCGCGCTATGTATTCGTTCTCTCTGGGATGATGATCCTGGACCGTCATTGTCAAAAAAGAATTCACTCTCAGATAAGTGTGCTGTTTGCAAAAATCTCTCAAAGTCGAACGATGTATCCTCTCCCACTGTAGCCATGGATGCCAGCTCAACATCCGAGGGTAGTGGAGGGGTTGATGGAGTGGGTTGTACCACGCCCCTTGATTGTGGTCCTTGGAGGTGGATCGTGAAAGGGGCTACTTTTTCTTCTTCTCTACAAGAGGCTTCTGTGGTGACCTCACAAGGAATTAGAACCTGTGAAAGTGCTCCACGCATTCTTTTAGTGGGTTGAACTCCTGATTTCCACCCCTAGAAGAATTCCAACTGTGAGTACTTAAGAGCCCGTGCGATCGGCACATCATAGGCAAGGCATCTGTAGATAATTCTTGTAATTGCACAGCAACCATTCAAAGTAGGCTTTCTCATGCCTCGTTTGCCTGCTTCATATAACTTGTCAAGGATCCACACTGGCATTTTGATAGGCAAGCTCCCAGTCTCCGCTAGGTATAACCCATACAAGATCTTCTTATGAGGCTGTGTGAATCGGTCTTGCGTTGGAAATGCAAAATGTTGAAGACACATTCACAATGGTATAGCAATGTTCGGGGTGAGAGCACACATTTCTTTCAATTTCTTGAGTTTATTGTTCTTCATAGACTCCGGTATCAAAGGATCTCGATCGGAGGGTACATGGGTGCCATACATCTGAAGGGCCGTTCAACTCAAACTTTTTCATTTCCTCCTGGTTTGATAAAGAGGGCACTAGGAATGTGCTTGAATGATCTTTGTCTCCTGTCGCTTTCAAAGTGGCAATCAAGTAATAGCACCTAAGGAAATCAGGTTTAGGCAGAGATGCACTAAAATAATCCTGTAACCCCGCTTTGTGCCAAATAGCTTGAAGAGGAGCAACATTTTGCAATGCTTCAAATTCTCGTGAGAAGAACTGAAAGGTCCACCAGACTCCTCCAAATTCCAACTTGGATTCCCATATACGATCTGCATCTCCCAAATCTCCTGGCATCTCATTGAACCAATGAGAATGCCCTTTCACTCTTTTTGTTAGGCCACTCGGTGGATCCGAGATGGGAATTCTTTGCACATTCAGGAACCCTTCAGGCCTCGCTGTCAGTGGAGCCTCCACAGGCATGGTATCCCAATTCATTTGAGTACTCGTGCCTGCCTGGGAGCTAGTGCCTGCTGCTGCTGCCATGAGACTTCTGATGCTTATCTGCTAGAATAAGAAAGGCACATTAGTGCTGCATAGGAAACATGATGTAATGGTGTTCCCTCCACAATACTAACATGACAATCCAGATGGTTAGTGGTTAGAGGTGAATTGTTTGTGATAGATGTGAGTGGTGGTTAGTGGTTAGTGTCACCCTAGGTGCATACTTTGGAAATGCAATGTACTCAGAATGCACCTACATTAGAGTGGATGGATTTACAAAATTGGGTCAGGAGGTTTGCTACAAGGTTTAAGTCTCCAAACTTTGGTTGAGGATTCATAGCTCTTAGAGCTAATGACAGGTAAAGATTTATGAACTAGATTGTGTTGGATTTGGGACCTTTTGGGCACCCATTTCCAGACATTCCTAGGGTTGACCGAAGGTGTAACAGTGTGAGGTGCAGGTATCTTCCCTGAGATGTTTGCCAAGAGTACTTGTGAGTGTTGCTTTATGCTACTGACTGGAGGTGAAGGCATTTGGGCTTGTAAGCAGGCCTTAGGCACCCATATATGTCGAGCATTAGGGCTAGCCTTCATTGACCGCTTAGGGACCCAAATAGAAATGGTATGTCTAGATTGTTGCCTAGGGAACTCCTTCGTTTTAGTCCTTGATGGTGTGGCTCGCTTGATGCTCTTTTGAGAACCTGCTTCTGGGGCCGTGGTTTTTTCCTTCTTACGTATCCAGATCTGCTTCATGCCACGAGGTACTCCGTATTGCACAGGTGGGTGCTGCTGCTTCTTGATCATCGGTCTCCTTAGTGTCGTGTGATGCTCAGCCTGCCTTTTTAGAAACTTCTTTGGAACAATTGGGAACTCCTCATTGACTTCTGTTCCTTCGTCAAGAGTGACAATCGTCTGCACCATAGAACTTTGGACAAGAACAACATTGTTATCTTCATGTGGGTTCCTGGAGGGACCAAGAGTTGGTGCCTATTCTACTGGTTTGCGTGCTTGATCTTCTAATTCAATTGTAAGACGACTTTGGCCTGCCCAAGCCTGAAGAAGTCCACTTCTTAGGTTGAGGTTGACTGCGTGATCATAGATCCAGTCTTGGCCCAAAACAAGAGGTTCAGTAAGATCTTCATCTTCACATACTAGCACTTTTGCTGACATTAGGACCTCTTGAATGTAGAGGGGAAGCTCGACTTCTCCCATGCAAGGGGTTTCAACTCCTCTTAGCCCTATGAGATATGCCTCAATAGGTTTGACCTTCAATTCTAATTTTTGGCAGTAAGAGAGCCGAACTGCACTAGTGGCTGCTCCTGAATCAATTAAAGCTCTCATTGTCCTTGCATTCTCTCCTTGTCCTACTTCTAGGGTCACAAAGGGTCGGCGATCAACTATCCTGTGGGTCTGTTCACCTGAGACCTTGCACATGGCCATGTGATAACCTAAAACTTCTTGAGAGTCAAGCATGGGCTGATCTCTACATTGTCTTCTCAATTTCATTCGTCGGATGCGTTCTAAAGCTTCGGCCTGTGCTTCCTCTCGAATTCGTTTTTCTTCTTCCTTGCGTTTCTTGGTAGTGTTGAGTCGATTTAGCATCTCTTTAGTCAGGGGTTCTTGATATAACTTGACTCTGCATCCGCTTATGTAGCTAGGGAGAACATCGCCTTCTAGAGTGGCTAATTTTATTGCTCCACTTGTGGACATCTACTTGCGTTTCTTGGCAGTGTTGAGTCGATTTAGCATCTCTTCAGTCAGGGGTTCTTGATATAACTTGACTCTGCATCCTCTTATGTAGCTAGGGAGAACATTGCCTTCTAGAGTGGCTAATTTTACTGCTCCTCTTTTCTCTAATTTTCGTGCATGTTGCTTCAATGTGTAGAATAAGACTAGGTCTCCTGCTTTCAAGCCTTTATCCTTCACATGTGTATCAAAATAAGCCTTTTGCCTCTTCTTGGCTGCATAGATTCCTACTGCAGCCCTCAATCGTGTCTCACCAAAACGTTCAAGATCAAAGATTCTAGAGGAGAGTTCATGGCCTGTCCAGTCATGCTCCTGTGCTACTTTCAATGTAGGTATCAAAAAGTCCAATGGTAGCATCGCATTCTGCCCAAACACCATATGAAAGGATGTGGCTTGGAGTACCATTTTATAGGCAACTCCGTATGCCCAAAGAGCGTGGTGTAGCTGTTTGCCCCAATCAGAGCGTTTATTATTCACTAATTTGGTGAGCACATTGCACAAAATCTTATTTGTGCTTTCAGCTTGTCCATTAGCTTGTGGATGATAGGGGGCAGACTTCTTATGTATCACCAGGAATTCTTGGAGAAGGTTTTCTATGAATTCATTCAAGAAGTGTGTGCCTCTATCACTCACTAATTCTATTGGCAATCCGTATCTAGTGAACACATTTTCAAATAAGAACTTTGCTGTTGTTTGAGCATCATTCTTCGTAGTGGCTTTCACCTCTACCCACTTGGTTAGATAGTCTGTGGCCACAATGATATACTCAGCATGTGAACCAAACCCTATCTTCCGAAGTTGAAGGGTTTGGCATCCATGTACTGCCTAACCAAACGGAGATTATCCGTTTACAGAAGGGGCTTCAATAGAAGCTAAGTCTAGAGGGAAGTTATGAGCGTTAGCTGGGGGATCAATAGGACCAACAAAGTCTATTCCCCACTTAGAGAATGCACGTCCACCCATCATAAGTTTCAATGGCATCTCATCCTTGCGTATAGGATACTGAGTCCGCTGACAAACCTCACACCTCTTCACGTAGGTATGTGCATCCATGTGAAGGGTGGGCCACCAAAGACCTGCAAATAAAATTGCTTTGATCACTTGATCTGGTCCAAAGTGTCCTCCTGCTACACCTTGGTGAGCAGTCTCTAATATCTTGAGGTACTCGCTCTCATGAACACACAGTCTTAGGTAACCATCTTTACCACGTTTGTATAGATTATCCCCAATTAGTGCGTAATCTAAAGCTTCTTGTTCCAAACTTGTTTGTTTAGCCAAATTCATACCTTGAGGGAATGTTTTCGTCCTCAGAAGGGATACTAATGGTTCACTCCAATCTGGTACTAAAGATATTCGATAAAGAGTAGCATGTTCCACTGGTGGTTTAGTGCGACAGATTGGGCATTCTTTGCACATTCTATGGACATCAACTTCCATGGTTGGCCAATGCACTCCTAGTCTCCTTAGTGTCTGTAGGGTTCGTTGTTTTGAGTAGTGTTTCTCTTAATGCACCTACATGTGGTAATTGCAACCATTTAGCGTACTCGTCCTCTTCCACACAACAGGCTAATACTCCTTGCTCCGTATGTTTGTACATAGTTCCTGCCAAGATATGATACTTTTGAGCTTTTACTATCTCTCTATCTTCTGTGTGCATTACTAGGTGATTAGGACCATATGTCAATACTGGCACTAATGGCTTAGCCCACTGAGGTACAACTTCCAAATTAAACAAGTAAGCGTCAGGCAAGTCATCTGACACTCCTTGTGGGGCCTCTCCTGATGTGAGCCTTGAGAGATGATCTGCTCTCAGGTGAGTCTTGCCCTTCCTCACCACTACCTCAAAGTCATATTCCATTAGTAAGAGAAACCATCTTACTAATCTGCCTGTATTGCATGGCTTGTTTACCAGGTACAGTAGAGCTTGGTGATCAGTAAAAAATTTAAACTTGTTTGCAAGCAAATAGTGTCTAAACTTTTTAACTGCGTATACCATGCCTAACCCTTCTCGTTTAGTGGTGGTATAGTTTCGTTCAGCTGCATTCAACTGTCTACTAGCATAGGCAATTGGAAGATCCATATTACCTTCACCAGTAGGTTGTGCAAGCACACATCCAATGGCATAATTGGATGCATCCACATGCACATGCAAGGGCTTATTCCAATCTGGTGTAGTCAAGATTGGTGCTGAACACAATCTTCTTTTGAGCTCATTAAAGGAGTTCTCACACTCATCAGTCCACTCAAAGTTTGTCAACAGGCCGTACAAAGGCTTTGCGATGATGGCATACATGTGTATAAAGTGTCGGTAATAACCACAATGCCCCATGAATGCCTGTACTTCCTTGCCATTTCTTGGCCTAGGTAGCTCTGCAATAGCTCTCACTTTCTCCTCATCCATTGATATGCCATTCTTTGACACTATGTGTCCTAGGATCTTGCCTTGCCTGACCATGAAAACACACTTTTCTAGGTTCAAGCAGACTTGATATTCTCTACATTTGTCAAAGATTTGTCTGAGTTCCGGTATATGTGTTTGTCTAATGTTGGAATGTGCACAGAGATCATCAACATAGACTTCCAAATTCTTCCTCAAGAACTCTTTAAATACATGACACATCAATCTCTGAAAGGTGGTAGGCGCATTGGTAAGTCCAAATGGCATTACCCTAAAGGCAAATATGCCCCACTCTGTGGAAAAAGCCGTCTTATGCTGATCTTCTAGAGCTATGGCTACCTAATTGTAGCCCGAGAATCCATCAAGGAAGCTGTACACTTCCTTGCCTGCTACCCTTTCTAATAGATGCTCAGTGATAGGAAGCAGATAACTATCTCTGATAGTGGCTGCATTAACCTTCTTCAAGTTAATGCATACACGTAATTTGCCATTCTTTTTGGGCACCACTATAATGGGGGAGACCCATTCAGTGTGCTCAATTTCATAGATGAATCCAACTTCAACCAAGCGATCTATCTCCTCTTTGATCTTAGCAGCATAGTTGTCATTGTATGTGTATGGCTTTTGTTTAGAGGGCCTGGCATCTGAGATCATGGGGATCGTGTGAGAGCATATGTCGGGATCTACACCTTTTAGGTCCTTGTAGCTCCAAGCGAATACATCTCTGTACTCTCTTAGCAAAGCTACCAGCTCTTGCTCTTCTTCTTCCGTCAAGTCATGTCCGATGTACATGCACCTTTCCTCTCCTTCTTCTAAGGCTACAATAATTTTCTTAGTGGTTTCCTTGTTATCGTAGGCCTCTCCTGCTTGAGCATCCCATTTAGGCATTCTCACCATGACTCTCCTATCGTCTATTTCATACTTCCTAAAATTTTCAGGGACCTCAAACAGAGATTCTTCCTCTTCTGGTGTGACTTCTTTCTTCTTCCTCTTCTTGCCTTCATTCTTGGTGGTCACTTGTGTGGCTAATCTCACCTCATTCATGAGCTCTTCATGTCTCTGAGGGTGAACTTCTATTTCATAGAAGTATTTTTCATCTGATGCAAATTGTGGGTCCATAATGATTGACTCTAGATCCGAGTCACTTGCATCCTCAAATCCATCAGGGCTAGGTTCGCATTCTTCTAAAATTGAGTCTCCCAAGATTGGCTCTATGGAGAAGACTGAAATGTCATAGCCATCCTCGTCACAGTGGGGTGTCCATTGTTCTTCGTTGATGGCTACATCCATTGTTGCTAAACTTTCAGCCCAGCCGTGAGGCTCAAATTCTTTGTCAGGAAAAACTACACGTGCATAGGCTGGGTCTTGAATTGATCTATGGGTTTCTTTTGCACCTACCTCTCAGGCTTTTTCTCTCTTCTCTTCTTCTACTACTACCTTGCACATCCATAAGTGGGTGTCTTCATGCATCCATGATGATCCTGATCCTATAGAATGCACTGACTCAGTATCGTCTTTGGCTCTATGGATGGGATTCCATTGGATGGGGGGTACATCTCTATGAGAGTAGTCCTTGAGATTGACTTTGGTTGTAACACCTAAGTGTTGCAAATACAAAGAATTGGTTCCCCAGTCTTGTACCACTTGCAACTGTCGCATAAATGGCCTTCCCAAAATCATCTCGTAGGCTTGGTTTTTGCTAAAGTCGCATAAAGAAAAAGTATGCTCAAACTCAACACCACATGTAGTGAGAGTTATTCCTTCTAGCAATCCTAAGGGCCTCTCAATATGACCATCGGCCATCTGCAATTTCATTCTCGTCGGCCTGAGTGCTGGCTTGCCCCAACGCTTCCACAGGGAGGTGGTAGCACTTGCAACTCCTGCACCTGAGTCCAAAATTGCCTTGGTTGTGTATCCCTGATGGGTAACTGGGAGATAGGTATTTCCTTCTTCTCCTTCACTCATGTCTCCTATCTTATCCAATGGTATTTCTGGCACTGTTCTATGAGATCCTACCTGGGAACGCGATTTTGCGACGTCTGGCACTTGTTTGGCTACGTGTTTCCACACTTCTGGCTTAACTTTGAGTAGCTCTTCTAAAGTGAGGTTGCACTGCACTTTAGTGTTCTCTACTACCTCTGTATTCCTAGGTACGATCGAATCTTCATTTCTTATCATGACCGTGGGTGCTCTCATGCATGTTGAATTAGTTTCCCATGGGCCTGTGAAATGTGGTAACTCTTGCAAGGAATTAGACTCAAAATCTAATCTCTCATGAGATTGGGCACTCTCTTGCTCTTCATAAATAGATGGGATGTCCTGTGGGAATTGATCATGTGCGTCATCCACAAGTTCAATGGGAGGAGGGACTTCACTTTCCTTTGCCCACTTCTCTTCTTGAATCTCTCACAGGAATTCAGGTGTATATTGATTCATAGAAGAAGCGCTGTCTGGTTCACTGGAGTTCGGCACATAAGCTTCCTGGGGAGGAATGCTTATTCTATCACTTGCCCTCTCCTTAATCTAGGAGGTGGCGCCTTTCCCAGACTTTGTAAGTAACCTCTCCAATCTATCTAATAGACCATCGAAATGCAAGGGTGTTCATGTGGAGATAGAGCCATTGAACAAGCGATTGGCTTCAAACATGGCTTGCGCCAATTCGACCATCTTAGCACAAAGCTTTGTTTGCTCTATCTCTAGATCGGCTCTAGGGTAACATTTTCATGATCTGTCACGTTTGGCCCTTCCTGGATTCTGGCCTGATATGCGTTAAGAATCATTTCTAGATCCTCAAGAGTGGGATCCGCTAGGGCTGATCCTACTCTGGGTGGTGGGTGGGCTACGTGTGGTGGATTAGAAAGTTGGGGAATGGAAGGTGATGGGTTGGGGGAAGATGGAAAGGGTGGTGGTGGGGTAGTGTGAGAGTGGTTTTGAGATACGAGTTCACTTATCTTTGCTTTGGTTTCTCTCAAGCTTTCTTCAAGTTTGCTCATTTTATGTGACCATTGTCTTTTCATTCTCTCCCGGCTATCTCTCCATGCTCTTGTCCTCTTCTTGGTTATACTCTCTGTCTCACTAACCTCAAAACTCTTTTCCTGTCCTACTCCTTGGGTTTGCTGCAAGGCTTGAGCTCTAGTGACCACATGCACGGGGGCTGTGGAAGTTATACTTCCCGTAGAGTCTACCACTAACCCAATGACGTTGATAGGAGTGATTTTTGGTAGGTTATTGGGTTCTTCGAGCAATCTCGTAAGAGATGCTCTTTCTCGCAATCTTGACAAAAGCCCTGAATTGTCACTGGTTGGGGTTGTGTAGGGGCAGGTAGTTGACAATCACGTATGAGGTGATCTCCCTGACATCTGAAGCAAGGTCCTCTAGGAAATGGCAGGCGTACCTGTCTAGGTTGAGTTCTAGAGTTTGGGTTTGTGTACATGACATTAGCATACTCAGGCTCCCCACTATTTTCACTTGGGTCCTCATAATAGTATGACTCGTTATGCTCGGGTGACTGCATGTAGTAAGCCTGTGGGCTGTCAATCTGTGTGGAGTCAAAACTATGGTCACTTGGATCACTATCTGATAGCAATGGTGTGACTGGGACTATGGCTCTGTTCAGATTCTCTTCTACAACTGTGTACTTTACTGGAATCACATTGGTTGGAGCGGGGGGTTGTTGAGCTAGCACAGGTTGAGGCCTTTGTTGGGTTTGATAAGGTGGCTGATAAGGTTGCTGTGGTCTGCCATATTGCTGTGGTGGGTACTGATTCTGGTATCTACCCTGTTGTGGATATGGTTGAGGGTAATTTTGTCTGACAATTTGTTTGTTATAAGGGCAATCTTGTGCGGTGTGGTTGGTGTACCTCCGTTCTATGGTGCAGTATTGGTTACTAGGATTCACTTGGGGTTGGGTCATAATGGGACATACGTTTGCCATATGATCACCTCCACAAGTATAGCGCCGCTTAACTGGGGCAAATCTTGGAATTTGTTTGCTAGAGACACCTAGTTTTTGAGCTACCTTCTCTGCAAGTTCTTCAATGGATGTGGATTGACCCGACATAAGGCTACTAGAGCTATCTGAATCCTTGTAGATTTTTGATAGCTCCAACTCCTTGCCTAGATTATCCTCAATGTCTATGCACATGTGCACGCATTCTTCTATAGTTCTGGGGTCCTTCAAATACACATATGACCTGAGCTTGGTGCTCAATAATCCATCTAAGAACAAAGCCACTTGCTTGGCTGGTGTGGGTAACTCAGGCATTGGGCACCTCTCTAGGTATTGCCTAAACCGTCTTCCTGCTAGTTTGACCGTCTCTTGAGGTGTTTGCTTAAAGCTATGAATCAGGGAGGAGGTATTATGCTAATGCCACTCTTAGAGAATTGAGTGACGAAAGCCTCTAAAAGTTGGTCTATGCTCCTAAACTGCCTCTTGTTCAGGGGTTGAAACCATGTAAGGGTAGTGTTCCTAAGGGTTAGACCAAAAGCATTGTATTGCGTGAATAGGTTCTCCACTTGTTTAGCTCTCAAGACTTGTCTAAATTCAGCTACATGATTGTATGGGTCTCCTGTGCCATCGAGATAGTTCTTCATGGACTTCACCAACTAGGTTGGCCTCAGGGTCCTAGTGTGTTCTCTCGGCCTTGGCAAAGGGAAATCATCAGCATTTCTTTGGTTCCTTGGGGCTCTAGGTCTCTCGGTTTCTTCCCTATCTATTTTTGTTCTCATCCTTTCTCTTCCTAGGGGGTTGGCAAAGCTTACCTCAGGTCTATCTCTACTTCTATCTCTTTGAGCTCCATGAGCTTGGGAGGTCCCAGCTCCTTGGTGACTATAGGACATATTGGACCGAGGTTGGGGAAAAACAAATTCACCCTTCCATGTGTAGGCATGTCTGCCATGCTCAGTGACCACAAAGATCCTTTCTGATGTATTGTCTAGGTAGGTTACTTTGCCTGGGCTATCAGGGTCTTTAAACTCATAGATTGTGAGAGCACCTACTTCGTGAGGCAGGGCATGCTTATATCTCCAAAAAGCCTCATCGATTTCTCGGTTTAAAAGCAAATCTATGCTTTTATTATCCTGAGGAATCCACTCTGGAGTCATGATCCTGGTCAAGACTGATTTACCACGGGGAGTCCTTGGCTCTCTCTCTAAATTTCCTTGCTCTATGCCACCCATGTCAATCTCAGCGATCACATTGCCAAATTCGTCTGTTCTATCTGGAAGAGTGGTGACTACATAAATAGTCCCTTCTTTATCTAGATATGCTCCATTCTCGAACTTGACTACCGGGTGTTCTAGTCCGTGGGATTGATCGGGGTTCTTAATCTAGACCACTGATCTTCTCAGGCTATCTTCATAGATGCGAGCACCTAGACGATTAGTCCTGATGTATTCCAATTGATTCTTGTAAGGTCCTTCTGGCTTTTCTAGGTACGCCACCCCTGAACTACCTACTGGTCTCTCCATGTTATAGGACATCTCAGAATCACTTGTTTCTGATCGGGGAGTGTATGGGTAATCACTCAACTGCTGGGCCCAAGTCCTAGCAGTGTGATTGACACTAGCTTCAGAAGATCTGAGGCTTTGTCAGTCTCTGCCTAAGTGTCT
Source organism: Ceratopteris richardii (assembly GCA_020310875.1). Classification (NCBI taxonomy): domain Eukaryota; kingdom Viridiplantae; phylum Streptophyta; class Polypodiopsida; order Polypodiales; family Pteridaceae; genus Ceratopteris; species Ceratopteris richardii. Next base: position 59,370,521 of record CM035435.1, read on the forward strand.
GCCTGACCTAAGGTTCATATGCCTGGTTTCTCTACCCCCTTGGTCCCAAGTACACTCTCGTTGTAGTTTAATTTGCACCAATCACTTTGTTCTTTTTAGTTGACTATTGTGTTAAGCTCTTGTTTGGAATCATGTCATCAGGATTACTTAAGTGAATTTCGCACTTGATATTTGATCGATTCAAGTTTACTTTTGTCCCTTAGGGTTTTCACACTTAAGTCCTACTTAATACTTGCACTTAGTTGATTAGTTCTCTTGGAATTAATTCGTGCGTGATGTTGCCCTAATTAATCACCACACCTAGGTCGCACTTAGCCTAAGCTAGAATTGACGAAAGAGGGTTGAGAGAACTTCCAACCTTAAGTCACTTGTTGACCAGATTGCTACACAAGCCCAGGTAGCCTTCTCCCAAGCTTGGTACTCACCCTTGCTAGCTTGCTTTGGATGCCTTACTTACACACAATGTTCCTGCAAAAGTTCACAAGTTAATATATCTCCTTTACCACAATGGATTGAAAGACACACATCAACAATTACAGGCCCCCCTTGGAGTAACTCACTGTACCCCCAAAATCTTATGACCACCTAGTCCCACCTAAAGGCCAACTTAAAAATACATGTTCTAAAACTCCACGTATGATTCTTAAAAAACCAGTCGAGGTTCACGTAGGATTCTCAACAAGCTTTCCAACGAGGCCAAAATCTCATCAATCGGAGTTCGTATGGTGAAGTTATGACCATTCAGGCATTTAGGGGTCAAAATAGGCTCTTAGGGTTCAGGAAATTCCTCCCTGGTTTTTAGGTATTTTGCCCACTTCTAAGGCTCTAAGGTAGTCCCAATGTGTTAGAAATCAAGCCCAAAAGTTATCCCAAGTCAATCAATTATTTTACTCCAAAACATTATTCATGAGGCCGGTGTATCGCGATAGCTCGGGTCGATGTGTCGCGATAGACGGGTGTGTCGCGATAGACTAGGGTGTCACGATAGGTCGAAGTGTCACGATAGGTCGGAGTGTCGCGATAGGTCGGAGTGTTGCGATAGGTGGAAGTGTCGTGATAGGTGGAAGTGTCGCGATAGGTCGGAGTGTCATGATAGGTCAAAGTGTCGCGATAGGTCGGTGTGTCACGATAGGTCGGTGTGTCGCGATAGGTTGGTGTGTTGCGATACTTGGAAGTGTCACGATAGGTCGGTGTGTCGCGATACTTGGAAGTGTCACGATAGATGCGTGTGTCGCGATAGGTCAGTGTGTCGCGATAGGTCGAAGTGTCGCGATAGGTCGGTGTGTCGTGATAGGTCGGTGTGTCGTGATACTTAGGAGTGTTGCGATACCTGGGAGTGTCACGATACTTGGGAGTGTCGTGATACCTGGGAGTTTTGCGATACTTGGGAGTGTCGTGATAGATCGGGATATGGTGAATTTTGCTGATCAGGCTAGTGATCCTAAGAGCTCTCAGGCTTCGCTATGTCGTGGTGCACTCAGAATCGTGATTGGGTCAGTTTTTTGGTGTGTCGCAATAGCTCGAGCTTGACGCCTCGGGGCTTGCGCAGAGAAAATCTGTACCTGCTGAGCTTGCTGGAGATGGAGAGGATGCTAAAACCTGCAAGAAACATGCAAAAACACACAAAAACAAGAACGCACACTCGCTCTCTCTCAAACTCGCACAAAGCAAATGAGGAGAATGACAAGGAAGAGGGAATATGAAGTGGAGAAGGAGATGGAGATGGAGATGGAGGTGGAGATGGAGATGGAGATGAAAAAAAAAAACAAGAAAATTACCTACTACTTACCATTCCAACGCGTCCTCTCTACGTCTTACCATCACACGCTCGTCCTCAAAGCTTGAATCCCCGACAACGGTGCCAAAATTTGGTGTAGCTCAGTGATGAGTAGCACCTCCTTTAATGTCAATCCGGGAAGACATGAGGATGGTATGAAGACCTCGAGCAAGTGAAGGCACAAATGTGTGAGTGAGAAGCACACAAACATGCACACACATGCGCACACACGGCAAGAACAAAGAGAGTAAGACAATGGAATCACTTCTATTACAACCAAGTTCTGATACAAGCTCAAAACTACAAGAAGCTACCCCAAAAATGAGTTCTCTAGCTCTATTTATAGTTTTTGACTAGCTTTGGCCCTGTCCAGACCTAGTGTCCGGCCTAGTTAAAAATTAGGTTCCAGGGCTTATTTGAGGGCTCAAACGAGGTCTAAAAAATATGAAAGTTGGTAGGCAATTGCTTCTAAAGCTCCTCAAGCTCGAGGACTCCTCGGCTTGCACAAAATGGAGCTACAAAAAGGTGAAACGGTATTTACAATGGTTTTTAGTGATGAGAATCACTTTTAAAATGATGTAAGGTTTGGAAAAATTTAATGGGTTGCCTTAGTGCTAGATCTGCATGTATGTCTGTACTTGCTTCTTTGCATGTATGATGCCAACAATATGCTGCACACATGACAACCTCAAGCCAAAAACTATGAGGTAAAGCCTGACTCTTGACCATACACTTCACCATCTCCATGAGAGACGTGTTCTTCCGTTCATCAACTCCATTCTATTGAGGTGTATACGGCACTGTACATTGGTGTTTTATCCCACGTTCAGCCAGAAATGCATTAAAATCAGAAGACATATATTCCCCCCCTCGATCAGAACGGAGGGTGCTCATTTTACATGCTGACAGATTTTCAGCCAAAACCAAAAACTGTTTGAAGCACATGAACACTTCGGACTTTGCCTTCAATGGATATACCCATGCATGCCTAGAAGAATCATCAATGAAAGTCACGAAGTAAATATAATTTCCAAAAGCAGGTGTCTGCATAGGACCACAAACATCACTATGTACAAGTTGCAATTTCTGAGTAGCCCGAACTGAACCATCTTTTGGAAAGGATGAACGCTGCATTTTGCCCAAAATACAGCCTTCACAAACATGTTTTCCAGGTGCCTCAAGTTTGGGCAACGAGGACACCATTTCAGATTTCTACAGGCATAGTAAACTAGCAAAATTCAGATGACCAAAGCGTGCATGCCGAAGCTTTGCATCTGACATAGCCTGAGAATCATTTACTGCACATGCCAAATCATTTACAGATCTTTCATAGTCTATGAGCTTATACAGCCCACGACATAAAATGCCAGAAGCAATAATCACATCGTTGTTTGACAGATCATGAACTCTACACCTGTCATCAACAAATTTCACAACCAAGCCAAGCTAATGCAGAAACTGATAACAGGTTCTTTTTGATCCCTGGCACAAATAAAGCATCCAACAAAGTGAAAGAACTACCATTAGCAGTAGTCAAAATGATCTTACCAACTCCCATAACAGGATAAGAGGAGTTGTTGGCGCATGTAACAGTATTCCCTGTAGGGGCAAGCTCGAGTGAAGAGAAGAAACTGCACTGCAAGGTAATATATTTGGTCGCCCCACTGTCAAAATACCAAACATCTGAGTCTACTGCAGACATGCACTGCTCATGAGAAGATGGGTCAAAACTACAGACAGTAGTAAACGCCCATTCTTCTTCCTGCACAAAATTTGCAGACTCTGTTTTTGGTGTAGAGGCCTCTGCAACAACCATTCTAGCCTCTTTCTTCTTTGCCTCTTTAGCAGCCAATTTTGGATAGTTCTTTATGATATGGTCATCCCCTTTACAGTACTTACAAAACAATTTCTGCTTTTCTAATTTCTCATCTTTATCTTCCTTCTTCAAATATGCAGAATTAGTAGATTTCTGCCTACTAGTTGAAGAGCTCCATTTTCCTTTGCCCTTCTGACTAGCCAGGAAAGCTTGATCTGCAACTCGCATAATGGACCTGTTTTGCCTAGACTGATCTTCCTGAAATAGAACAGAGACTAACTCCTCAAATGATAAGGCATTTGGATTGCCTTTCATCATCAACCGAAGAGTAGAAGCAAAACTCTGATATGAATCGGAAGGACCATTCAGAATGGTCTACACAAGTGAGCTATCTGGTATAACCTCATTAGCAGCAATCAACTGTTCCTTCAAGTCTTTGATCTTCGTTAGGAAACTATCCATAGAATCACCTTCATTAATGTGCTCACTCTCCAATTGTTTTCGGAGGTAAGCAACAGGAGCCTCATTCCTAGCTTGGTACAATGTGGTAAGTGTATGCCAAGCATCCTTAGCTGTTCTGTAAGAGCGAATGTGAGGAATAATGGCATGTTTGACAGACAAAGCTATCAATGCATGTGCCTAGGCATCTCTGCCATCCCAGCGAATCTGCTTTGCAGTAGGTGCAACAGAAATAGCAGCACGAACATGAATCTGCGGAATATCATCTTCGACACCATCTTCATCAGCTCCAGCACATGTATTTGCAGTACCTGTAGTCAGAGGTGTAACAGGACGTGTTTCAACACCCTACATAATGTTCCATAATCCTTTTGCAACCAATATATGTTGCATCATATAAGCCCATAATGGGTAGTTGGTACCATCCAACTTATCCTCAACATCCAATATACGGAATACATCACTGCTTTCAGCCATGGTCGGTGACTAAAATACCTTGATGCAAAAAATTAACTGTATCTCAAAAAGTTGAATAGAACTGCCCAGATGAGTTTTGCTAGACTTGTAGCAGACTTTGAGACGCTTAAACTGGCAAACAGAAACTGGTATATACCTTTGGCACAAAAAGATGAAATAGTCTGCGCTTGAGGCCGAAACAAGCTTAGATCTCTGAAACACCCTGAGTATGCTCACCAAATTTCATGCGAATCTTAGACTGCAAAACGGAGGAGTGTCGATGGAACCCTAGATGAAGCGATGACCTTCTCTGATACCAATTCTTGGAGATAGACGTCTACGGAAGCACGCGAACAGCACAAGGAAGAAGAAGAAGCTTGGATCACAAACATACAATACTGAATGTATTACTAGAGAATGTACAAAGATAAGTAGCCCATTAGGGCAATAGGCGTATATACAAGCCGGGGGAAAAAACCTCCTAAAGAGGGAAAAAAGTGCCCCGATGGTCCTAGTGTGTTCACACACATCACTACCTAAATATATCAACAATTGTATTCTTGTTTTTTCGGTCATTTCTTGTACATTCCTTTTATGTAATAGAAGAAGAAGAAGAAGAAGATCATTCTTCCTTGCCTCAATCTGTGTGTGTGCTTCTACTTGATTGTGAGATTGTGTGTGAGATCTCTTCCTTATCTCCTTCCTCGTGACACTAAACACATTCTAATTAGCTACAATGTTATCTTTGTGGAGGTACTTGATTCTGTAGTGCCAGACATAGAAAATTTTCATCAATGATGTAGTGCTCATATCTTTCTTTCAAAACTCTACCCAACAAAAATACATTTCATTGCTTTATCATCCATTTTTTTGCATTTTGTTTAGGCACTAATGCATGTGCCAGACAACCAAAAGCGCACAATTGAGCAAAAAATTGTGTTAGCTTGTATGAGTAGAGAAGAGCTTAGAGCTATTTTGAGCTTGTAAGAGCGTTCTTGAGTAATAGAATCTATTTCCAACCTTCCATTGTGTCTTGCTTGTCTCTTCCTTGTGTGTGTGTATGTATGTGTGCATCTCCATGATTCTCACCTTCACTCTCACTACATCTCGCGTTCATGATCTTCATATCACTCCTATCTCTTTTGTAGATTGACATCAAGGAGGTGGAGCTTCTTAACGTGGTGCTTACCATTGAACTAGAGCAACACCAAATTTGGCGTCATTGACGGGGATCGAGTCTAGGACGAATGTGTGATGGTAAGAGTATAGCAAGAAGAGGCGTTGGAAGGTAAAAATTTCAGTTTTTGTCATTGTTTTAATTAGTTTTTTGTGTTTTTTCATCTCCTCTACACTCCTTCACCACTGCATCATCTTCTTCCACTCCGAAAAAGTCAAAAAATTCACCATATCCACCTATCCTCCTCATTTTCCCTCATTTACACATGCGAGAGAGAGAGAGAGAGAGAGCTTTTGTGCTTGTTGTTGGTGTAATTTGCAAGCCTACACATTTGGCTCAAAGGATGCATTAAAGTCTACACATACATGAAGAAGCATAGGAACATATGCTAGTGGTAATTACCACTTTACCTCATTGTAAAAGTCAATTTGACTTAGAATCTTTTGTAATCACCTACCTAAGTGATTCGTGGAAAAAGTAAATCACTTGATTGACAGAATATCTCCAAGCATTTAGGAGCTTCATCATAGGGAGCCAAAAGTTTGAATTTGAATTCAAATTTTTAGCCATTTCCTATAAAAATGGATATGAAAAAGTCATGGGTAGATCACTTCACTCCCGAGCTTCATTCTACTATAATTGAGTGTGTGTAAGGACTATACCATAGCCTACACCTCTCTACACCATTAGGCAATGTTATTCATGCCAATGGGATTGTACACAAGTGTTAATTTATAGATACATTTACATCATTCATCTCTGTGTTCTCTGCTAGTCTACTCAAAAGTCTATCAACGTGTCAAGGGCATATCTCGGTCAATACTCCACCAAATTCAGTGCTTCAAAGCTTGTTGCATTCAGCTTGAAGCCTACTACATGTTTTCAGAACGTGAAGACATTCTATTCAGCCAATTCAGAGAAATCTGCGTCGAGGTGCTAACTGGTCTATTTCTGCTACAGTCCTAAAAAGTCGGGGGTATAGCTAATCTTGCTAAATTGATTTCTCTTAGCATAGTTTATCTTTCTACATCATTCCAATTGCAAATGGTAGCTTACTAACCTAATTAAATAGCCCTAGAAGGAATTTTATCAATTTCTACTGTACTGGTCACACTGAGCAAAACAGTCAACAGGTGTCAAGACTAAAATAGAAGGTTTTCTTGAGTTTGTGATTTCCAAAGTTATCTATTTTGGTTCAATCATTACACACATCACTTCCAAAGCACATAGGCCACTTTTTGGTGTTATTGGAAAGCCAAGAAGGTCTACTTATCAACTCTGAAGCAAAAGAGGGCTGGTACAAAGCAGGATTAGCAGTACCTACTCAGTCTCTTGGAGCATCCATCCATCTATCCCAACAGTGATATCAGAGCAAATAAGGTAAAATGGGAGATGGTTTTCCTTCATTTATTGATAAATTGGACAGGAACAACTATCAAGCTTGGTCTCTAAGAATGAAGACCTACCTACAAGGAAGGAGTCTCTATGGATACATCTTAGGAGATGAGGAATTGCCCTCATTCAAAGCAAGAGGATTGCCAACCAAGGAAGAACAAGAAAACCTTGTCATCATATTTTTCCTCCAATACAAGGGCTAGGAAAAATCAGTTGTGGATTGAATTCACAACACTAAGGAAGCAACCTAAGCAAGCTCTTTCAGAATTTCTGACCAAGATCAAAGATGTTGCAGATCAATTAGCAAGCATAGGAGAAGAGATTGAAGAAGAACAAATTGTAAGGCAAGTGATCAATGGAATCAAGGCTGATGACAAATGGGAAAGCTTCACCACTGCAATGGATCTCTACATGGACATGCACACTCCAGATCTTACAACTCTCATGGGACAACTATTTACACATGAAGCAAAGCTCACAAAAAATGGAGATACATCCAAAGGTAATAACTCTTCTGCCCTATACACTGATAAGAAGTCTAAGGATAAAGGCAAGAGCAAGAAGATGGAAGATGAAGGCTCTACCTCCCAAGCCAACTATGCAAGGAGAGGTAGATCTTCAAGAGGAAGGGGCAGAGGAGGTAAGCAAGGTAGGGGGAGACCCTATAATTCATCACCATGTAACAATTGTGGTTTATCAAATAATACCACAGACGAGTGTTTCAGGAATTACAAAAATCAGAGAGGAAGAGGCTACCAAAGAGGTGGATACTCACAGTCAAGAGGAAGGTTCAACAATCACCAAGGCGACAACAACAATTACAACAACAACTACAACAACAATTACAATGGCAACTACCAAGGAGGATTCAAAACTAGAAGGGACTACAACAACTACACAGAACAGCAGGATGACTCTCCTCTGATCATGAACATGACTTCAAAGACAGGTACAGATGATGATCACTTATTTTACATTGTTTCAGGGTGTTCAAATCATGTGGCTGGTAATGTGGCACTACTCTCTGATCTTGAGGAACCAAAAGGTAAACATCAAGTCCAAATAGGTGATGATACAAAGCATTCAGTAGTTAAAGTTGGAAATGTTAAGACTTGTGATGGTAATCAGAATTTGTTGAGCAGGGTACTTTATGTACCAACAATTACAAAGAACTTAATGAGTGTTGGTCAAATTGTAGAGAAAGGTTTGCAAGTCAGATTCAATAAATGTGGAGCATTTGTGGAGGACCCAAGACATGGATTCAAAAGGTTAGCTAAAGGAGAAAAATCAGGTAGACTTTTCACTTTTGAGCTAGAAGACACAAAGAATATTGCACCATACAGTTATAAAGATCAAACACTTTCAGAGCTTGAGATTTGGCACAAAAGGTTAGGGCACATAGGAGAAAGAACCTTGAAACAAATGTGCAGGGACCAATGTGTGCTTGGGATACCTAATGTATCCAAGCAACATATGATTTACAAGTGTGGTGCTTGTCAATTTGGTAAGTCTCACAGGTTACCCTTCTCAAGGAAAGGATATATGCATCAAGACTATCTAGAGCTTGTACACACAGATGTTTGGGGACCTAGCAAAGACCCCTCAGTCTCTGGATCAAGGTACTATGTGTCTTTCATTGATGATTATAGCAGATGGACTGTATTATACTTCATGAAGCACAAGGATGAGGTATTTAATTGTTTTAAGAAATATCTTGCATTAGTTGAAAACCAGACAGGAAGGAATTTGAAGAGGCTAAGGTCAGATGGAGGAGGTGAGTACTTCTCCAATGAATTTGAAGACTTCTTGAAGGACAGAGGCATCAAAAGAGAGATAACCACAAGGTATTCTCCTGAACAGAATGGGGTAGCTGAGAGAAGAAATAGGTTAATTGTTGAGACAGCTAGATCTATGCTTAATGAGAAGAAATTACCTAACTATCTATGGGCAGAGAGTGTTTCTACTGCCACTTACCTCATAAATAGGTTACCATCTAAGTCACTTGATGGTATGACACCCTATGAAGCATGGCATGGTAAGAGACCATCATTGGATCACCGCAAAATATTTGGATGTGTAGCATATGTGCACATTCCTTCTCAGATAAGAGGTAAGCTAGATCCAAAGGCTGAAAAAATGCATTTTCATTGGGTATGATTTAAATAAAAAAGGTTACAGGTTTTATAATCCTACCAACAAGGGATTTATGGTAAGCAGAGATGTGATCTTTGATGAAAATGATTCTTGGTATGAGAATGAATGCAAGAAGGTCAAACTACCCTATGATTTGGAAGAGGAATTTCCAAAACTTGCAAAGGAGGAACCTACTCAGAATGAAGACTCAAGTTCAGATGATGAAGACACTATCAACCTTGAAGAATTCAAAGCATGGAAGTCCAAGGGCAAAATGAAGACGAAGAAGCTTGAAGACATACCGGAATCATCAACTCAATCAATCAAAAGATCTCAAAGAGAAAGCAAGAAACCTATCAGATATGGGTATGATACATCTCTTGTTACTAAACATTCAGTTTATCTTGCCAAAGATTTGTCAAATGAAGAACCAGGTTCATATGAAGAAGCAATAACCAAATCAGAATGGAAAGAAGCTATGGATGAGGAGATTGAAGCACTCAAGGAGAGTGACACATGGGAGTTAGTACCCAAAAAGGATTCTATGAAGGTAATAGGATCCAGATGGATCTATAAGTTGAAAAGAAATTCTGATGGAACAATTAATAGGTACAAATCTAGATTGGTAGCCAAGGGTTTTAGACAAACCCAAGGCATTGATTATGAAGAAACTTTTTCTCCTGTGGCCAAGATGCCAACAATCAGAGTGTTGGTAAGTGTGGCTGCATCAAAGAATTGGAACATGTACCAATTGGATGTCAAGAATGCTTTCTTGAATGGATGTATCTCAGAAGAGGTTTATATGTCACAACCTCCTGGCTATGAAGACCCTAGGGAGGTAACTTATGTTTGCAAGAAGGCTTTATATGGATTGAAGCAGGCACCTAGGGCATGGAATTATAGGCTAACTACATACCTCCAAGACCAAGGATTTGTTATGAGCAAGGCAAATACTTCCCTATTCATTAAGAGAAGTAATTCAGAGGTAATATATCTCTGTGTTTATGTTGATGACATCATCATTAAAGGTAATGATGTCAGTGGAATCTGATATATCAAAAGCGAGATGATGAAGGAGTTCAAGATCAATGATCTTGAGCTATTGAAGTATTTTTTAGGGCTTGAATTAGTTTACACTAATTCAGGGATATACATTACTCACAAAAAGTATGTACAAGATATGTTGAAGAAGTTTCACTTGCATGATGCTAAAGGAGCAAGCACTCCAATGGAGGTGAACCTAAAGCTAAGTGCCCATGAAGGTGATGAAGTCAAGGACATTACAGGTTATCAGAGTATGGTGGGTAGCTTGAACTATGCTACTCTTACAAGAATTGATATTGCATATGGAGTTAGTGTGCTAAGTCAATTTATGCACAAGCCAAGGATACCTCACTTAGAGGCTGCCAAGAGAATCTTGAAGTATCTCAAGGGTACACTGAACCATGGTTTGTATTTTCCTTTCACTTTAGATATTGAGATAAAAGTCTATTCAGATGCACATTGGGCAGGATGCAAGGATGATAGGAGAAGCACTTCTGGATATATTTCTTTTGCAAGTGACAAACCAATCTCATGGTCTGCAAAGAAGCAACCAACTGTTGCTTTGTCTTCCACAGAGGCAGAGTATAGAGGACTAGCTAATGCCACACAAGAAGCAATTTGGATTAAGCTTTTATATACAGAATTGGGCTTATATACTAGGTCACCAATTATCTTTGGAGATAATAGAAGTTCTCTTCACCTTGCAGCTAATCCTATCTATCATGCTAGGACCAAACACATAGAGGTTTATACCATTATGTGAGAGAGAAGTTGATAAGCAAGGAGATTCAACTTACCTATGTATCAACCAACCTGCAATGTGCATATTTGTTGACTAAAGCTTTGGATGGAACAAAACTTTGCAGGTTCAAATCCATGATTTGATTGCAGGATATACTTGAAGATTGAAGATGAAGACTTAAGCCAAAATGTTTGGCTTGAGGGGGAGCTATTGGTGTAATTTGCAAGCCTACACATTTGGCTCAAAGGATGCATTAAAGTCTACACATACATGAAGAAGCATAGGAACATATGCTAGTGGTTAATTACCACTTTACCTCATTGTAAAAGTCAATTTGACTTAGAATCTTTTGTAATCACCTACCTAAGTGATTCGTGGAAAAAGTAACTCACTTGATTGAGAGAATATCTCCAAGCATTTAGGAGCTTGATCATAGGGAGCCAAAAGTTTGAATTTGAATTCAAATTTTTAGCTATTTCCTATAAAAATGGATATGAAAAAGTCACAGGTAGATCACTTCACTCCCGAGCTTCATTCTACTGTAATTGAGTGTGTGTAAGGACTATACCATAGCCTACATCTCTCTACACCATTAGGCAATGTTATTCATGGCAATGGGATTGTACACGAGTGTTAATTTATAGATACATTTACATCATTCATCTCTGTGTTCTCTGCTAGTCTACTCAAAAGTCTGTCAATTTGTCAAGGGCATATCTCGGTCAATACTCCACCAAATTCAGTGATTCAAATCTTGTTGGATTTAGATTGAGACCTACTACATGCTACCAAGACGTGAAGACATTCTATTCAACCAATTCAGAGAAATCTGCGTCGAGGTGCTCACTGGTATATTTCTATTACAGTTCTAAAAAGTCGGGGATATAGCTAATCTTGCTAAATTGATTTCTCTTAGCATAGTTTATCTTTTTACATCATTCCACTTGCAAATGGTAGCTTACTTATCTAATTAAATACCCCTAGAAGGAATTGTATCAATTTCTACTATACTGGTCACACTGAGCAAAACAATCAACAGGTGTCAAGACTAAAATAGAAGGTTTTCTTGAGTTTGTGATTTCCAAAGTTATCTGTTTTGGTTCAATCATTAAGAACATCACTTCCAAAGTACATAGGCCATTTTCTGGTGTTATTGGAAAGCCAAGAAGGTCTACTTATCAACTCTGAAGCAAAAGAGGGCTGGTACAAAGCAGGTTTAGCAGTACCTACTCAGTCTCTTGGAGCATCCATCCATCTATCCCAACAGTGGTATCAGTGCAAATAAGGTAAAATGGGAGATGGTTTTCCTTCCTTTATTGATAAATTGTATAGGAACAACTATCAAGTTTGGTCTCTAAGAATGAAGACCTACCTACAAGGAAGGAGTCTCTATGGATACATCTCAGGAGATGAGGAATTGCCCTCATTCAAAGCAAGAGGATTGCCAACCAAGGAAGAACAAGAAAAGCTCGACACATGGTGTGAAAAGGATGCATTGGCAAAGTCTTATTTACTCAACTCTATCTCTGACTTTCTTTTGCCACATATCAGAAATTGTCAGACATCCCAAGAAACTTGGGAAACCTTGTCATCATATTTTTCCTCCAATACAAGGGCTAGGAAAAATCAGTTGTGGATTGAATTCACAACACTAAGGAAGCAACCTAAGCAAGCTGTTTCGGAATTTGTGACCAAGATCAAAGATGTTGCAGATCATTTAGCAAGCATAGGAGAAGAGATTGAAGAAGAACAAATTGTAAGGCAAGTGATCAATGGAATCAAGGCTGATGACAAATGGGAAAGCTTCACCACTGCAATGGATCTCTACATGGACATGCACACTCCAGATCTTACAACTCTCATGGGACAACTATTTACATATGAAGCAAAGCTCACAGAAAATGGAGATACATCCAAAGGTAATAACTCTTTTGCCCTATACACTGATAAGAAGTCTAAGGATAAAGGCAAGAGCTAGAAGATGGAAGATGAAGGCTCTACCTCCCAAGGCAACTATGCAGGGAGAGGTAGATCTTCAAGAGGAAAGGGCAGAGGAGGTAAGCAAGGTAGGGGGAGACCCTATAAATCATCACCATGTAACATTTGTGGTTTATCAAATCATACCACATATGAGTGTTTCAGGAATTACAAAAATCAGAGAGGAAGAGGCTACCAAAGAGGTGGATACTCACAGTCAAGAGGAAGGTTCAACAATCACCAAGGCCACAACAACAATTACAACAACAACTACAACAACAATTACAATGGCAACTACCAAGGAGGATTCAAAACTAGAAGGGACTACAACAACTACACAGAAGAGCAGGATAAATCTCTTCTGATCATGAACATGACTTCAAAGACAGGTACAGATGATGACACTTATTTTACATTGATTGAGGGTGTTCAAATCATGTGGCTGGTAATGTGGCACTACTCTCTGATCTTGAGGAACCAAAAGGTAAACATCAAGTCCAAACAGGTGATGATACAAAGCATTCAATAGTTAAAGTTGGAAATGTTAAGACTTGTGATGGTAATTAGAATTTGTTGAGCAGGGTACTTTATGTACCAACAATTACAAAGAACTTAATGAGTGTTGGTCAGATTGTAGAGAAAGGTTTGCAAGTCAGATTCAATCAATATGGAGCATTTGTGGAGGACCCAAGACATGGATTCAAAAGGATAGCTAAAGGAGAAAAATCGGGTAGACTTTTCACTTTTGAGCTAGAAGACAAAAAGAATATTGCACCATACAGTTATAAAGATCAAACACTTTCAGAGCTTGAGATTTGGCACAAAAGGTTAGGGCACATAGGAGAAAGAACCTTGAAACAAATGTGCAGGGACCAATGTGTGCTTGGGATACCTAATGTATCCAAGCAACATATGATTTACAAGTGTGGTGCTTGTCAATTTGGTAAGTCTCACAGGTTACCCTTCTCAAGGAAAGGATATATGCATCAAGACTATCTAGAGCTTGTACACACAGATGTTTGGGGACCTAGCAAAGACCCCTCAGTCTCTGGATCAAGGTACTATGTGTCTTTCATTGATGATTATAGCAGATGGACTGTATTATACTTCATGAAGCACAAGGATGAGGTATTTAATTGTTTTAAGAAATATCTTGCCTTGGTTGAAAACCAGACAGGAAGGAATTTGAAGAGGCTAAGGTCAGATGGAGGAGGTGAGTACTTCTCCAATGATTTTGAAGACTTCTTGCAGGACAGAGGCATCAAAAGAGAGATAACCACAAGGTATTCTCCTGAACAGAATGGGGTAGCTGAGAGAAGAAATAGGTTAATTGTTGAGACAGCTAGATCTATGCTTAATGAGAAGAAATTACCTAACTATCTATGGGCAGAGAGTGTTTCTACTGCCACTTACCTCATAAACAGGTTACCATCTAAGTCACTTGATGGTATGACACCCTATGAAGCATGGCATGGTAAGAGACCATCATTGGATCACTGCAAAATATTTGGATGTGTAGCATATATGCACATTCCTTCTCAGATAAGAGGTAAGCTAGACCCAAAGGCTGAAAAATGCATTTTCATTGGGTATGATTTAAATAAACAAGGTTACAGGTTTTATAATCCTACCAACAAGGGATTTATGGTAAGCAGAGATGTGATCTTTGATGAAAATGATTCTTGGTATGAGAATGAATGCAAGAAGGTCAAACTACCCTATGATTTGGAAGAGGAATTTCCAAAACTTGCAAAGGAGGAACCTACTCAGAATGAAGACTCAAGTTCAGATGATCAAGACACTATCCACCTTGAAGAATTCAAAGCATGGAAGTCCAAGGGCAGAATGAAGATGAAGAAGCTTGAAGACATACCAGAATCATCAACTCAATCAATCAAAAGATCTCAAAGAGAAAGCAAGAAACCTATCAGATATGGGTATGATACATCTCTTGTTACTAAACATTCGGTTTATCTTGCCAAAGATTTGTCAAATGAAGAACCAGGTTCATATGAAGAAGCAATAACCAAATCAGAATGGAAAGAAGCTATGGATGAGGAGATTGAAGCACTCAAGGAGAGTGACACATGGGAGTTAGTACCCAAGAAGGATTCTATGAAGGTAATAGGATCCAGATGGATCTATAAGTTGAAAAGAAATTCTGATGGAACAATTAATAGGTACAAAGCCAGATTGGTAGCCAAGGGTTTTGCACAAACCCAAGGCATTGATTATGAAGAAACTTTTTCTCCTGTGGCCAAGATGCCAACAATCAGAGTGTTGGTAAGTGTGGCTGCATCAAAGAATTGGAACATGTACCAATTGGATGTCAAGAATGCTTTCTTGAATGGATGGATCTCAGAAGAGGTTTATATGTGACAACCTCCTGGCTATGAAGACCCTAGGAAGGTAACTTATGTTTGCAAATTAAAGAAGGCTTTATATGGATTGAAGCAGGCACCTAGGGCATGGAATTACAGGCTAACTACATACCTCCAAGACCAAGGATTTGTTATGAGCAAGGTAGATACTTCCCTATTCATTAAGAGAAGTAATTCAGAGGTAATATATATCTGTAATTATGTTGATGACATCATCATTACAGGTAATGATGTCAGTGGAATCAGATATATCAAAAGCCAGATGATGAAGGAGTTCAAGATCAATGATCTTGGGCTATTGAAGTATTTTTTAGGGCTTGAATTAGTTTACACTAATTCAGGGATATACATTACTCAGAAAAAGTATGTACAAGATATGTTGAAGAAGTTTCACTTGCATGATGCTAAAGGAGCAAACACTCCAATGGAGGTGAACCTAAAGCTAAGTGCCCATGAAGGTGATGAAGTCAAGGACATTACAGGTTATCAGAGTATGGTGGGTAGCTTGAACTATGCTACTCTTACAAGAATTGATATTGCATATGGAGTTAGTGTG
The DNA here is from genome assembly GCA_020310875.1 of Ceratopteris richardii. Taxonomy (NCBI): domain Eukaryota; kingdom Viridiplantae; phylum Streptophyta; class Polypodiopsida; order Polypodiales; family Pteridaceae; genus Ceratopteris; species Ceratopteris richardii. The sequence continues at coordinate 59,386,434 of CM035435.1, forward strand.
CTAAGTCAATTTATGCACAAGCCAAGGATACCTCACTTAGAGGCTGCCAAGAGAATCTTGAAGTATCTCAAGGGTACACAGAACCATGCTTTGTATTTTCCTTTCACTTCAGATATTGATATAAAAGTCTATTCAGATGCACATTGGGCAGGATGCAAGGATGATAGGAGAAGCACTTCTGGATATATTTCTTTTGCAGGTGACAAACCAATCTCATGGTCTGCAAAGAAGCAACCAACTGTTGCTTTGTCTTCCACAGAGGCAGAGTATAGAGGACTAGCTAATGCCACACAAGAAGCAATTTGGATTAAGCTTTTATATACAGAATTGGGCTTATATACTAGGTCACCAATTATCTTTGGAGATAATACAAGTTCTCTTCACCTTGCAGCTAATCCTATCTATCATGCTAGGACCAAACACATAAAGGTTCATTACCATTATGTGAGAGAGAAGTTGATAAGCAAGGAGATTCAACTTACCTATGTATCAACCAACCTGTAATGTGCATATTTGTTGACTAAAGCTTTGGATGGAACAAAACTTTGCAGGTTCAAATCCATGATTGGATTGCAGGATATACTTGAAGATTGAAGATGAAGACTTAAGCCAAAATGTTTGGCTTGAGGGGGAGTTGTTGGTGTAATTTGCAAGCCTACACATTTGGCTCAAAGGATGCATTAAAGTCTACACATACATGAAGAAGCATAGGAACATATGCTAGTGGTTAATTACCACTTTACCTCATTGTAAAAGTCAATTTGACTTAGAATCTTTTGTAATCACCTACCTAAGTGATTTGTGGAAAAAGTAACTCACTTGATTGAGAGAATATCTCCAAGAATTTAGGAGCTTGACCATAGGGAGCCAAAAGTTTGAATTTGAATTCAAATTTTTAGCCATTTCTTATAAAAATGGATATGAAAAACTCGCGGGTAGATCACTTCACTCCCGAGCTTCATTCTACTGTAATTGAGTGTGTTTAAGGACTATACCATAGCCTACATCTCTCTACACCATTAGCCAATGTTATTCATGCCAATGGGATTGTACACAAGTGCTAATTTATAGATACATTTACATCATTCATCTCTGTGTTCTCTACTAGTCTACTCAAAAGTCTATCAACTTGTCAAGGGCATATCTCGGTCAATACTCCACAAAATTCAATGATTCAAAGCTTGTTGGATTTAGCTTGAAGCCTACTACAGGCTATCAAAACGTGAAGACATTCTATTCAGCCAATTCAGAGAAATCTGCGTCGAGGTGCTCATTGGTCTATTTTTGCTATAGTTCTAAAAAGTCGAGGGTATAGCTAATCTTGCTAAATTGATTTTTCTTAGCATAGTTTATCTTTTTACATCATTCCACTTGCAAATGGTAGCTTACTAAGCTAAATGAATACCCCTAGAAGGAAGTTTATCAATTTCTACTCTACTGGTCACACTGAGCAAAACAGTCAACATGTGTCAAGACTAAAACAGAAGGTTTTCTTGAGTTTGTGATTTCCAAAGTTATCTGTTTTGGTTCAATCATTACACACAACACTTCCAAAGTACATAGGCCATTTTTTTGTGTTATTGGAAAGCCAAGAAGGTCTACTTATCAACTCTGAAGCAAAAGAGGGCTGGTACAAAGCAGGTTTAGCAGTACCTACTCAGTCTCTTGGAGCATCCATCCATCTATCCCAACAGTGGTATCAGAGCAAATAAGGTAAAATGGGAGATGGTTTTCCTTCATTTATTGATAAATTGGACAGGAATAACTATCAAGCTTGGTCTCTAAGAATGAAGACCTACCTACAAGGAAGGAGTCTCTATGGATACATCTCAGGAGATGAGGAATTGCCCTCATTCAAAGCAAGAGGATTGCCAACCAAGGAAGAACAAGAAAAGCTCAACCTATGGTGTGCAAAGGATGCATTGGCAAGGTCTTATTTACTCAACTGTATCTCTGACTTTCTTTTGCCACATATCAGAAATTGTAACACATCCCAAGAAACTTGGGAAACCTTGTCATCATATTTTTCCTCCAATACAAGGGCTAGGAAAAATCAGTTGTGGATTGAATTCACAACACTAAGGAAGAAACCTAAGCAAGCTATTCCAGAATTTGTGACCAAGAATAAAGATGTTGCAGATCAGTTAGCAAGCATAAGAGAAGAGATTGAAGAAGAACAAATTGTAAGGCAAGTGATCAATGGAATCAAGGTTGATGACAAATGGGAAAGCTTCACCACTACAATGGATCTCTACATGGACATGCACACTCCAGAACTTACAACTCTCATGGGACAACTATTTACACATGAAGCAAAGCTCACAAAAAATGGAGATACATCCAAAGGTAATAACTCTTCTGCCCTATATACTGATAAGAAGTCTAAGGATAAAGGCAAGAGCAAGAAGATGGAAGATGAAGGCTTTACCTCCCAAGCCAACTATGCAGGGATAGGTAGATCTTCAAGAGGAAGGGGCAGAGGAGGTAAGCAAGGTAGGGGGAGACCCTATAATTCATCACCATGTAACATTTGTGGTTTATCAAATCATACCACAGATGAGTGTTTCAGGAATTACAAAAATCAGAGAGGAAGAGGCTACCAAAGAGGTGGATACTCACAGTCAAGAGGAAGGTTCAACAATCACCAAGGCCACAACAACAATTACAACAACAAGTACAACAACAATTACAATGGCAACTACCAAGGAGGATTCAAAACTAGAAGGGACTACAACAACTACACAGAAGAGCAGGATGACTCTCTTCTGATCATGAACATGACTTCAAAGATAGGAACAGATGATGATCACTTATTTTACATTGATTCAGGGTGTTCAAATCATGTGGCTAGTAATGTGGCACTACTCTCTGATCTTGAGGAACCAAAAGGTAAACATCAAGTCCAAATAGGTGATGATACAAAGCATTCAGTAGTTAAAGTCGGAAATGTTAAGACTTGTGATGGTAATCAGAATTTGTTGACCAGGGTACTTTATGTACCAACAATTACAAAGAACTCAATGAGTGTTGGTCAGATTGTAGAGAAAGGTTTGCAAGTCAGATTCAATAAATGTGGAGCATTTGTGGAGGACCCAAGACATGGATTCAAAAGGGTAGGTAAAGGAGAAAAATCAGGTAGACTTTTCACTTTTGAGCTAGAAGACACAAAGAATATTGCACCATACAGTTATAAAGATCAAACACTTTCAGAGCTTGAGATTTGGCACAAAAGGTTAGGGCACATAGGAGAAAGAACCTTGAAACAAACGTGCAGGGACCAATGTGTGCTTGGGATACCTAATGTATCCAAGCAACATATGATTTACAAGTGTGGTGCTTGTCAATTTGGTAAGTCTCATAGGTTAACCTTCTCAAGGAAAGGATATATGCATGAAGACTATCTAGAGCTTGTACACACAGATGTTTGGGGACCTAGCAAAGACCCCTCAGTCTCTAGATCAAGGTACTATGTGTCTTTCATTGATGATTATAGCAGATGGACTGTATTATACTTCATGAAGCACAAGGATGAGGTATTTAATTGTTTTAAGAAATATCTTGCCTTAGTTGAAAACCAGACAGGAAGGAATTTGAAGAGGCTAAGGTTAGATGGAGGAGGTGAGTACTTCTCCAATGAATTTGAAGACTTCTTGCAGGACAGAGGCATCAAAAGAGAGATAACCACAAGGTATTCTCCTGAACAGAATGGGGTAGCTGAGAGAAGAAATAGGTTAATTGTTGAGACAGCTAGATCTATGCTTAATGAGAAGAAATTACCTAACTATCTATGGGCAGAGAGTGTTTCTACTGCCACTTACCTCATAAACAGGTTACCATCTAAGTCACTTGATGGTATGACACCCTATGAAGCATGGCATGGTAAGAGACCATCATTGGATCACTGCAAAATATTTGGATGTGTAGCATATATGCACATTCCTTCTCAGATAAGAGGTAAGCTAGACCCAAAGGCTGAAAAATGCATTTTCATTGGGTATGATTTAAATAAAAAAGGTTACAGGTTTTATAATCCTACCAACAAGGGATTTATGGTAAGCAGAGATGTGATCTTTGATGAAAATGATTCTTGGTATGAGAATGAATGCAAGAAGGTCAAACTACCCTATCATTTGGAAGAGGAATTTCCAAAACTTGCAAAGGAGGAACCTACTCAGAATGAAGACTCAAGTTCAGATGATGAAGACACTATCAACCTTGAAGAATTCAAAGCATGGAAGTCCAAGGGCAAAATGAAGATGAAGAAGCTTGAAGACATACCGGAATCATCAACTCAATCAATCAAAAGATCTAAAAGAGAAAGCAAGAAACCTATCAGATATGGGTATGATACATCTCTTGTTACTAAACATTCAGTTTATCTTGCCAAAGTTTCTTCAAATGAAGAACCAGGTTCATATGGAGAAGCAATAACCAAATCAGAATGGAAAGAAGCTATGGATGAGGAGATTGAAGCACTCAAGGAGAGTGACACATGGGAGTTAGTACCCAAGAAGGATTCTATGAAGGTAATAGGATCCAGATGGATCTATAAGTTGAAAAGAAATTCTGATGGAACAATTAATAGGTACAAAGCCAGATTGGTAGCCAAGGGTTTTGCACAAACCCAAGGCATTGATTATGAAGAAACTTTTTCTCCTGTGGCCAAGATGCCAACAATCAGAGTGTTGGTAAGTGTGGTTGCATTAAAGAATTGGAACATGTACCAATTGGATGTCAAGAATGCTTTCTTGAATGGATGGATCTCAGAAGAGGTTTATATGTCACAACCTCCTGGCTATGAAGACCCTAAGAAGGTAACTTATGTTTGCAAATTAAAGAAGGCTTTATATGGATTGAAGCAGGCACCTAGGGCATGGAATTATAGGCTAACTACATACCTCCAAGACCAAGGATTTGTTATGAGCAAGGCAGATATTTCCCTATTCATTAAGAGAAGTAATTCAGAGGTAATATATCTCTGTGTTTATGTTAATGACATCATCATTACAGGTAATGATGTCAGTGGAATCAGATATATCAAAATCCAAATGATGAAGGAGTTCAAGATCAATGATCTTGAGCTATTGAAGTATTTTTTAGGGCTTGAATTAGTTTACACTAATTCAGGGATATACATTACTCAGAAAAAGTATGTACAAGATATGTTGAAGAAGTTTCACTTGCACGATGCTAAAGGAGCAAGCACTCCAATGGAGGTGAACCTAAAGCTAAGTGCCCATTAAGGTGATGAAGTCAAGGACATTACAGGTTATCAGAGTATGGTGGGTAGCTTGAACTATGCTACTCTTACAAGAATTGATATGGCATATGGAGTTAGTGTGCTAAGTCAATTTATGCACAAGCCAAGGATACCTCACTTAGAGGCTGCCAAGAGAATCTTGAAGTATCTCAAGGGTACACAGAACCATGGTTTGTATTTTTCTTTCACTTTAGATATTGATATAAAAGTCTATTCAGATGTACATTGGGCAGGATGCAAGGATGATAGAAGAAGCACTTCTGGATATATTTCTTTTGCAGGTGACAAACCAATCTCATGGTCTGCAAAGAAGCAACCAACTGTTGCTTTGTCTTCCACAGAGGCAGAGTATAGAGGACTAGCTAATGCCACACAAGAAGCAATTTGGATTAAGCTTTTATATACAGAATTGGGCTTATATACTAGGTCACCAATTATCTTTAGAGATAATACAAGTTCTCTTCACCTTGCAGC